>VRYO01002014.1:4905952-5023805 GCA_009812075.1 Sialia sialis | reverse complement strand
AGGAAGGAAGGAAGGAAGGAAGGAAGGAAGGAAGGAAGGAAGGAAGGAAAAGGTCCTGTGGTGTACCACTTGGGGGTTTTTTATGTCAAACTCAGGATCTCTTTGCATTGTCCAGCTCAGGCATGCCAGATTGAGGAATGTCAATAAGGGTCCAGCATGGGAAGTTGCAGCGAGGAGTTACAGGACTAAAGATGAAGGAAATTTAATTTGTAGAGAAAAGTAGGGGATATTGAGGCTAAGATATAAGGGTGTAAGGACCCCTGCCTGAAGGAAGGAAATACACAATTTTGCTTAATTACTGACTGACAAAACTTTACCTTGTGGCCATGAGCTGCAAGAGAAAAAAAAATCCATTTACATAAGTGAAACCCACTTTTCATCAGTGAGACTGGCTGGAGTTTGGGCCCCACAGTGGAACTGGGCAGCAGATCACTCAGTGCACAGCACGGCGTCCCCAGTGCAGGCAGCAGGGACTGTGGCAGTGACTAGCTGTGGGATGCTGTGGGTAGGATTTGTATCTGTTCCCACATTTGGGGAGGAGGTGGAGGGTCAGATTCTGGCATGAGGAAACCTCTCAGGGGGCCACGTGGCAGCTGTGCAATGGCAGCTGGCAAGCCCAGCAGAGCCATGTGCCTGCACGGGTGAGCTGGGACAGAACTGCCCCATGTCTGAGGCTGGCCAGAAAATGGGGTCCCTTCCTCCCTGGGACAAAAGGCAGAGCTTGGGATGGCTTCCCTCATACAGTTTGTCTCATAGCAAACCCATCACGTCCAGCAGCATGAGGCCATCAGAGACCAGCATGAGCTGTTGGTGATCCTTCAGCCTTCAGGAACACAATAACATGTCTGTTAGATCTTCTTAAGCATTCACCAGGTCACTGCCTTATCCTTGAGGGAAATAACCTTGTGCTGAACAGTTTGATTGTCTAGTGCTAATAGAAGAAAACCTATCAAATGTTGGCCTGGAAGGGTCCTTTGGGTTTGGAACAGCTTCTCTTTTACTTTTCTTTTACCTTTTCCCTTTCCTTTTTCTTTATTTTCCCTTTTTTTTTTTTTTTTTTCCCCTTCTCACCCTTCTTTTCTTTTTCTTTCCCCTTTTTTCCTTTCACCCCAGACCAGAAATGAGCAACAGCAATGAAATTAGCTCTGTTGGTCAGAGCATGGTGCAAATAAAACCACGGTTATGGGTTTGATCCCTATGTGGGCTATTCACTTTGGAGCTGGATTCAATGATCCTTGTGAGTTTCTTCCAACTCCATCATTTCTGTGATTCTGAAATGGAAGCAGGGAAGCCAGACCTGTGTTCTGTTTCCCTGCTCTCCCAGAGGCTGGCTGTCCCTCATGTCTCCCTCGGAAAAAATCTCTACCAAACATCTGAGGAGTTTTCCTGCATTTGTGCAACGATCTCTTTCTTCTGCTCCTTGCTTGAGAAACCTACACAGAAGGACTGTGCTGGATTCCTTCCCACTCTCCATGCAGCAGCAAGAAGAGCTGGCTGAGACCACCAGGCTCTTGAGGCCAGGCTCTGCAAAGACAAAGACATCCCATCCAGACAATCCAAGGTAACATCTGGACCAGCTGTGGCTGATCTCTCCATCACTTCAGCAGAGGTTTCCCTGTCACAGTAGCACATGGCACTTCAAGGGGAGAGCCTCAGGGCTTCTCCTCTCTTGCACTGCTGAGACACCGTGTCAGAAACAGCAGGAGAGCGACATGAACTCCAGAGTGCATCTCCCATGCAGATGTGACTCTGAGCATTTCCTGTTAATTTTAAAAGAAGGAAAGAACAAGAAGCCTGTTCATTCATCACCTGGGTGAAACATCCCATGGAGAAGCACTGTGTTGGCAGGGGACCTGGAGACAGTTTTGAGGCCCATCCAGCTGTTAAAGCAAACACTTGCTCTGCCAACAGCAATGCCAGGAGGCACTTTCCTCCTGCCATTGTGTTTGGGCATTGGGTACATGGAGTAATTCTCTCCAAGGAGTGAGGAGTGTGAGCAAGCACTGAAAGGAAGGTGTTCGTGAGTTTATAGGCTGTGATAGAAACCAGTGCAATCTGTGCTGGGAAAATGTCACTGCAGAGAGCACAGATCAATCTATAAGGTGATGGCCTTGCTGTCAATGTGGCTTTGTAAAGAGGTGGTTCCCCAAATCAACTCATCTTCTGTGTCCCTGGTTGTTCATGGGTCTTGGCACATCTTCCAGGGTGGTGAGAGATGCCTGTTGACCCTCTGCAATTAGTGCACTGGCTTAATTGACTTCAGCATTCTCCCATTCTCCCAGAGATGAATGGCTCCATCTGCTCATCCAGGACGAAGGTGGCTCACCCCAAGATGCAGTTACAGATGAGAAGCAGATGTGGGGCTAACCTCACACTCCTAGCAGATGTGAGGGAGAGCTTTAAGGCCACTGTCAAGAGGTGAGAGGCTCCTGGGACTGTGCCATGGCCATGGCCTGCACCTGCATTGATCACAATCATCCTGTCAGCCCTGGCAGGGATATGGAGGGATGCTGTGCCAGCCCCTCTGCCAGCTCAGCCCATTTTTGAGCTTCATGAGCAGAGGCACTGGAGCTGGCTTTCCGTTTGCATAACTGCATCCTTCACGTCTCAGTGCCTTGGTTGGGGTCTGGGCAGGCGCACGTGAGCTGAGCTCTGTTTGCTGCTGGAGCCTTGAGGGGAACTGGGAACATCCATGCATGTAAAGCCATCAGCTCCAGAGTGAAACTTCTGCCTGACCCAGTAATCATTGGCAGAGATAAGCAGAGAAACCACTCCCGACAGGCTTTGCCAACCTGGCTTTTTGCAAGGAACGCATTCAGAGACCTTAAAAACCCAAGACTGGGCTCTGGCTTCAAATAAATCATTCTCCTGCCTTTGCTGTCATTAGGGGATGTCATGAAGCCACCCCCAGGTGCTAAGTCTTATTTAATCCCATGTAAATCTGCTAATATTCTATGCCTCAGATCCCCAAATTGTGCTGTCCTAGTCCCTGGTTTGGGCAACAGTGACACAACTCTGCATCTTGCCGAAGGCCCTGAGATGCTGCTTGGTTTTTTAAGCTTGGCTTTGTTCCTGCTTGGGAGCCTGACCTTTCAGGAGGAAGTCTGCCAGGAGGCTCTCCAGCTACTGCTCCTCCAAATGCCACACACGCAGCCTGGCTGGGACTGCAGGAGGGACAGCAGGGCTGGGGAGAGAACTGACTCCAGACCATCTGCCTGACACCAAGGAAATGTGCCCCTGCCCACCATGCAGACTAAAGGGTTTCTCCTGTGCAGAGGTTGTGGTGTGCCCCAGGCCTTGGCCCCTTCACCATGGTGCCTGGGGAGCCCTTTCAGGCTGTGGGACACAGCAGTCAGTGTCACCCTTGGCATGGACACAGTGACATCCAATGGAGTTGCTGCGTTGGCCTCCTCTGACCCATGCAACTTGCCATGGTGTCCCTGTGTTTTCAGATTCCCTGGTTTCCCTGGGCACAGAAATTGCTCAGCTTGGCCTCAAATGTCTCAGCTGTTGTCATTCACTTCCACAAACCATGTCAGTGTTCATGCTGCTGACTGGCTGCTGGAGGTTGGTGCTCACTACATGTGCTTCTCCAGCAAGCCTGGTGCTGCTGGGAGCAGCAGAGCTTTTGGCTCTCTCCCTGAAACCAAGAGACTCCACTTCAAAAGAAGCTTATTGGGGAGGATGCAGCAGGAGCATGTCCTGGGAGCAGGTTCTTTAGCTGCTGGAGCTCTAAAGCTGCTCGTTCTAGTGCTGCTCCTTCCAGGTGCAGGAGGAGCATGGAGTGACGTGCAAACATCCCTATCTGCTCCAGCCTGTCCCTCTCTAACACCCTTGAGCAGCAACAGGATGGGGGATGCTCATGCACAATTCCCCTTGAGAACTGAGCTAACCAGCCACTGGATGTCATTATTGCTCCAAACCAATACGTTGAAGAATCTATTCCAGACCTCCAAAAAAATGTGAGTTGTCAGTACTTAAAATGTTTAAAATGTGCTTCCCGAGGACACAAATCTGTTCACCTCTTCTCGTGCAGCTCGTGTTCCCCAGCACACCTTTGCATGCCCGGGGACAGAGTGCCTGGGGTTTGGCACGGGGAGGACACGGTCCTGGGTGACCTCTCTGCCCTTCCCGGGAGCTCCTCGCTGCCTCCTCATCTGCGGGGATGACATCACGGCTGTTCCTGTAGCAACAGAAAGGGGCACCGCAATTCCTGAGCGGGATTGAGATGTTCCCGAGCAGTGTCCTGCCCCAGTGGGTGCCCCTGGGCTGGAGAGCAGAGCTGGCAAGTCAGAGGGTTTTTGGCTAGTAACTGATCCAATAAATCAGGGGAAAAACATTTGGTTCAGTTTCCCCCTGCTTTGTCTTTCAGCTGGGGACCCCAGCTGTCTCACTAGACCTGAATTGAAATATTTTGCTTTAGGTTATTTGACCTGACACACACTTCTCCTGCTTTGTCCCCGGTTCACTTTAAAAATGAGGTTTGGTCTTAAAGAAAATTGTCCTTTGAAACCACAGTTAGAAATTTCATTTATGGAGGGCAACATCTTTCTTCTGTCTTCTTTTCCCAGGGATTTTCATTGCAGTTTTCCCAAATTCAGCCTGATTTCACCAATGATTTTGAATTCTTGGATTGTCCATTTGCTGGCTGGTTTGATATTTACTGAGAACATTCTACATGTGGCTGATTCAATGTGAGAGCTGATGGAAGTACGGGATCAGGGGTTCAGTTTGATGCCTGGCCCTCCTCTCCCCAAGCTACTCAAATCCTCTCCCAACACTCCCAGTGTAGCTATGCCATCACAGCCTCCCATGAGCTCTGGGACAGACTTTTCCTGATGTACTGGGAAGTCTCGGGCATCCCGTTTGTTGTGTGTATGGTCAAGACTTTATGGGGGTGTGGAGAGCAACTGCAGAGGAGGGCTGGTGTTTGCACTGCAGTGCAGTACAGAGAGGAGTGGACAATCCCTGGGGAAATCCTGGCACGATGCTTGCTGGGGAGAGCTTCCATAGAGCCTCACTGATCTGTACTCTTTCATCTTTATGTGCCTGCTTCTAAGTTGCCCTATTTCAGTTATATCCCTTTCATTGGCTTTTCTTCTTCCACCACAGCTGTAAAACAAGCCAGGGAAACATCAACAACTGCAAGCCTGACGTGAAGAAATAATCCTGAAGCAGCAGAGCAGGATGTACGTGGGCTGTGCCTCATCTCTAGCACTGCCTCGGGTCCCACAAACAGCTCTGGCCAGCAGCAGCATCATCTGCTCCCACTGCAAACCATTGCAAGGAGCTGCAGCCCAAGGGAAAAAAAAAACCACTCTGCTCAGCCTTGTTCTTAAACTCTTGCAGAGAAGAGCTTAGGACAGGCTTGGGTGTGTGTGAGCACAAAGGAAGTTGTCTCAGCTCTCAGCATATGCCCGCTTGTTTTGACTTGTGTGGGAATCTTTGCAATCAAAATGATACAATTCCAATCACTGCTGATCGCTTTAGGCAGGTGTAATCCAAGCTCTGGCTGCAGACAGCTGTCATTTCATTAACAAGGAAAGAGCCAAAATTCTGGGTAAGACTGGGGAAGGCAAAGATAAGAGCTTGAGGGGGCCTTGTGATAATAGAGAGGGGAGGATTCTAGCACTTACTCAGAATTTATTGCCACAACCAGGGAACATTCCCTGCATCACAGGCAGGTGTGCAAGGTGAGCCTTGGTAGGCGGCACAGTTATGCACTTACTTCAGTCGTGAGGAATGACTTGAGGACAACACAAAGGGTAACAGGTCTCAGTATTGTTACCAGCTCTAGGAACTCACTGACTCTGAACAATTTTTCTCTTGCTGTTTCACCACTTTGATTTCATTCCTGGCTCAAGCAGTACTTGCTCTCAGCCCCCTGGGGCCAGGCTCAGCTGGGTACAAATTACTGCAGTTCACTTTGGCCACTGGACTGGTGCTGGCCCTCCAACAGTGCAGAATTTGTCCCTGCCTTGCTCCCTTTGTAGCTGCTGACTTGCCAGGGGTGGTATTTCTTTGCAGTGTGCCTTGTGTGCCTCTGCTTTTCACGCTTCCGACCTAGATTTCAATTTCCTCCACCTCAAATGAAATTAATAGGTCCTGTTACTGCAGCAGGGGAAGTGGTGGGCAGTGGAGGAAGTGCTTCAGTCCTGCTTATCTTGGGCATATTAAGCACTTTTGAAATGGTTTTCAATAACTCTTGTCCTGATAGTGCAGTGCTTCACCTCCTGCAGCACCTGGAGCAGATGGAGCTGTGGGATGGGGTCACACATCCTCCCCATCCCAGCAGGGTGGGGGTGCTGGTCCCACATTCAGCCAGGAGCACTGATCACTGGAGCAGTGACCTCCCTCTGTGAGCCTCAAGTGAGGGACCTGGGGAAAGATCTTCTGTGCTGGGAGATGTTGAGCTGATGGAGGGATGGCAGGAAATGTCACCCAGCTGTCCCCTGGCCCATGGGAGTGCCTGTGTGCTTTGGTACAACCTTGCATTTGCATGGCCCAGAGAACGAATCATGCTGGACCTAATCCAGCTCAACAAAACTACCCTTGCTGTCCCACTTGGTATTGTGGTTTGACATCCCTGAGCTATGGAGATGGCAGGGCTTTGTAGTCTTTTAATTTACTTCTGTCTCATCAAATGGCTGCAATACTAAGAACCAAGTTTTGGAGAGGAGGGAGATGAAAATCCAGAGGAAATTGCTGGCTTCCTGCAGTGCTGACTCTGAGCTGTTTGATATTCTCTCTTTTTTAAGGTTTGCTTGTTTTAAAGCAACATTAATTGGAAAGATGCTGGAGTGTCAAATAGAAACCACTCCCTGAATAACCTCGCTAATGAGCATGTTATTAAAGCAGGGTTAGGAGCTCCCTAGAGGGCTCTCTCTGGATAGGATTAAATTAAAAAAAAAATCATCTGAACTAGAGAGAAAATCTCTGTTAGTCTGCAGTGATGAATATAGAAAAGTCCAATGAAATATGGCTTTGAAAGGTTTAAGTGTATGTCTTCCTGTCTTGGACTAGCCTTCTCCATCCCTCAGGGCTCAGTCAGGCAGGGAGGAAGTTTTTAATGAAGCAGAGGGTGGAGGAGTTGCAGCTCAGAGCCTGACAAGCCCACTTTCTATGTGGCCACTTGCCCTTGCCCATGTAGATCAACAAGGGCAGTCCCTGCAGGCCACCAGGGTGGACAATGTGTCTGCCCAAACAATGTGGCTGGTGGGAGGCAAGGGCCAGCAGAGATGGGGATGCTGAGAGCCTGTGCCAGGAGATGAGAGATGCCTGTCCTCTCTGCAAAGTGTAGCTTTTGTCTGACTCCACTGGAGCTGAGTCCCTCGTGGTGCTCCGACCACTGTGGTCCTTCAAAGTGCTGGCATCTCCAATGCCCTCTTATCTGCCTCTTCCACGGGTCTGGAGAGCATCCTGACCTGAGCATCTCCCATCTCTGAGAGCAAGGACACAGCAGTAGCTCTGGAGCAGATGGGGCTGTGGGATGGGATCACACATCCCCTCTGACAGCAGCCCCACATTCAGCCAGGAGCACTGATCCTGGAGCAGTAACCTCCCTTTGGGCAGGGATAGTGAAGGAGTGATTTTGTGGCTCCCAACCCCTTCCCTCCTGCTGGAAAGGATGTGGGAGGATTTAGGGCAGGAAAACTGTTCTCATACCATCTGAAGACAGGCATGAAATGCTTTAGCAAAGCTTCCCTGCAGGCAAGAGCGACTTCCAGAGCAATTCCAGCTTTTTTGTGGCTTGCCCTTCCCGTGAATGGTGGGCAGGTCAGCCCTGCCCCAGCCGCAGTGGGGGGCTGCCTGGGGAGCTGATTTACTGCACCTGCACACAAGGAGCTTCATAGCTCAAGGCCATTCTGTGCCTGCATTGCCATGGAGCACGTTTTCAGGGAAGCTTGGCTGCCTGGGCTGCTCCTACCCAGATATTTGAGCTTTGCAGGCAGGAGCATCCCTTCAGAGAGGATTTTGTCTGTGTGCAGAAGGAAATGCATTGCCTGTGCAAAGCATCGTGTGACAGGCTAATGCAAAACATGCCAGCACCAAGCTGTGACTCAAAACAAAGAGAGGGAAAACACAGTATTTTTATTTTCTCTGCTGCTGCACTCAGTTGGAATTTTTTCTTTCTTCTTGTTTTTTTTCTTTTTTTTTTTTTTTTTCTTTTTTTTCTTTTTTTTTCTCCTTGCCTGAGACAGGTATTTGGATTCTCTGTGCTCCCCAAACTCTTCCCCGGGCTGTCTCCAGCAATCAGACAGAGTGACAGCTCTGAAACTCTCCAAGTTAACAAGTTCAAGTGCTGATGATTAACTAGATTCACAAAGTTGATTGGAAAAAAATAGGGATATAAATAAATATTCCTGGAGATATTCCACCCCCTGTAGTCATGAACTTTGAATAATTGGAGGGAATTATGCTGAGTACTAATCAAAAGGGTTGTTTTTTTTTTTTTAATTTGCTAATTACTGCTGGGTTTCATCAGTGTCAGACTCTAATCATCTCAAGACATGTTAATTGACCCTTGGGAGTTGTTTATCTGATGCAGAAAGTTTTAGATGGGGTCATACAAAGAAATGCAATCACTGAGGTTACTTCTTGCCTGCCACTCAGCTGGAGAGAAGAGTTAAAAAGTCTTTGGGCCATGAGGACATGTCACTGACCTTCCCATTGTCTGAACTCTGGAATGGCTCCTTGCTCATACTGTGGCATCCTCCATCCATTGGGACCTTCTCTCTCTTGTCCCTTGCACTTCAGTGTCCTCTCTGCAGGCCTCCTGGTTTTTTACACACGCACAGAGTAACTTTGAGTGAGTGCTAACAGTGGCATCCCTCTGAGATGTGGTGATGATGTAAGGCTGTTCTTCTCCATGGCAAGATCCGCTGGGACAGGTTTGCGGTGCTCCAGGAGCAGGCTGGGGTTCCTGCTAAGGAGTGCAGGCATCACTGTGGCAGGATGCATGCAAAGAGGAGGGTTTTGGGTGTTTTCTCACTAGATTCAGATACAGACCTTTGAATCCCTACATTGCTTCCACCTCCTGAGAAGGCAGTGACCAGCAGCAGGCTGTCACTGTGACTGCAGATGGCCTCAGTCTGTCACCAGGAGCACCTGAGTGGTCCCCTCCTCCCTGAGACAAGGCTGCTAGGTGCACACTTCAGGCTGGGTCACCTTTGCAAGCTGTCTCCTCCCTAAGCTGTGCCCTTTATTCCATCATTACCCCAGAATTGACCAGCCTGGCTGCAGGATTAACCTGGCTGCCCTGGCCTCTGCCAGGAGCCCCTGGCCAGCTGCCCTAGAGCTCTGGCAGATCTCCAGTTCCATGCCACTGTCCCTGGCCACTGTGCATTTGTCCCAGCAGGAGGAATGGCAAGAGCTGATCCCAGAGCCCCCAGTGCAAGCAAGGGGGGGCTGCACACCACAGCCAGTGGTGCAGGCAGTGTCTGTCTGTCTGTCTGTCTGCATGTACAGCTCAGTGCCTGGCAGGGCCAGCAAAGGCAGGGCCAGCTTCTGCTCAACCACCTGGCCATCCAGGCTGGAGACTGCAGTGCAGCGGCCTATGAGCATCACCTGGAGATGCACGCAATCAGAACAAGTATTTCTGTGTGCTTGCCTTGACTGGGAGCTGGACAGATACTTTGCAGAAGCGTTTCCTTCCCTGAAAGCCAAGCGCAGTTGCTGTGCCCAGTTCTCCTTCCTACAGCCACGTTTTAATGAGACATCCTGGGCACAGGCAGAGCTCCAGCAGCATTGTGGAGCATGCAGCTCCGTGCTGGGAATATCAGTGGAGCCACAAAGAGATTTCACTCACAGCTACGTCGTCGCTTGATTGACACCCTGTAATAAAGAGATTTGCCACATAATTACTGTGCACTTGGGATGCAGCACCAGGGATTATTTTAACCCAGCGACAGCCTTAAACGGTAGTTAAAGTATATGTTTACATTAATGCCATTAGTTATTTTAGTGTCTTTTACACAAAAGGCTTTTCCTTGAAATGGCAACACAATAAACAACAGCTCAGGTGTCTTCCAGAGACATTCCTACCGCTACATTGAGGCAAACAGGAGGGGAAGGGTCTGAGCTGAGATTCAACGAGCAGCACCTTGACTTGAGGACAACAAGTGGTGCAGGATCAGGCACTGGTGTCAGGAGCCTCTCACCTCTCAGCACTACAGGGTAAATGCAGGAGCCTGAAACAAAATCTCTTCCATACTCAGTGTCCAGCTGTGGCAGCAAGGAATTGCCACATGTGACACACAGTGGCTGAGAGCTGACCTCTGTTAGCACTCCTACAACTGGGTAGAGCTGCAGTCATATTCAGGTATCTATTCCAGCCTTGCCACAAAAGAGGTTAACCTAGACTTATAACAATGAGAGAAGGAGCTGAGCATTTACTTGTAGGGAATAACAGTAATAAATGATGTTTTTTATTAAGAAATATTACCTAGAAAGTTTCTTTCTATTTAAGGGCCTCCAACAGCCAGCAATGTAATATGGAAAAGAATATGGGAAGGGGAAAATTAGAAAAATGAAGGTGATCAAATAAAACACGCCTATACATGCCTTAAGTCAATAATACCTAGACATCATAGTTGTGATTGTGTTCTTCTGCAATGAAAGAAAGGCCACATTTCATAAACTGATACAAATTATGCTAGAATCAAAATGAAAATGGGTACAAAAGAGGTGGTGAAATATTAACAGTCAGTAATGGGAGCACAAGTCCCTCCATCACTGTCACCATGAATTGTGACACCAGTGAGTGCACGGAGGCTGGTACAGCTCCTGGTGGTGTCCCTGTGTGCCATAGAGGTCACACAGACCTGGGAATGCTCCTCCTCTATGTGACTTACACCCACGTTTTGCAGTGGTGCTGAGATGGACACAGGCCCGTCCTGGGGCTGGGTTTCTCTCTGCAGTGTGGTCACCCACCATTAACTACGTGACTCAGGCATTTTTCCCGAGCTGCTGCTCAGTTCCCAGCTGGTAGCAGAAGTTCTCCTCATCTGCCCTTACATGAGTGACCTTGCACTGCTGGCACTCTTAGATTTAATCACATCTACTCATGTTGAGATCACCCAGGTCTTCATATGACATTATGTGCCTCTGTATTGAGGATATTTCACAGCATTACATCTCTAGAGCATCTCATTAGCATAAGACTAATTTTTATACCAAGGTCATTAATTAAAACATTAAATGATGAAAACATTGGCATTCCTGAAACCTGCCCTTGAGAAACTTGGTCAGCCCTTTGCTTAGTGCTTCCCTGATCCTCACCACCCCCATGTATCCCACTAATTCCCATCTCCTCTGGTTTAATTAACAGAACATGAGCCAGGTGATGCACTGGGAACTTGTGTCCCGTGTGGAGCAGCAAGGCTTGGGCTTGAGGCTGGAGCCACTCCTTTTCCCAGGAGCAGTGTCCCACCCTGGCAAGGTCAGAGTTTGCTCTGTCATCCCACCTGTCTATCATCACACATGGACTGTCTAGTACCCACATCTTTGGGGTAGGACCACAAATCCCACATCCCTGCTGGTTTGTGAGGCTCTGAGGAATCAAGGATGTGATTTCCTTGGTCCAAATTCCCCCTTCCTCTCCCCTATAAACAGGGTGGTGGCTGCTTTGCTGCTGCTGCTTCCCACCAGGGCCTGTGTTTCAGCAGCTTTCAGAGGAAATGATAGCAAATCACTTTGGGGACTGTTTATGATAAAAAGTGCAATACAAACAGATAATATCATCATACTCCACTATTAACAGGCTTAAATCCCAAGGATGGGCAGAAGCTCCCGTGGAGAGCAGAGCTATCTCTCAGACACTTCAGCTGCAATTTAAAAGCACTCCCTAGCCTGGCAAGGCTAATTTCACATCTTTTACTCCAGGGAGTGCACTGGGGCTCTCCCTGCTTGAGGCAGGAGTCCTCCATGCTGATTAGATTCAGACAGGGGTGTTTTGGTGATTGCTCTTCTTGAGTTCTGATGGAACACGATGGAGAACAACATATTATATGGTTGTGTCACCCCCACTGAGGCCAAATCAGCCATGAGAGGTGCTTGCTGAGTTGTGTCCTGCCGGGTGGGCAATGGGGAAGCTGGGCAAATTCCCCCTTTTTTATTGCTGCCACTGCAGTCCTTGGCTGGTCTGTGTGAGAGTCTCAGAGGTGAGGCAGGAGAGTCAGTAAAAATAAAACAAAGCAGGAGAAGACCATGAAAGGCAAAAATCCTTTTCATAACTAGGCCAGATGTCCCACCCTCTCACTTTGTACTGAGGGATGGACATCGCTTTTTCAGATTATTTCTCTGTCTGGAAAGGTATTTGTACCCAAATGTTGCTGGTGTGGTTGGTGTCTTGACTGGACCTTTTCATTTCAATGGCCCTTCTGGAAGAGCCAGGTTTCCATGCATTAGGTTTGGTTTCTGCTTTGAACAGTGACTCACTGAGCCTTAACCCTGGTCATTCTGGTGATGCACACAGTGGGAATGCCAGGGATGAGGAGTGGCTGAAGGGATGTCCTCAGCTGGAGGAAGAGGGATGATAAAGACTGAGCTGTGCTCCAGCTGCAGCCCCATAGTGCCTTCAGGGGATCATCTTCAGTTCCTGCAGCTCACCCTCCTGCCAACACCTGCTCAATGCACGACTGGGCCCCAGCTCCACACCTCTTCGTTCTGACTGGTTTTAAATCACTGCCTTTCCCTTCTCGATTTCTTTTGCAGTGGGGGCTTTACCCCACTCAGCATCATTTCCCTGCTCATCTCCGGCTCAGACAAGGCAGGAAACGTATTTTCAATGTATTAATTAAAATGTCTTTGCAGCAGAACATCTGCATGGAGAGCGATAGATCACCGAAGTGTATGTGTGCCTGTGCGTTGCAGCCTTCCAGATAACGCATTGCTTTGCATAATTTATTCCAGCCAGCACAGCAATAATTTTCATAGCCTGTGATCTTCAAGTATGCGATTATCAATCTGCAGCCCGGCTCCATGTGACCCAGACATTAGATTATTCTCAGATAAAGGAGATTCAGGACATTTGGTGCTCCATCACCTCTGGCCAAATGGTTGTATGGGATAAGATCAAGCATTGTTTTTTTAGATCCCACCATGCTGAAGCAATGGATCTTCTCAGGTATTCATCACTGTCAGCTGTTTTGGGAGAGGATGGTCTTTGCCAATGATGCTATTCAATTTCCTGATTGTTCAGCTCATATCGGTTTAGCTTGAAAGATAATAAGATAGAAACCAGAGACTTCCCAGTCAATAAAAGGAAACCTCAGAGGCTTTTTCAGTCTTGCATCTGTCATTCTTTGTTGATATTTTAGCTGCCGAGCATTTGACAGCTGGTTGTAAAACTCTTATTTCCTCCTTTGAGAGAATTAAATGAAGAGCATTTAATTTATTCCATGGAGGTTTCCCCAACTGACCCATGGAACAGGGCTCCTTCTGGCAACTGGACCAAATCTAGAGGGATTTGAAACTTTCTCCACCCATGAGAGAAAAAAAAAGTGATTTCATTACCTTTTCCCTTCTTTTTTTCCTAAATCATCAAACCAATTCTGTGTTTCCCAGCATTGGTCCTACTTGCCATGAGTACCACAAACCATTGCTGGCATCTGTGGCACCAGCCTGGCCCTGCCAGTGGCAACCAGCATCTCCTGAGTGGAGATCCTCTCTCAGGATTGCACTGGGGTCCAAGCTCCAGGCACTGGTGTAACTGGAAATGGCAAATGGGAGCATTTCTCCTGCAACAGGCACAGGGTGCTCCTGCACACAGACACACAGGTGGGCACCCAGCCCCATCACTGGGACATCCCAGCCCCTTCAGGACTGGTCAGGACTTCAATGGGCTCATGGTTGATGTCACTAATCAGCATCAGGGGAAGGCTCCCTTAACTGTGCCAAGGGCAGGCAGCTGCTCAAAGCAGCACAATAATTATGTATAGCCCAAGTAATTATTTTTGTCACATCTTCCTGGCAGGAGAAGACCATTTGTGGGCTGGGTTTAGCTACCTTCCACAACACGCCTGTGTCTTATTTATCCAGAACAATACACTCAGTGTGATTTTTCTGTCGTCTTTTTCCTTATAATGTCGTTTCCATCCCACACTGCTTTTAATTTGGTGAGGTAAATTGAGACTGGGAGGGGAAGCTGCAGAAAACCTCCAAACTCTCATTCTCTGAGCAAAACATTCCCCTGGGATCTGACGGCACTGCTGAATAGCTGGTCCTTCCCAAGGGGCTTGTGAGTCTCAGTGGAGACAAATGTTATTTTGGATGACTTTAGTCACAGCATGGCCAGGGCTTGTTGTGGGATCTGCTCACAGCTTTGGAGCCTTCCCAGCAGCTCCCTCCTTACCTGGGGACCTCTGAGTCAGCAGCCCCAGCTTGAATGTCATGTCAGTGAAAGGGACATTACCAGAGCACTGCCTGCAGAGTCCTGGTGCTGGGCTGGATGGAGAAGAATTGCTCCCCATACTCTTACTTCAAGGATGAGCTCAGCCTGCCTGGGCCCAGCTAAAGAAGGTGTTGGATTTGAAGGCCTCTGCTCCTGGAATCCTGGGGAGAGGAGATGCACCACATGACTCATTCTGAGCCCATTTCCATTCCCTTCCTGAAAGCACTCGTGTTCTTCTGGATCTCCAGTCAGCCTTAAAATAGGAGAAGAAGCTGAGATGGTGTCATTAATCCCAGATTTGGTGGATTGAATAGCTGGATTCCCATCTGAATTTCTAATTTGTTCACTGCTTTCAGCCATTTTAATTTTTTGTGCTTTTCAGAGCCAGAGTTTAAATGTCCACAGCTGAGCCCAAACCAATCCTGTTTTGTACCTTCACCTACACATCTCAGCTATTATCTTCTTTCTCCCCATCTCACTTTGGCACAAAACACAAATGGCCCTTAAATAGCCTGGAATAATGCAGGTGGCCACACGCAGGAACCAGTAGCCAGCCTCCATGGTGCCAGTCACACATTGCTATTTCCCCTTGTCATGGACATCTTGAAAATGCAGCTTGAAGGTCCTGATGAGGTTTCCCTGTGTGGATTTTGCACCCCTCACCTGTTGTCTCTGCTGTGGAGTTACACAGCTTTGAAAGGCACATTCTGTTTTGTATGGGGACAACCTCCAAGTCTGCTTAATACATGAGTGCTCACTCAGAGGTGTCCTTTCATTTACTGCTTTCACCATCAGCAATCTACAGAAGTTTAGGGTGCCTTAGGGAATTCCTTGGCTTTAGCATCTTTTCCTTGGTAACAGTGCAGCTGCTCCTGGTGCAAATGGGTTTCTCCCGGCCCCCTCCCCACCCCATCAGCATCGCCCATCCTCACTTTCTTGGCTTGTCCCTCCTCCTTCCTCTTCCTCTGGGTGTACTTGCAAAGTGTTTGCTATAGCTATTGAAATGGATATAGTGGCAATTTGGGGAGAAGATGCTGTTTAAAGCTCTTTAATTTAAAGGATGCTAATTCACTCCACTCCATCCTCGGGTGAGCTATCCAGCGATGCAAAACTCCTTTTCTCAGGGTGTCAAATAGGAGGATGATTTTCTTCAGTTTATATTCAGAGACTTTGCTGAGCCCATGGTCCACAGGGCATCCCACAAGGACAGCTGGGGGAGCAGGGAGCTCGCAGAAGGCAGAGATGCTTTGGGACACCACCCCTATGGAGCTGGGATGCTGCTGGGATGCTGTAGCCTGTGCTGGGGCTCCCTGGGGCCAGCCCCTTCTGAAACTCTGCTTTGTCTCTCCTGCTTGGGAGCACAAGGGGGGAACCTGAGGCAGGCTGTGCTTGGCAGCCAGGGATCAAGGTGAAGGCAATTGCTGGGAATAATAAAAAGTAACTTGGCTACAGATCTCCATCCCAGTCAGGAGCTCCAAGGGCTGTAGTTAACCCATGTGAAAAATTGGCTGGAGACCTCCCTGCAAACCAGGTTCTGCCTCCAAGGCAAGCTGGATAAATAGCTCTTCAAGGCAGGGGGACAGCTCCAGAGAGAAGCCACAGTGTTTAAAAGATCCCTGCAGTTACCATCCCAAATGATTCCTGTCCTGGGCCTGGGTGTGCTCCATTATCTCCAGGCTGATCCATGTGTCCCACACACCTGCTGTGCAATCTCCCCCTGTGTGATATTGCAGGATATTCCACTGCATTAGCAAGTCGAACATGTTTTTACTGCCCACTGTCTCTCTATGCAATATTTCACTGTCTCCCTGGCTATTATCCTGGCGGCACAAAGTCCCATTGAAATTCATGGTGCAAGTCGCCCATTTGTTTCCTTTGAGCTTTGCAGGGTTGTTCTATGCAGCTTTATGCATATCATTTTTTGCTATGCAAAATGAGGGTAATGACTTTACCTGCTCTCTTTCAAAGCACTGAACAAAGCCTGTCCCCATGCTGTAGACTGATTTTGGAATATTTGTTCTAGGGTTTGAGAGGGATGAATCAGAGCTCTTAGGGAATGTGAATCTGATGCTCTGTAAATAAAAAGAAAGCCATGCTGCATCTACATGTCTCCAAGGCAGGCGTGTGCTCCCTGTCAACCTTTCTTGCTGGAATCAGCTTCAGGGATGGCTCTGGCAAAACTGAATAGCTTCATTTTAATGACAGCCCTGGAATAGCATCACTTGGTTTGGCCAATGCCACTGACAAGAGTTGAACTGGCTCTGCCTTTTGAGGAACAGATGGTGCCCCTCATGCATGACAAGGTGAGATTCCTCAAGCAAAGGGTCACTGGAGAAATCCTCATGGACACATCAGGAGTGTGGGAGAACCAAATGCCCAGCAACAGAGGGAAGGTTTTGCTGTGAAGACTTTCAGACTCAGGCTGAGTTTCCTCCACCACCACCCCCAAGGAGACTGAACCTTGGGTACCCACGACATGGCTTTGATGTCTTGAATGAAGCCCCCAAATCAGTTACCACTTGTAAAAATGGGGTTCATGATGTCTGTGCTTGGATCTGTGCAGTGCCAGCAGGGCAGAGACAAGGCTTCCCTCTCCCTACACTGGTGTTTGGACATGGCTAAGCATGCAGGGTGGATTTTGTACATTGCCCTGTTTGAAATGTATCTTTGGCTGGGCCAATGATCAAATTGCAACTTGAGAGTTTGGTGACAGACTCCTTGGTTTGAAAGCACCCACAAGCTAAGAGTAATTCTCCAGAGAAACTTGTGAATAGCATCTAACAAATGCACTGGAGAATTTCTCCTTTTCTTTGTGGACAAAAGAAGACAAAAAAAAGGACAAAATATCTTTAAAGAATTTGCTCATTTTGAATTATTTACTCTGTCTACTTTGTTGGAGTCCCCAAGAGGAAGTCGGTGTGCAATCTGCATTACAATAGCACGTCAAGGTATCCAGAAGGTCCAAAACAAACCATCAGCGGTGGGATGGGTCCCCTGGGGCCTTGGTGAAGGACATCCAACCGTGCTGCACTGAATCCAGAGCTGCAGATGTAGGTTCCCCAAGGATGCAAGCACAGCAGGGAGACAGTGATCAGCATCTACAAGGATGAAGAGGACCAAATGAAAGCCATTTTCAGACTTAGTGGTCAATACAAGCAGCACAGAGGACAGGGAAGTGTCTCTGCTTTGGGAGTGGGTGAGCAGGAGTGTCTGCATGGGAACTGCACCATCCCCATGGACATCCCCTCAGCTGCCAGACCCAGCAAGTAAAGGTACAGCTAGGGACCAAGCCAGTCCTGGATGTCCCCACCAGCTCCAGGTGAAGCAAGTGTGGGCTGAGCAGAGCAACTCATGGTGCACAACCACTCTGCAGCTGGGTTTGGGCTGGCAGGAATCCCCTGTCACCTCTCGCTGACTTTCACTGACTTCTGGAGAGTTTCAAAGTCAAAACTGAGAGAGAAACTCGGAACAAATGGGGACCTATAAAAACACATCCAAGCTGCCAAGTCTACAGCAGATGTGATTTGCAATGGATGAGGTATTAATGCCCTGAAAAATTGGAGTAATGATGTGCAGTAATATTTGTCATCACCAAGGCTGAGTATGTTAAACAAAAATGTTTTGAAATGCAGCTTCTGCCTGGGCCTGGTAACTTTCCCAGATGTAAATATTGCAGTTGTTTTCCAAACATTCTCTAAATACCATAAGGCCTTAGTCCACTTATAGCACTAACAGCCCATAAAATGTCATTTTTTGTTTTCTAATTAATCTGATGATTTTTAGATAGGATTTGACAACAGGAGTGTAAAAACATTTCAGGCTGAAAAAAATTATCCCTTGGATATCAAGTCACCCACAGCCAAGCTGGTGCATCACTGGGTACTGCAGAGCATCCCCTCATCCTGCTGGAGGGTGTCTCATGGTTGGGCAACTCTACTCACCCCCCAAGCCAGGGGACACTAGCCAGTCTTGTAGGGATGTGCAGGGGGACATCACACCCTTCCTGCAAGGATCATCCTCTTTTTTCCCGGTAAGAGCTCCCCGTTGTGGTGCATTTTTCAGATGCCCACAGCAGAGAGGGGAGCTGGAGGCAGAGCCCTCATAGGGGTCTGAGGCTGGTTGGGTTTTCACGCTCTGTGTAAGGTGGATTTTTGCTGTTCAGGGTCTCACTGTGGGGCTTCAGGTGCTTGGGGTTTTTATGACAATTGAAGGCACTGCTTTTGTGGGGAGATGAACAGTATAACCAAGCAAAGTACACCAGACCTCCATCCCTGGCCCACGAGTGATCCCGTGGAGGTGTGGTGGGGGTTCTGGCTCTCCCCCAGGCTCTGCACAGAGGCAGTGTCACAGCTGTCACATCACCACCCTTCCCTCCACACTCCCCTGTTTGGTGAGCGCTCCCCTCTCTACAAGGACACCAGGTTGTCACACTCACTGTGACACAAGGGGAATCCAGAGTCAGGCCCTGCAGCTGTGGGCACTGCAGGGGAACAACTCAGTCCCTGCCCTGAGCAAGGACAGAAGAGACATTGCCTACCCAAAGTCACACTTTGTTTCCTTATCTTACTCAACGCCTCCCCGTTCTGCTTGGGCAAATGGAGCAGTGCCCAGCCAACACTCTGTCCCTTGGCCAGCATTTCTCTCCAGGTGATGCTCAAAAAGGCAGCAGAAGAGCTCTCATTCCCATTTCCCTCCAATCACCGTGGGAAGCAGCCAGTGTTTTATTAACCACCTCTCCCTCCTCTACTGCCTGTTAAACTGGGTTAGCACTGCTTGAGCCTGCTGTGTTAGACATCTTCTGCTGGTGGAGGGGAAGGGCTCACAGGAGCTCTCCTGACCCCAGACACCTTTCTCACAGCACTCCTCCCGCCATCTCGCATAAATAGATCAGTCATCCCAGCACGGCTACGTCTTCTTTTACTCCTTCCTGTCTTTAATAATATTATCAATGTCTGGTTTAGATTTTTACTAAATATAGGGGCCAGAGTCTAGACTGGCGTCACTTCCTCTCAGAAGAACTGGAACAGCTTGCTCAGAAGTACTGAGTCCTTTTATTAATTTATCTTGGTTTGCAAAGTTGTTTGATTGTACCAAGTCTTTCCAGCCTGCCATTGACCTGGCAGCTGGAAGAAATGATGCTGCTTAAAGCCTGTCCTTAATCCATGGGTGAGCCTTGAGGTTTTTGGGGCTGCCTATCCCAAAGCAACCCCAAGAAGCAGGGACAATGTCTACCAGCAAGCAGCAAATTTGCAAGAGGCCTTTGGCAAATCTTCCCTCTCCTCACTGCTGATCGGCATGGGTGAAGATCTCTAATGGAGTGCCAGTGGCATCCATGTCCCCTCTGGGCGATTCTTCTTCCAGCTGCCAGGTGTCAGTGGCAGTTCCAGGGCTGGCATAAACCCTCGGTGTTTGTGGCTGGCCCAGGGCTTGCATGGCACAGATGTGGGGGCTGAACCCTGGAACAGCCTGTTCCTGTCACCAGGAGGGACCTGGCAGTGTCTGTTCCCTGCCCAGGGAAACCAGGCTGTTCCTTCTCCTGCAGAGGCAGAGGAGGGATGGGACCTCTTACCCGTCCTCTCCCCAGGAAGAGATGTGACCCCAGAGCCACACAAGAGCTATTTCATGTCATTGCCTATGTATTTATTAGTTCAAAGCAATTTCAATGGGAATTCCTTGCCTGTAGGGCATCCCATGGGATTGGGAGAATGGGATATCCCTGCTCCAGGGAGGAAGGGGTCTTCCATGCTTCAAGAGCATGAGCACAGGTGGTGATGGCGAAGGGAAATGGAAGAACCTCAAATCAACCTATTCACCCAGAGACCAAGACCCTGGGGACTGGGTCACAGCTGGGGAAGAGAGGATTCTGGATCCATTCTCCATGCCCATCCTCTCCACCATGCAGGGTATCCTGCATTCCCATGGGCACTTTCCCTGGGCTGTGTGTCTAATGCAGCTGAGTGCTGTGCCAGGTTGCCAGCTGCCTTTTGGAGAGGGGCCATTGCTTGCCTGTTCCCAGGCTGTCTCCCAGCTCTATTACTCCACGCTTCAGGTTTTTTGGCTGTGGTGGTGTTGGTGTTGTTGCTATTAAATTGAAAGGAGTAAAATTTCTCTCCCGCACCCATCTTTTTCTCTCTCCCCAGCCACCTTCTTGCAGGGCTCCAAAAAGAAATTACTGGCTAGGAGGTGGTTTTGGAGATGGTTTGAGACACATCGAACCGTGACAAAAAGATACACGGGCCAGTCCTTACCTCAAATGACAGTGCCTGGGGAGAGAGAAGAGCACTTCTGTTCCAAGGGCCGGCTCAGTGCCAGCCACACTTTAATCATCCTGATTAAAGGTGCGTTGTGTTGCTAAAACAGCATAACAAACCTGACCGAAATGGGGAGGCAGGATGGCAGTGAAGGGAGGTCTGAGGCAGGAGGATGCCTGGGAAGGGCTGAGCACAGGGGCTGGGAGCTGTGGGCGGGGATCCTGGTCCAGCCCCATCAGTGTCACAACTAGTCCCAGTCCTCCTGCTCCCGGCGTCACCTGGTGCTGCCCAGTTTGGCCCATGGAGGTTCAGATTTGGTGTGAGGGGCAGGGTGGCTGTCACGCACACATGGGGACACACAGAGATGTTCACACAGGCTCACAGAGACACAGACCCGTGTGTGTAAATAGAGACACACAGACACACCCCAGACCCTGCACAGATACACCCCAGCACACAGACACACACCCCGACACGATCATCCCTGCATCCCCTCAGGGTGTCACCACACACACACAACAAACACAGTGGCACACCCGCGCGCAGAGGCAGATGTCCCCGACACGGACACTCACACCTTCACAAGCCCTGCTCACTCGCTGCCCCACTCCCACAGGGTGTCACACACACAGGCAGTGTCACACACACGCAAGGGTCACAAACGGAGTGTCGTGTACACACGGCACGGCCTAGTGTCACACACCCAGTGTCACAGTGTCACACACCCCCTGTCACACTCAGTGCCACCCACACGCAGCCCCCACCCCCAGTGCCAGCCCGACTCTGCCGGCCAAGCCGTTTATCGCTCCGGGCTGTCACCGAGCCACGGGCAGCTCCGCCGAACCGTGCCGTGCCGAGCCGGAATCGAGCCGAACCGGACCGTGCTAGGCCGTGCCGAGCCGAACCGTGCCGTGCCCCACCGCACCCCTCCACCCGGCCCGCAGCCAGCCGAACTGCTCCGTGCCCATCCCATCCCACCCGAGCCGCGTCGAGCCGAGCCGTGCCGAGCCGTGCCGCTGGAGCCCCCCGGGCCTGGCAGCGCTGCCCGGCGCCGCCTGCACGGGCAGGGCTCTCCGCCTGACGCAGTGAGGAGCTGCAGCCCTTCTCTTCTCGGAGGCCGGGCTCCAGCGCTGGGATTTGCTCGGCTCCGGCTGCGTTTCCCTGCCCGCCTCCTGCCCCCGGCCCGCCCGCTCGGAAGGGCGCGGGGAGCCGCAGCCGCGGGTGCGTCCGCCGCCCATCACCGCGCTTCGGGGCTGGGCGCGCCGCCGAGCGCCGGGAGCCGCCTCCGGAGCAGGTAGGAGCGCCCGCATCCCCCAGCAGAGCCCGCCCGGGCCCCCCCCGCCGTCTCCGACCCCGAGCGGAGCCCCTTGCTCAGCTCCGCTCCGCTCCGGCCCCGCGCCCGGTGTCGCCCCGCCGCGGAGCCCCGCGCTGCCCGGGAGCCCCGCGCAGCCCCCGGTGGCCGTTCCGTGTCGCCAAACTTTTAGCGGCTGCAGCCCAGGTTGGGGTTCCGGCGGGAGGGGACCGCGGGGCCGGCGGCGCGGGGAGCGGGGCATCCTCCCATCCGCGGGCGGGGAGTCCCCGGGCTCGGCCGGGGCTGCTCCCGCTGTGCTTATCCCCAGGGCGAGCGGGAGATCGGGACCGGAGCAGCTCCCCACGGCCGGGCCGGGGCCACGGAGCCGGGAACCCCTCCGACCGCTCGGCCCATGTTCCCTCCCCCGCGCGTGGGGGATCCCCGCTTCGGGGTCCCCCTCCGCCGGTGGGGTGCGCCCGAGCCGGAGCATCCTCCGGGGGAGCTCCTGCAACTGTTGCCTGCGGGAAGCTCTGGGGGAAGAGCCGGTGCCGCGGGCAGCAGCATCGCTCCGGGGGCAGGGGTCTTCCTCCCGGGTCGCCACAGCTCCGCACGGAGCGTTCGGACAGGGGAGACCGTCGCCCTCACCCCAAATAACCCTGGAGGCTGCGAGCCTTGGGCTGGGAGCTGTGGCAAAGCCGCTCTCCGGCTCTGCTCCCCCCGCCCCCCCAATCCCTTCTGCATTCCCACGCCGGCAGTTGGGACCTGCCTCCCCCCACACGCGCTCCTTCAGCGGCTATTTCTGTCCTCGCCAAACGCGCCGCACATAGAGCTTTAATTAAAGAAAATTAGTGGAGGAGGACGGGGGGTGTCCGTGTTCCCGGGAGGGGGACAGTCGCCGGGACCTCGCCGGGTGCCGTCGCTGATGGCTCGGGGGAGGCGGAGGCCAGGTGCCCGCCTGAGAGTTTGAGCCGCTTTCCCTTGGTTGGCTGGTTTGTTGTTGGTTTTTTTTTTAGAAAAGGGCGGCGGTGGGGAGGTGTGGTACGGACACACGACAACGCGGGAATGTGTTCTTTCCCGGAGGGTGTGTTGCAGTTTTAATTACAATGACAGATGTTGCCGTACGTAAAGTTCCGTCTCGGCTCCTGAATACAGGCAGAGCATGAAGCACCGGCAAACTCGCCCGTCGGAGCGGGCACTCGCCCGTCGGCGCAGCGCAGTTGCCAGAGAATTTTCTTGGTTGCGTTTTAAAGGAGGCTCTGCCGGGTCTGGGGGTCCTGGGGGCGGTGCGTGGAACCCGGGGGTGCCAGGGAGGTGGGGGCAGCCCCCGCTCCCTGGGCAGGACCCCTCCAACCAGCCCGAACCCCCGGCCATCCCCAGTCCTCGTTCTGCTCCCTGTAGAGCGTGGCAACTCGTCCCGTGCGCGGCGGGACCCGACGGTGCTGGGGAGATGCCGAGGACCCCTCCCCGCAGCCCTTTCCTCCTCCAGCTCTCCCTGGACACAATCCTCCGCACCTCCGCTCATCCCTGCTTTCCGGCTCGGGCAGCCGGGGGACCTGCGGTGCTGCCCACGTCCAGGATGTGATTTGCAGCCCCGGGAAAGCCCCGCGGAGGGAGGGGACGTGGGGGGACCGGCATCACCAGGCTCCCCCGGGGGCAGAACCGCCGCTCCCGCCTCCCCGGCCGGGGACTCGCCTCCTCCCGTCAGCTTCGCGCGTTCCGCCGCCGGTTCGCGCTGGATTAAATATTTAGAAGTTTGCAGCGGTGAATAAAGCGATCGTTAATCGAAATTGATGGCACCGATGCATAGGGGGTGGCACCGGCGGCAGGAACGGCGCGGCTCAACGGGAGCGGGCGGGGCGCTCCTGGGAGCGTTTTTAAGGGTTTCGCCCCAAGTTAGGGGTTTATCGCTCCGAATGCTGTGGCAGCGACAAAACCCGGGAGCTGCTCTTCACATTTCCGACGATGTCTTTAAAAAGCATGTTTATTCCGCCTTGCCCGCCTGGCTTCGCAGAGACGAGGCAATCCACTCGAAATTAGCACCTAAAATCGCCCGTCGGCAGCTCCCGCCTGACATCATGCAGGGCTCACACTCCCCCAGACTCTCCGGGTTTGCCCTGGCAGCGGGGGGCAGTGGGGTGCTGTCGGTAGGGACCGGGAGCGTGGCCCCAGCACCCCAAAGTGCAGCGCCGGGCAGCTGGGGGGACCCCCGTCCTGGGGAAGGATGGAGCAGGGATGAAGTTTGATGATGACCTGCAGGAGAGAGCGGCTCCCGGGGTCGGGAGCCTCCGCCCGCTGGGGTGGGGAGGACACGGGACTGGCCGGGTGGCCGGTGAGCCCTGGCCCCCAACACCGGGCTCCGCCGCTCCGCTCCGAGCTTGAGTCAGCGCTTCTGTCAGCGGCGGGGATGGGGCAGCGCTCGGCGGAGCGGGATGCGGTCCTGGCGCGGCTGCGGAGGCAGCGGGAGAGGGGGAGAAAAGACGAGCTGGAATAGGATGGAGGGGCGAGCAGAGAGGGAAAGAAAGGGCGAGGATTGCCCAGGGAGCGGCCGGGGATGGGGGCCCACCCGTGCCCTCTCCGCAGAGCCGCTGCTCGGTGGGAGCCAGCGGCGATGGGCAGCGGCTTGGCGTGGGGATGGGGAAAGCGGAGGGCACAGCGGAAAGCTCTGCGGCCGCCCCGGCGCCCCTGCTAGGCTGCCAGGGAGGACAGTCTGTACCCCTCCAGGGCGGGTCGGTGCCGTGCCCACGCCCGCCCACGCCCCTCACCCCGCGCTGGGGGACGCTCCCCCGGCCCGGCGCTGCCCACGCGTGTCCCAGCCCGGCCGCCGCTCCGGGCTGGGGCAGCGCCGCTCTGTGACAACAGAAAGTGGCTGGAAAGGGGCGAGGCGTCACACGCTCTGCCTCCGGGAGGCAGGGAAAGGCTGAGGGACCGATGGGAAGGCATGAATGAATGAATCTCCATAAAGAGCCCCAAGCAGCAGGGAGAGGGAGAGAGGAGGAGGAAGGAGAGGAGGAGGAAGAGCAGGGCAGGCAGCAGCAGCAGACGTGACGCCGGCAGGTAAGAGGTGCCGGTGCCGCCCGGCCCCGCGGTGCCCGGGATGGCAGGTTGGGGGCACAGCCAAAGGGGGACAGGAGCTACTGGGACCCTGCGTGGGTTTGGGTTTTTTTTTAGGAAGCATGTTTTCCTCCTGACTCCTTGCAAAATGTGGAGTCCCTAAACTTCCTAGGACTCCTTTCCTCGCCCTGTACTGCCGCCGGCTTTGGAGGGTTCCGGGCTGAGCCCCGCGGCAGCTCCCGGGACCGGCCCCTGCGGCTGGAGCTGCTCCGCACCGGGGCAGCCCCGAGCCGGGCCAGCCTGCCCGGTGCCAACGCCACTCGGCCCGGCGTCCAGAGTTACCGGGGCTATCCAGCTTCTGCCGCGGCCCTTTTGCTTTCGGGGCTCGGTGGGGAGCTCCTTCCCCCCGATCTCCATCCCCGTTCGGCGCTCCGTCCCTGCCGTGGTTACATAAGGCAGAGGAGCCCGTAACCTGCGCTGACGCGGGCCGGATCATCGGGATCGCACCCAGGGATGCCCAGACCTGAGCTCTTGTCCGGCTG
The DNA here is from genome assembly GCA_009812075.1 of Sialia sialis. NCBI lineage: Eukaryota > Metazoa > Chordata > Aves > Passeriformes > Turdidae > Sialia > Sialia sialis. The sequence continues at coordinate 4,998,278 of VRYO01002014.1, read as the reverse complement.
CTCCCCATCCTCGGTCGCCCCTGCCCCGTTGCCCGCGCTGAGCCACTCGCTGCCTGTCGCTGCTTGCTGCGGGGTCTGTGCGGCACAGGTGCCCCTACACACACACACAGACACACACACACACACACACACACACACACACACACACACAGACACAGACACCGTGCCCGGCCCTGCCCTTGGCTGTCCCGCAGAGCTGCCCGCACTAACGCCGCCGGAATGCGCGCAGCCCTCGGAGCGCACAGCCGCACGCACACCCCGTCCCATGGAGCAGCCCGGCTGCCGCACGCCAGGGGGATGCACTCTGGAAGTGTTTGCACACAAACCCAGCGCTGCAGGCAGCACTCGGGTCATGCTGTCGCACACACGTGGGCTGGTGCTGGCCAGGGGCTGATGCTGGCCCGTGGCAGCCCGGAATGGTCGGTGCTGTCCTGGTCCCGGACGGGGCCGGCTCCCAGCCCAGGCGGGCGCTGGGAATTCTGCTGGGAACGCTGCAGGCCTGGCAGGGCAGCCCTGGCTGGCTGCGGTGGGCAGCTCTGCGGCTGCCCGCAGTTTCCCCCTCCCTGACCGAGGTGCTCCAAGCAGGGATCAATAATGCCTTTCTGATTGGCTTCAGCTCCCCATTCAAAGTAGTCACTGCATTAGGACTTGATTTTTCTCCCCTTTGACTCCTGGCCAGATTAGATTGTGAATTTGGCTGATTTCAAGCTACTGGGGGAGGGAAGAATCATACAGTGAGCGAGAGAGAACTGAAATATCCTACAGGATCCCCTGGAGGGGAGAGAAATCAGGTCTAGATAAGAGCTTGTTCTCCCTGTCTGGCTAATGCTTCCCTGTTTGATGATCAGAAAACACAAGATCTAACCTCTCACCAGGATGCTTAACTACGAAAGGTCAGGCTTTTGGCTTGTTCTGGGTGCAAGGTTTGTTACTGTGAGCTGTGGATTATGCATTCTGGTTCTCCCGTGGTATGCTAAACACAGCAATGCACGATGCATGCAAACAGGACATGGTCAGTGCTTCTGAGGTTTTTGAGTTGAGCTCTGGATGTAAGCTGAGGTTGGAGGAATTGTGATGTGGACAGTACATGAGGTCCATGCCCTGGAGAGCCCAGAGCTGTCCCCATCTGTTTGTCAAGTCTCAGCCCCATCCTTGGGCAATGTTTTCCCAATACTTATTTCTTCAGTTGTGTGCTGGGGGTAAGTGAGTGGGTTATGTCAGTGAAGCCCTGTGTTCCAGAGGGACACAGAAAGCAGCACCCAGGAGCATCCCAGCCCTGCTGGTCGGGGTGCCTTCCCTGCTGGCTGCTCCAGGGCCAGGATTTCATGCTGAGGAAAGCAACAGCAGCACAGCATCGCCTGCAGCATCCTAGCTGCCAGCACTTGCTGTAAATTGGTGCTATCTCCAGGTGAAGCAAAAGCCTAGGATTACATGGTTTTTCAGCAAAGGGCACTGGGAAGTCTGGTGGAGCAGAGGGACTTGTGAAGGAGCAGTGCAGGGCACTGAGGAGCCTGAGGAGGAGAGGATGTGGGGCTGGGGACTGGCTGCAGGTAAGCTGTGCTGTTCAGGGCAGTGGGGAGGCAGCTGTGGAGTCACCAGCAAGGCTGTGGGGTGCAGGGTTGAGGAGATGGGAAGCTGCTGTGGAGGCTGTAAAGGGGGTATGAGCAAGGAGCACAGCCTTGAGCAGTGTTTGGCATGATTTCATGCTGCTGCCGGATTTTCTCGGTGTTGCAAACCCAGGGCTTGGGGAGGGTCTGAGTGAGCCTGATGTCTGGACAGCATTGGGGTGGAGTATCTGGGTGTGGGGATATGGAGATCTGATGGCCAGCAGTAAACTGGGCCCAGAGGAGGCTGGTGGGGAGGAGAGGAGCTGTGTGGAGCTCGCTGGGACAGCTCTGGAGTCATACACTGCCCAAATTGTGTGTGAGGAGGGAGGCAGAGCTGTGAAAGCAGTAGGTCTGTGAGGACTGTGGGGTGAAGGGACTGGAGACCCTGAGCTTTGGTCCCATGTCTGCTAAATCCCCAGCAGAGCAGAGCCAGGGGCTCAGTGGGGACAAAGAGGACAAAGAGCATGAAATGATTCATGTGGTGTTATTTGGCTGCTGGAGTGGGGAGTGTGTGTACCCAGCACAAAGGTTATCTCAGACCTCAAGACACTCCTGTAATAGGAACAAGCAATAATAAATATCAAAGTTGTGAGAGTTGGCTCCAGGTGAGGGAGCCTCCGTGCAGCATGAGGAGCTGGGGCAGGAGGTGGCACTGAGGGTGCAGGGGTTTGTGAGCCTGGCTCAGCAAGCTGGCAGAGGGAGATGGGGATTGGTGTGGTTGTGGCAGCAGCCTGTGAGAAAGCTGCGTCTGTTTGAAAAAAGCACCTCTACAAACAAACCCAAAACTATCAGTCAGGGTAGCTTAAATCATTGTTTGGGCTTGGCCTCTGCACTACCTGGTGTGGTCCCCTGTGCAATATGAGGTTCCAGGTGCAGTTAAAGTTGGCCCAGTGGCTGTAGAACCACTGCTCATGAGAAAAGCCCTCTGCGAATGGAGTGAGGACAGCTCCCTCAGGGATCAGAACATCCCATATCTGTGCCCTGACAGCTCACTGTCCTCTCTGGGGACTGATGAGGGACAAGTGGGGTCCCTGAGCTGTGACCTCTGTTCCTGCTGGGGGGGTCCTGCCCCTCTTGGGAACCAAACCATCAGTGATTTGTTTAACACACTCATCATGTGTGCTCAGGGCTCTCAGAAAAGCCAAACGACCACAACTCTGCTGGCTTCCCCTACCCCTCTCTCCTTTGTGCTTAGAGGGAATCAGTGGGAAAATCTCCAAGATCTGGGTTTTTTTCTTTCCTATTCCAGCATTTCTTTATGAGCTGGACAAGGGCAATCTCTGAAGCTCATTTGTATTTTTGAATCTGCAGGAATAAGTGTATGGAAATGTATGTGTTTTACTGTATCAGCTGCTATCAGCTTTTAACTTTATTACAGTAAGTGCAGAGTTTTCGTGGGCCAAACTCATTCATTGGATTTAATGGAGTTAAACTGCAGGCAGATTTGGCTACTTGTTTGTGTATATCTTTGTAAAATGGACAGGCAGAGATCATAAAATTTTATACTCTCTGTGGCATCTTTTAGGGAAAAGTCTTCCAATATGTTTTATAAACAGCATGCATATTTTGCTACAGTGTATGCTCATACCTAACACAAGGCACTTTAGAGCTGCTTCTTTTTTCCCTTTCCCAGAGCTGTATGTATGTATGTGAACTTGGATTTGCCTGAATTATTTTCTCTTGCTGCTTTCCTTAAAAGAGTCTTTAGCAGTTTTGAACAATTTAACTGCATTTCTTTCTTTCTTTTTGGTGTATTTGTATCTCTTCCTAGAAATCGTAGTAAGAATCCTAACCCTTGCTGTGAAGGGCTCAAAATGAGGGAAGAATAATGTTTGTAAAGCCTCTTGCTAAATACCCAAAGCACTCCTAAACCATCCCTGCTGCAAATGCACAATCTCAGGACCTTTCACAGGTCAAACATCTGCTGCCATACCTTTGAGGGACTGACTTTTCCCCACCTCCTTTTTCCAGAGATATTGTTTTCTTTTATTTTCATGATGTGATTATATCGGTTTCTTGACCTGTTCTGGGCTGGGTTTAGACCCTGCTTGTGCAGGGCCTTTCCCAGTGCAACATCGAGTACTCCGACACTTGAAGCTGTAGAAAAAATGTATTTCTAGGAGATGGATTTATTTTCTAATGAGGTATTTGATGTTTTTCCAGGCTCTAAACAAATTAGAACCAGATCTGTGGCTGCAAGGCATTGGGAGGGGAGGTGGTTGATGAGCTGAGCTAATTAATTACACTTACTTATGACTTATCAAATGGTCATCACCACCTCATATGGAGCACTTGAGTGTGTGGAATTGAGGGGAGAGGATATTGAAATGTGGGATAAATGTAAAGCAGTGGTCAATGGCAAGGACATAAATAAATCTGGAGATTCTGGTGACATTAAAATAAATTGTGGGTAGAGAGGTATGAGAGAGACTTGATGTCAAAGGAACCTTATAACGTATTTATATTCCCAGTCAGGATTTGCTGGAGTTTCTAAATAATGCATTAATTCAATTACACATTCTTAATTAGTGTTTTCTCAAATTGGAGCAACATCATTAATTTACTGCGTCATATTTGTATTTTGCTAGTGTGGTGAGTTTCATTTTTGACTCTTTTCCCTCTCTGCTTTGTGAGACTTGTAACACTCAGCTCTGATGCTCATGCCACAAACTGCAGCTTCTTTGGGAATACTAGTTTTCTGTATTATGATTTTTTTTTAATATATTATTTTTTTTTACGCTGACAGGCTGCACAGCATTGACCTGACCCTGTAATAGGAGGAAGAGGGAGAAAAAGAGCCCAGATCTGAAGCAGCTCCTTTTGAATGCTGAGCAGCATCTGTTCTCCGTAGAGCAGGGCGATCTGCAGCATGCTGGGGCAGGATTAGGCCCTTTGGACTCCCCCAAACCGAGTTATTTGATTTTTTCCTCTCTGGAAACTCATGGTACTTGCAGGGGTGGGTGCACTCACTGTGGGGTGTGTGACACACAGGGCTGCTCCTCCAAGCACCTGGTGCTGTGCAGGGATGGGCAGGCACAGGGAGCTGTGTGTGACCCCATGGGTTTGTCTGCCAACTTCTGCACGGGAAGGGTTGAGGGACAGCACGTTGAGGGACAGCACCTTTGCTCCTGTGCCCTTCACTGCTCTGCCCACAGGGCAGACCTGCTCCCGAGAGCTGCTCTTGGGGATCTGTGCTCTGGCAGCTGCTGGAAAGCAGAGCTGGGTCAGTGGCACATGTGCAGGGTGGGTGCTGGTGCCAGGGCTCTGGTTCTCCCCACCAGCCAGGCTTGGGCTCAGCACTTGCTTGTAACAAATGTATTACCTGGTTTATTCAGGGTGTAGGATGGTGGCTGCTCAGGGAGATGAGCACAAGCCAAGGCTGCTCCGTCCGAGCGATGCTGTCTGGACCAACACTTGTCCCAACTTTGCAGAGAGCAGCTTGGGCTTTTCTACCCCCTGCCCCATTTCTTCCTTTCAGTTTTTGTTCCTGGCTTTGCTTTTCGTCCCCACCCTGTGCCCACGCTGTGCTGTCGCTCGGAGGCGAGCAGTGCAGCCTCCAAAGCCCCATTCATCACCGCCTGCTCGCCAGGCACCGGCAGCCGCCGCTCCATTGATTGACTGCGGCGCGGAGTGAATTTAAAATCATTACGCTCCTGAGACAGCTTTTAAATATGAGCAAAATCAAGTCTGTTAAGAAGCCCTGTGAAAAGGGTGTCTCCAGCCAGGGAATTCCATGTGGCACAGGGTGCTGTTGGGATCCAGAGGAGTCTCTGCTGCTCTGGACCTCGTGGGTGTCCCTGTGTGAGCCTGGACCACTCTGTGCTGCTGTGATGAGAGTGGGCAGGCAGCTGCTGGTGGAGAATTAAGTAGAAATATTTCACTGTAGAAAACACTATTGTGTAAAGCCATCCATCTGCTGCCTGTCTAATGCTTTGCATGAATTAATGAGCTGATTGATTAGGAGAACCTTGCAGCAGCCGGGTGAGGGAGATGATTCTTGTCCTCATGTTACAGGTGGGGGGAACTCAGAGGTGCACAGGTTAAGGTTAAGGTTTCCAGGTTGGGTTGAGTTCTTTTGCCATTAATGAAGGCTACAGCTGAGACATTTGTCTGTCTTGTTTTACGAATTGATCTGATTTTTTGGATGTGTTTTGCCTTCAAGAGCAGTTGTGAGAGCTTGCTGTGGCTGCGACTCAGCCCTGGAGACTCTCTCTCGGGATCTGATCTTCCAGCGTGTTTGTGGCAAAACTGCAGCTCTTGGCCGTGGTGTTTGCAACCAACAGTCTCCCTTCTTTCTACTGAGAAATACAAACTCTCACTATTTCTTACAGTGTTGTCTGTTTACACACCTTCCTGTTGCTCCACAGCCTTTTCCAGTCAAGGCTTTCTGCAAGCATCCCCCAATTCCTCACAGTCTCTCTGCTGGCCACCTGCAGCTGGCAGAGGCAGGTTACTGATGGCTGATGCATGGAGCATCCCTCTCCTCCACGCTACGATGAGTGCAGCTTTTCAGGAACGGTGCATTGAGCAAATGTCACTCCACAGCCCCAAAAATCTATCAAAGGAAATGACAGTGGCTGTAAGCATTAATCATCTCGTATCATCAAAATAAAGTTGTTGCAGTGGAGTATTGTCAAAGGATAAATGTCTTAGCTTCAGCTCAGTGCTGGTGCCTTTAATGCTGGTGGTTCACCAAGTAGAAGGTGGTAGTTCTGTGGCTCAGGGGGTCCTCTTGTGGCATTATTAATTAACCCTTCCCTCTCCAGCATAACCAGTTGGTCAGTCTCATTATTAGGAAAAAGCCTGGGACACTTGAGAAGTTGAAGTAGTTTCTTTTCATCATTGTGCTGAAAAATTTGTGCCTGGCCTGGAATAAAAGCAGGGGTATGTGGAGCAGCACTGTAGGGGCACTTCCCACTCACCCTTCTGAGCTCTCACTGCCCCCCCAAAAAAGGGCAGATTTGTTAAAGCAATGCAAAAAAGGCAATCATTAAAAAAAGGTATTAAAGACCTGATTTGCAGTGTAAAAATATCTGTTTGGACAGGGCTGGAAAGCAAACCATGTAACCCTCGTGGTGGTCTGCACCTGCTCAGGGTGAAGCAGGTACAGAGGCCCATGTGGGCTGACATCAGGAGTGTGACAGTGGCATCCATCGGGAGCAGTGGGATGAGAGATGGCACTGCTGGTGGCACCGAGCTGATGCCTCCTGGGACTGGAGGGTGGCACTGCGGTAATGTCACTTCCAGCCGCTGTCTCCTGGGGAAGGTGCTGAACAATGAATTGCAAAGTCTGGTGAGTGCCCAAGGGGGATGGAGAGCTGCTGGAGATCTCTTTGTGTTTAAAATCTGGGCGTTCAAGGCAGTCTCTTGTGTTTTCTGGCACCACTGAACTTGTGTGCTGCCTGGGTTTGAGTCCTGTAGGGGCTGCAGGGACCTGGCCTGTGCTAGAACAGGCTGTGCTGTGCCAGCTGTGCAGCAGAGCAGGACACTGAGGGGGATGGAGAGGAGCTCTGCCTCTGCCCAGCTCTGCTGAGCAGGCAGCTGGGGCTGGAAATGAGGGGTGCACACGGGCTGCATGGGGATTCACACCTCGCTGAGCCCCTCTGGTGTTGCTCACCTGTCCTGGCTCTTTTTTTATATTGTCAGTGGAAATGCTGAAGCCTGGGTGCAGGAATAATGCAACTGCTTCTGGAGAACATCTGCCACAGAGGAGTAAGGGGAGAACGTCAGTAAATCAACACGTTTCAACCTCTGTCCCAGTTCACAAAGGAGCAGAAATCAGGCTGTGGTGTTTGTGCAACTGCTTCACGTATAAAGAAAAAAGGGGAAATAAATCTATGGGATGAGATTCTTAAAGCTTTATTAGAAACCATATTTAGGTTGGAAAATACCCTAAAAGACAAAGTCCAGCCATAATGCTCATAAGAAAAGTGAACATCACAGCCCCATCCAAGCTCAGGAAGTTTGTCTCATTGTTTGCTGTGTGGGTCAGTTTGTTAACCTTGAGTTTCATTAATGGACTTGATGATCTTGGAGTTATTTTCCAATAGAAATGATTCTATGACTCTCCAACAGAGAATCTTTTTGAAGAAAAGTCCTCTTCTATATTAAAATGCTTTTCAGTTGTGAACTGGCTTGTAGGTCCTCTAATACCACATTGGCTTTAAGAAAAAGCCCCAAACTTTCTGCATGGATTTCCCCCCCTCTCTGTCAATAAAGAATAGATGATTCATGTTACAATTTTGTTTTTGTCCATTCCAGTCCTAATCTTAACAAAACAGCCATAAAACAGCACCAGCTTGTATAGCCCTTAGGACAGCACACTCTCTGTTGCACTGGAACTCTTATTTGTGGGGGTAAACAGAATAACACACTTCATTTTAATGAGGCTGGCTTGGGAATTCAGTGTGTTATTAAGTGTGTCACTTATTGATCTTGCTTCTTCTCCTTATTTATTTTGAAAAGCTGTTGTCTTTATTTTCAGCAGGTGAAAGCTGAAGTGTTGTTGCAAATACTGCCTTACTTCTGTGGCTTAGACTGCGAGCAGCTCCTCGGAGCCAGGGCTTGTGAGGTCCTTGGAGGTGCTGAGTTACAGGTAACCTGTCCTGCACACAGCATGTAAAGAGCTAGGCGTGGGACCAGAGGGGAAATAGCCTCCTGAGCTGGTCAGGTTTTCTGTCACCCTCTGAGAGCCCCTTATCTGTCATCAGAATGATATCCAGAGGGCTGGCAGCTGCAAACCTGGCAGTCAAGTGACGTGCCCAGGGTTATCTGGGGTGTCAGTACCACAGCCTTGCTGGAACCAGGTCCTTCAACACCTGCTTCTGCACTATCTACAAGACTTCCTCGCTTCCTTTGTCCTTAGTTTTGCAGTGCAAGGAAATTTTTGTTTAATTTTAAACGTTCTCCTAAATCTTGGTGACGGCAGATTGACGTAAGCGTGTGCTGGATCAGGGCCTGTTCTCTTATGCATATGGATGTGGACACAGCTGTAAGCGTTTGCCATCTCCAGGCTTCTGCAGGGAAGGGAGAGATCTTCCCTCCCTGCCCATGGGTGTGTCCCCTCTCCCCTTGCACAGGGGCAGCAGCTCTGGGTGCCCAGTGTGAGGACATGGGGGTGAATTTGGGTGGAATTGCTGGTTGCTTGGTTCAATCATTGTCCATCAGGATTCCTGTGTGTGTGCAGCCTGCTGGGACACTCCCAGCTGGGCAGGGCAGTGAGAGGAAAGCTTCTGTGTTGTGGTTTCATCTTCCCTGGATCACACAAGCTGGGAAATTCCTTCAAGCCTGCTGCTCTTGAAGGTGTTAGGTGGTGTGTCACATCAGCACAACACTGCACGTTGGCCATGTCTTGTCTGCCAGCTTGCCCAGGGTTTTGCTTCTGCCTGTGCCACCAGCAGCCAAAAGGTGGCTGCTGCCTTGGGGTGGGAGCAGCAACTCCTGGAAAGGGTAGCGCAAACAGGCTGGGTCAGATGGCAGGGCAGGTTGTGTTCATCCCAGCTGGTCAAACACAGGCTGGAAAGTCCAGGCTCTGCTTCTCTCTTCATGTGTGACATCAGCTCAGTCACACCACGGCCCAAGAGAGCACAGACTGCTTCCTCATCCACTGTAATATCTGCAACATCCAAGAGGTCTCCATCCATTTACCAGCATGGATTGTGCCCAAGAAGCTCTTGAATCAACCTGGATGCAGCCGGAATAAACTGTAGGAGAATATTAAAAGAAAAAAAGGTGGTGGAGAGAGCAAGTCACCCAAGTCTGTTTATGGCAATTCCATCTTATTTAAAAGAAGGATGGCAAATTATAAACCATTTAAATATTTGATCTGCAGAAGAGCTCTGAATGAGTTTGTACTACATGTGCATGTGTGATGAATGAGTGGGGATAGCAGCAGGAGCAGCAGCGAGCACCAGCCCAGGCCCATGTGCATGTGGGGGAAGTGGCTGTGTTGGTTAAAGCGTTTTATTTAAAAAGGAAATTCATACTTTATTATTTTGTTGGTGAAAGTTATTGCTGTCTTAACAGGTTGGGTCTGACTATGTGAAGACAAGGGGCTTATCCTGCTCCTCGCTGCTTTGTGCCTGCTGGGTGCCTGGTGACTCTGGAGGATGCTCAAAATAGCCCCAAATCAGAGCTGTGCCTGCCCAACCTTGGGGAGAGTCACGAGGTCACTGGTGTAACTGGGAGGAGAATTTGTCCTTCTAGCTTTAAAAATAGCTGTGTTTTCTTTAATGGCATTTTCCTTGGGGCAGCCAGGAGCTTGCAGGAGTGCACAGCCCAGTTGAGGTGCTGCTGAGTGGGAAGGGGTGCCAGGACGCCCCAGTTAATCCCATTTCTAAATCACATTTGTCTCTAAAAATGAACCAAACCAGGCTGGATTTCTTCTTCCTTCCAAATTTTTTTATTTGACTGGCTTCCTAGAGCCACGTTGATGATGTTTCCTCTATGGAAAATGCTCTCTGGTATAACTAAATAGGATTCTGTAATCTCCAGCAGCTGAAGTGTTTAGTTAGGGTCCAAGGATGGGGTTTTTTTATGCCAACTCTGTCCATCCTTACCCAAGTTTCTAGAGATGAGCGATTTGGGGCTTATCTCTGGGAAGTGCCGTGAATGCCAGACCCGTGCTTACACAAGGAGAGAAATGCATGAATTTTTCCACATCAGTAGGAGCTGGAGATTTTGCTAAAGGTGTCTCCAGCTGCAAGGAGCGAGATACGGCTCTGCTGGAGAGTTCCAAAGAGGCAGAGCTGAGCAGAAAATTTAAATGTGGATTTAATGCCTCAGAAAGCCATCTGTAAGGGAAGGTGCAGGTGCTGCCTGGCTCTTGGCCATGCAACAGGTCACTGGGGCTGGCTGGCTGTGAGGCTGCTGAAGCACAGGCGTGGTGTTTAATCTGACTTGGGAGATGTTCATTAGGGAGCCCCGGGCTGTTGAACAGCTCAGGGTTGGTGATGTCCCTGCGAGTCCCTGTCCAGCTGCATCCTCTGCTCGTGTCCCCATTTTTACAAGGAAAAGCTGCATTGAAGGTTGTCAGGGTCTGGGATACAGTTGGACAGACTGACCACAGCCAGGGCAGGGTGGCTGGGATACAGTTCCAAATTCCAGCCTCTGCCTGTGCATGCTGAAGGAAAAGGAAAAGCAGTAAGTAAAATCTAAGTTCAGCAATGGCTGAACCTCTTAGATGATACTACACAGCACTTTTATACAGTTTCAGGGTGACTTGGTTAAACTCAGCTCAGTTGGACTCAGGCTGATAGCTGCACCTCCTCCTGCTGCTCATTCCTTTTTGGCACAGGGGCTGTGCTGGCCATTCTGGTGTGGAGGGCAGGTCTGTGCCTGGGAGAGCTGTGCAGAGCAAACCCAGGCTGGGAGGGAGCACCACCTCTGCCCTGCTCCGTGTCTCAGGGCTGAGAAGCATCTGTGCTCACCCCTGCACAGCAGTGATCGTGGTCGAACATCTGCTGAGCCCCTTGGTGCAGCTGTGCCCTGTTTGTGGGTGCCTGCAGCCCCCTGTGCCCCCAGCCCTGCTGCCCTGAGCATCACATTGGCCTTGCCTGTGCCCCCTCCTCACACCCTACCTGGGGCTTTGTTGCCCAGCACGTAGCTGATGTCAATCTGTAAAATAATACTTCAGCATTACCCAGTGAAAACACAGACAGCATTGTACAGCTGGGAGCAGCATTGATTGAAGTGATATTTAATCCAAGGAAAATACATGATACATAGTCTAGGATTCCTCGCTTATCCATCATATAATGCAGTTCATGGGGATTAAATATCCCTCCTGTAAAGTTGGTTGAGATCAGTGTTGTTATTTGTTTTGCAAATGATCCTGACAGTGATGCTGAGAGCTATTGATTACCAATGGTTCTTTAAAAATTACTATTATACTGCAAATTACAAACCTTGGGGGTATCCAGTTATATGATAATGGAAAGGCATTGGTGTGTAATGACACATGCATCATAACAAATTTGCTCTGGCTGTATAATGGAGATTGAAAGGGACATGATTTACGACCAACAGGATTAGCTGCCTGCCATGATACATCTAAGGTTACATGACAACTGTCTAGCTGTTCATTGTGGCAAGAAGTTCTGATGATTCAAACAATTTAGAAATAAATGAAGGGGAAAAAAAAAAAAGCAAAATCTCCTCTACCTTTTCATTTAAAATATGTAAACCACTCTTCTAATTAATAAATAGCAAAAATCCCTCCATCACTCTCCCGGGAGCATCCACAAAGCTCAGCACAGATGCAAACCAAGGCTGCCAGTCCTAGTGGAACTCCTGGGCTTGCCTGGAAAACCTTCAGAGTTTCTGGCCGTGGCTGTGATGGAAGTGCAAACAAGAGCCCTGAATCTGCTGGGAATTTCAATGCATGTGTGCCCTTGAAGGCAGTGGAGGACACTCGTGTTGAGTTGTGTGCTCTCATTCCTGATGATGAATGCCTGATAACACAACTGCTTGTCTTCCAGGCTCTCCTGGTGTTTCCCAGCTCCGTAGCTGAGGACTGAATACTTGATGTGTTTGAGTGGAGCCCAAGGGCTGTGGTGGCTTTAGCAGTGTCACAGGAGCCTTGCCCACTTTGGGGGCAGAGCTGGGTGCTGTGACCTTGCCCTGCCACTCTGGCATGGCACAGAGGGCTGGCAGGAGGATGCTGCAATCAGAACAGTGTGTGGTGTGAAGGTTAACTCCTGTGGCAGTCCTGTGCTCTATGCTGCAAATACCAGATGCCAGCAATGCAAACAAACCTTTTCCTCATCACCCAGCTGATCCACAGACAGCCCTGCCTGAGTTTCTGTGTTAACAAGCTCAGCTGGGCATGGTGAAATGCATGTCCAGGAGCCAGTGCCAGCAGAAGCACCTGTAAAACAGAAGGGAGGGAAAGAGTTTCCCTTCTTCACCAGCACCTTCTCAGCATCATGAAGTTGTGTGGTGAGAGTCACCGACTACCAGTGAGGAGAAATACCCAAATACCCATGGACAGGAGTCCTCCTCCACATGATTTACTTTTGCATTGTGCACTTTTATTCTGCAGTAGTAGTGACGCTTCCCCAGTAATTTCTTTAAAGAATTTTAGCATGTGGTAACTTGGCACTTCAGATGGGGAAAGAAAGAGGTGTGTACTTGTTCAGGTATTATTCTGTACAACATCTGTAGATCCAGCTCCAGCCTCCCATCAATCCCACTAGCTCACCTGGCAGTGGGATGGAGGAAGTTTGAAATAACAAAAGGTGTCTTGGAGCCCATGTGCACTAGTGGTTGGTGGGAGGTGAGTGCAGCCCTGAGCATGAGCGGCACTGTGCTGTTACCCCCCTCATCCAGAGGAGTTATTCCCTCTGCCTGAATGTAAGCAGAGCCCTGAGATGAGGCTGCCAGCCTTCCTCCAAGAGTGAGGAGAAGCAAGGGCTCCTTGAGACCCCACCATGGAAGCAGTTTGTGATAAAAATCAGTGCAGAGTAAAATTCTCCGCCTTGTGGAAGTGCTGGCCCTTGACTTGCAATAAAGCATTTATTGTGCTGTTTTCTCAGCCCAAGTCCTCTGCAGGTCACCACGTGCTGTGCCCTGTCTCGTGGGCTGTTTCTGTGTGTGCTTCAGGGGTAATCAACAACTGCAAGGGATGCTGTTTGTTACCAGGGAAGGGGCATGTGCAGAGGGGGATTTGTTTTTCCAATAAAAATGAAATCCTAGTTGTCAGAACTTCTTATATGTGAGTTTCTGCTTGTGGAGACAAGAGAGCTTTCCAGAGGAGCTGCAGTTTCAGAACTGTGGAGGAGGGAGAACCAGGAGGGGAGGTCACAGGGTGAGGCTCAGAAATGCTGGCACAAGAGACCTCTGGGACTCTGCAGCTCAGTTACTTTTTTGAAGAGGGATTTTTGCCAGTGGTGACTCAGGTTGATGTTGACTGTGTCCAGACGAATCTTAGAACTCCTCCCAGGGTGGATATAGGTGGTGGGTTGAGGGTCAGGTTCCTGCCTTCTGGGGAGCAGAGGAATCTGGGGGTACAGGTCATGGATTTCATCCTGTGACTGCAGATCCTGTGTGAGATCCTTTGGCACGTCAGAAAGACAGGGGAGGACCTGAGCTTGAGAGGTTGTGAGGGCTGGAGGAAAAGGCTGGTTTTGGCTGTTTGTTCATCTTCTTTATCACTCCCAGCTGGGTCAGGGTACAGGAGTGGACAGGAGATGCCCTTACCCAGAGCATGCCTGCCCTCTGCACAGATGTGCACAGACGTGAATGTGCTTGGGAATGATGTTTGTCCCACCATTACCTTTGTAGATGACCTGACCTGATGTCTCTGATCTGGGCCCTCCCAGGTGAGAGAGCTCTCTTGCAGGAGCTCTTTGACTGGCAAACACTTCACAGGGCTCAGGGGAGGCTGGAGTGGGAGGCAGAGAGCCCTTGTTCCTCTCAGCTGCTCTGGGTTGGGGGGACCTAAAAGTAGCAGGTATGAATGCAGCTGTCATTATCTTAATGCTTTGTATCACAGCTGGAGAGGGACATTGCCACATGTATGGATTCTGGGAGGTCTTTTGATCCAGCATTGTGTCACATTTTACGACAAAAATCAGTATAAAATGGTTGTGGTTGGAGCTGTGTCCTTCAGCCCAGTGGCTGCACAAGTCACTGAATGAAAAGCAAAGCAAAGCAAAGCACATTCAGGAGGGACCTCTGAGTGACACAGGGGACAGAGGGGCACACAGCTGTTGCTGCACTGTGTGAATGTGAATCAAGCTAGGTGAAGGTGGGCAGTCCCCCCTGCCCCCAGAACTTTCTGGGCAGAACCTGCTGTCCTTAGACCAGCATCATTGGGGTTGTGTTGTGTGAGACACATTGGGGCAGGACTTGCTTCTCCTTGGGAGTGTTTATATTGAAAATGGGGGTATATAAGCATTTCTAGGGTACCTGCGGGAGTACCCCAGCCTGGACCAGTGCCTGTCCTTATCTGTGTGTCAAGCAGCCCCTTCCTGCTCTGAGAGCCTCTCCCTTGTTGGGACAGAGTGGGGCACAGGGGCCTCAGGGATGATGTGGCCACAGTTTAGAAAAGTTTGTCACAGCTTAGGAAAACTTCCTCCCTCTCCTGTGTGCTACTGATGACTTTCCATTTATTTCTCTGCCATTGTAATGAAAGTCCAAGTGCTACACAACTGCAGAGATCCTGACATTGGAGCAGCCAGCATGCACCATTTCTCTGGAAAAAAGGATCCATCCAAATGGTTCCTTTATCTCATGCTCTAATTTTGCTGCTGTTGGTTTATTTTTGTTTTTGGCTTCTTTTATTCACGGTATTCTTAAAACTTCCCTTTCAGGGCTTAACAGCTTAACCATTTCAAAATCATGCCAAGCGGAAATGTAGCATACGATTTTCTCACTAAACATTGTGCTGATCGCTCAAATGTATTCTGGATTTGTGGAAAAGCTGCAAAAAACTGGGATGAAAGAGAGTGAGAATTAGCACTCAAATGAAGAGCCAGGTCTTTGCATGATTGGGAAAGGTCTGTGAAAGCAAAGAGAGTGCTCCTTGTCACCTTCTTGCTCTGCAGCATCCACGCTGGCATGGCTCACAGCAGGATTGGTGGGCAGGCAGGTGGTGAAGCACAGGTCTCAGTCCTGAGGCTGCTACAGGGTTTAAACATGGGTCTTAGTCCTGGTTGTTGGCCCCTGATATCTGAATTATGCCCCAGGTTCTGCTACCAGATTCCTCTCTGGGTTTCAGCAGCCTCTTGGGCCTCCCTCTCTTCTTCACAGGGAAGGGATTATAGTGCCAAAAATAGCCTATTTTCCTAGGTGGGCCTCTTTGTGACTCTCTCCTGCGAAATACGTCTTTCTCCCCCCTGTTCCTCCAAGTGAAATACAAAGGAGATGTGATTCACCACCAGTGCTGATATGCCAAGGCAGCAGGAAAGCTGCTGGTATGCAAAGGATGCTTTGTCCCTGCACATGTGCCCTTCTGACACACAGATCCCCTGCTGGGGCTGGTGGCTTCCTGCTCTGCTTGTCCTGCTGAGCAGCTGGAGGATTCAGGGCAGAAATGGCCCTGCTCCTGGTGCTGGTGGAGCTCCTCTGATGGGAGCAAATGCCACTTCTGGGAGTGACATGAGCATTATGTGATCATATGGACAGTCCTGTCCCATGAGAACTGATTTGGAGTGGGACTTTTGTTTGGTTCCTGCTCCTGCAAGGAGGAGGGCAAGGGACACATTTGGAATTATAGTCTTTCTCATGGAACTAAAATGGGTTATGACCATCTAATGACTGCTGTGACTGCTGCTGAGCAGCCCTGGGATGATCACAGGGGTGCAGACCAGCACAAGAGAAGTCAGATCAGTGTTGCAGAGCTTGTTTTAGTCCTGGCTTTCAAAGACAAGGAAAACAGAGTTATTTTTTTTCCATTTCTGTCTTTTTATGGTTGCTCACATTGGAAGATCTTTGAGGGTCCTCACTCCTTGCAGAAAATGCCTGTGGGACCTTGGGCTGCAGAGCTGGCTGTGGACCACAGCTTACAGATGCTCTGGGCTGGAATTTGCTCTTTCGTTACAGCTCTCAGGCGTGTGAGGTGAAGTGAGGGACAGCTGATGATTATTAGTAGCTTTAAAATTAATATTGCTCTTTAGAACATTTACTCTTTCATTAGCAGTGAATACAATACACGCTGGGGTGCATGCAGACCAAGAAACACTCATATTCCTGCAGTGCTACAGCTTGGGCAGCTGTGAGTTCTGTGAGCAAGGGATTTTCCAAATCAGCATGTGAGGAAGGACTCAGTTCGATTTCCAGAAGTCCCATCTGTGTAAATCCAGGACAGGGGATAGGCAAGACCCTGTGCCCTGCCAGTGCTGTATGTCTTTGAAGCAGTTCCACATCCCTGCTTGCATCACAGACCAAGAGCTGAACTGGCCCCTGATTTATTTATAATATTCCTGGGAGAAGGGGGGCACGTGGAGGGCTCTGGACTGCAAGCAGAGGTGGAGAGCATGGCCTAGGTAAGGTACCAACCACAGAGAGAGTGCAGATTGTGGACATGAAGTGAGGGTGCAGATTGTGGACTGAGTGAGGAACTGCTGTTTGAAAAACATCTGGGTGCAGGAGAAGGGAGTAGAGGGATTAATCAATTTGTCTCCTTGCCTCTCCCAAATAAATCCTTTCTGGCTAATTTGGCTGGCATATGCAGAGCAGCTTGGCATGATGCTTCAGTGGGGTGACAACTCAGAGCTGGGAGGGGGGAAGCATTAGGGAGCCCAGGGGGAAAAATGTCCTGCCATGATCTTCAAAGAACAGGAAGGAAGAAAGAATTTTTTGTTATTGTTCATATTACAGGCAATTTCCCCACTCTCTTTTCAGTTAATAACCACTGGGGCAAGAGACTTTCCTAGCTCGTAGGGGAGCAAATCTGAATAAACCAATAACAGCCATGTTGTTGAAGAGCGGCTCCACTTGAGTTGTTTTCCCACTGTTTGGCTAAATAAGACAATAAGAAGAGCTGCTGAGATAGTTGGCAGAGAAATGAATCCCCCAGGAGATGGGGGCAATGTTGTTTATTTGTGGGAGCTGCCTGTGCATGAGGGGTCAGTCCTGCAGTTCTGCAGAGAGAAGGGAAACAAACATTCTCTGTTCTAGCACTGGATTCATTGCAAGGAGGTGCACCAGGGATCATTAGTGCCACAGCCACCATGATCTTTTGCTCAGATTAGTTTTCTCTTTTTAAGGCAAAAAATAAAAATAATGGCAGGTTCCCATTAGATCAGATATGGCCAAAGTAATAGCAGTATCACAGAGATTGAGGTCTGCAAGATTAAAATGTGAAAGGGAGGAGAAATGATAGCTTTGGCCCTGCTTGCTGTTACAGCAGCCGTGTGAATAAATGACTCTATGCAGATAAGCAGGGCAAAAATAAAAGGGATGCTTAGGATGAGACGGGGAAAAAAAAAGGGAACTAATCAGCAGATTCAACCACTGTAATAATGCAGTAAACATGGAAAATTACATTATATTAGCTCCTCTGCTTCCCCTTGTACACATTAGCCACAAAGTCATGGATAGGTGATTCCCTGTGAAGGTGCAGTGCTGCAGGATCCGGAGCTCCCTGCTCCTGGGGGAAGGTGTGAGTGATGCTAAAGGGGAAAGTTGACTTTTGAACTGCCTGAGGAAGAGGTGGCTCAAGTGGAGCTGCGGCAAAGCTCGCAGCTCACTGAGTTAAAAATCTGCTCCGAGGAAAAGGACGGCCGGTGTGTTTGTCCTCAGTGCTCAGGCAGCAGCAGGGTTTGTGCTGAGCCACAGCTTAATTGCAGTCCTGGGATGTTCCCCTGATGCGGGAGAAATTGGTCTGCTGCAGATTTTTAAAATATATATATATATATATATATGTATATATTTCTTTTTTAACTAGTGAACTGATTTCCATTTTGTTCAATTTCTCACAAAGAATGACAAGTAGCCACTGCAGCTTTTCCCCGAGTTCAAGCAAAACCAGCATGTAACATTATTTGCAAATTAGCTTCATCCCTCTGGCTCCCACTTAAAGCAGGAACTGCTTGGTCCAGAGTTGCTCCCAAAATATCCATTTAAACCATGTAATGATTCTGACTCTCTCATGCATAGTAGATGAAAGACGATCCGCGATTTATTTTTGAAGCTTTGAACCCCAAACATGGTCAATCATAGAAAAAAAGATTAAAAAAGGAGGAAGTCATGATAATGCAAAGCTGGGAGAAAAGCAACCCCACACTTCACAGTAAAATCCGTTTTCTTTGCCCTTTTTTATTAACAGCTTCAACTATGATCAGTGCATAAATCTACCTGCAACACAGGATGTTGGAAAATTACCGAGAGACAGCAACGTCCTCCCTGCTGCTTGGTGAGAAAAGAAGGATGCACCTTCAGGTATGGGCTGGAAAATTGTTTCATCCTCTGTTCCCTATTTGTGTTGCACAAAGCTCGCTCGTTGCATTGATTAGAAGGGGGAAATGAGGTGTTTGCAGGAGGGAAACTTGAGAAGGGATTCTCTAAACTTGTCTCAAGCCACAGATAAGTGTTCGCCTGGGACCTGCTCTGCACCCAAGCAGTGCAAGGCTCTTCAGGCTCCACTGGGGGTTAATGGTGGCGTTTTGTTCTGTTTGCTGTTGTTCTTTCCCTGCCCCTGTGGAGGTTTTTGATCCTGCTCCTCTTGGTGAGAACCACATCAGCTCCACTCTGGGTGCTCTCACGCCTCCCAGGAGGAGCAGCTCCGCTCTGGGTGCTCCTGCAGTGTTGGGAAGCTGAGTACATGCCCTGCCATTCCCTGCTGCTGGTTCAGGGAGGATCAGCTCCACTCTGGGTGCTCCTGCAGCCTTGGGAAGCTGAGCACATGCCCTGCCATTCCCTGCTCCCAGGTCACGTCGGACCGCGCATACGGAATCGGGAATCGCCGCTTCCCCGGCACTGGGAAGGGATTGCAGGATGGGCTGAGCAGGATGGAGCTGCGCTGGCTGCTGCTGCCCAGCAGCATTTTAAAGCAGGAGCAGAGCTAAGCACTCCTCCTGGGTTTTCTTAATCCAGCCTCAATCCAGGCACTTCAAACAGGAGCCTTGTTTTAGGGCTGTGCTGAGCACTCGAGTCTCCCAGCAAGCTGCTCCCGTGCCTGGAAGGGCCAGCCAGAAGCCAAAAAGCTGGTTTT
This sequence comes from Sialia sialis, assembly GCA_009812075.1. Lineage (NCBI taxonomy): Eukaryota > Metazoa > Chordata > Aves > Passeriformes > Turdidae > Sialia > Sialia sialis. Next base: position 4,979,015 of record VRYO01002014.1, on the reverse strand, counting down.
ACTCTTTCTTGAAGAGGATGGAAATTGCTCTCCCCAAGCAGGGGAGTACATAGGGGAGTTGTGGTTCCCAGGACAAGAAAAGGAAGGGTTGATAACTTCCTGAACGTGGATTTTTTTGACAGTTGTCCGATGCTTTAGCCTCAACGTGGACAAGCCACTGTCCCTGAAATCCAGCATAGCAACTGGATTATAGCTGTCACATCATCTCCCTCGGGAGAAAAAAGGGGTTTCCAGCCACAGAGGGCAGTTTCAAGCATGCCAGCCTTCTCCAGCATGCTTTCCTAAATACATGTTTTGTAGCAAACAAGGACCTAAGGGCTACTTAAATCTTGGCAACTGGTCAGCACTGCCATGTTGCAGGTTGGGGTTTCTCATTTATCTAGGTGGGTTGGTGGCAAGTGGTTTGAGGAAACAGAGGGAATTAGCTCATGTGTCATCTCAGTGTTTATAGATGCCTGTCCAGTGGGAGTTGTTGCTTCTAGTAAAGCTTTCTCTTCATCGTGTGCATCACTCCTGTTTGCACTTCCCTTACCACCACGTTTGCTCCTTGTAGTGACCGCTGGGGACTTGAAGTGAACAAATTGCTGTCTCTGGGGCTGGCTTTCACCTGGAGCCTCTTAGAAGGTGGCAGCATTGTGAGCATTGGGGCCCCCAGCATGTGACATGGGCTCCAGAGGAAGCCTGTGGTGGGACCTGATGCCCTGACATTTCTGTTGGAGTCTGTCTGGGCCAGTGGGTAAATGAGGTGAAGTGAGATGTGCTGGGGTCAGAAAGGAGCTGCAGATTTTGGAACTTGAGTAGGTCTTTGTTTCACTGATGTGTTGTATGGGTGTGTTGGCCAGCACCAAGGCTTCCTCATCTGTGAGAGATACTAGCAGACTTAGAGAAGCAGCTCAGATTGAGTTGTGACTGCTGAGGGCTCTTGGAGTGGTGCTGGGTCCTGTCTGGATCTGAATTAGTTAAACAGGTAGTTGTGTGTGTATTTTCCAAAGGTGAGGAGACACAAAGGGGGATAGCTGTTAGAAGGGGGTGGGTGAAAGCTGCCCTCTTGATGTAGGGTGACCACTGTGCTGAGCTGTCAGCTGCATTTCCACCTTTCTGACACTTCTGCCTTGGCTGTGGTGCTCTGTCAGTATTTTGCACTACACTGATCTCTCCCCAGTTTTTCCTTTAGCCTCCCCTGCATGACACACAGTGCACAAGGGGCCTGACACCACGTGCCAGGAGGCACTGTGAAGGTGGGGTTTGCTCCTTGTAACACACTGTTCCCACCCTGCATTTCTTGGGAGAACTCTGGCATCCTGTCAGGCCACGGGGGAGATGTTTTTCACCCCTTCCCAAACCCATGCATGCCTTCCTCCCTGCAGGGAAACCCGTGCTGGCACAGGACAGTGTCGGATGATGCTGCACATTCATATGAGGATGCTCCTCTAATGCAGGATGAAGGCTGAGTGTAATGCCTTTTAATGCTCCTTCTCATAATTATCCTCTTAATTACTCAATGAAATGCCCAATAAAACAAATCACTATAATTTCTATTTTATTCCCTGCCTTTTGCGGGTTATTTAAGATCGCAGGATACATTAAGGAGGCTCTTTCTCACGAGGGAATGCTTTCCAATAGATCATACTTGCAAAATGGTTTTATGTCCCTATCCTGTGTGTTTCATCCTCATTTTCCATGCCAGTTTGCTAATTACCAGAGGCACTGGTGGCTGAGAAGCACTGCCTCCCTTGCTGCCCATCTCTGCTGCGATGAAGTCACATCTCTGAGTTTGTGACATCCCCATGGCAACAGCCCGTGATGTCACTAGCGGGGATTACAACTTTGCAAAGCATCCAGGCACAGGCAGCCGGGCTGGAACTCTTGGGCTCTCACAAGTCTTTAAATAGCAAGGAACTAAAACTTAGGGAAGTCTTTAAGAAGGCTTTAGATTTCCTTTTTTTTACGCTGAGGGAGAGGCTGTTGACTGCATCGTGAACATGGGGGTTTGCCTGGGGGAGCTCAGCCCTGCAGTGACCCTGGTGCAGGATTCTGTGGTCAAGGAATGATGTGTTGGGCATCTCCCCAATGTCCCTGGGGGCTGCAGGTGTCCCCAGCCCCATGTAACTTCCTTTTGTTCTGTACTTCTTGCTGATAAGGTGAACATAAATCTGAGAGCCATTGATTCCCATAGCCCCCCCCGCCCATGCTTCACTCCATCTAAACTGCTGGCTCCACTGGCTGTCTTCTGTGCTTTTTGTCTAATACTCATAGTTATTGCATAATAAGACATTGTTCATGCACAGGCAGTGAGGGAGGAAGATTCATGTGTGTGCTTCTCTAGCAACAGGAAAACCATGTAATAACCACACTTTATTTTGTACCTGGGGAGGAAATTCATCTCCCACGGCTGGTACCACAAACTGTGCGGGGTGTTTCAACACACAGCCCCAAAACTTACACAGGGCAGCCACCTGACTGATATTTATGTGCCTTATTTAAACAGCAGAAGCAAATCAAGCACATGGGAGAGTCAATCTCTTTATTTTAGTTTTTCTAAGGTAGGAATAAAAATGATATTTCAAAGGCCAGCGTGTCTCAGCTGAGTGGTGATGGGGAAAAGCCGGAGCCACAGAACATACTGTCCTGTCTCCTGCTTCCTCAGATCATAACTTCTAAGCTGGATTCAATAGAAATAAATGTTCAGTAGTTCTGGTGGTGGCCTTTGGAAATGGAACTAATGGAACAAGACAAAAAAATAGTTACAACATTTTGACAAGCGCTTAAATGTTTAATGCTGTGCGCGGCGCAGCCCAGCCGTGGGGAGGTGGTGGGTGCACCTGCAGGGAGCTGTGCCCCTCGTCAGCACGACAAGAGTCCTCCCACAGGCACAGGAAATTAAGCAAATGCTGTTGGAGCTGTGTGGTAGCAAACAGGCCAAGGGCAGCTGTGGCTTTGGCAGCAGGTGAAGGGCTGGGCTTGGTGGCCTCACGCTGGGGATCCCCGGAGGGAGAGGAGGGTGGCCAGTTCTTGGAGAAAACAGGTGGAGGAGACTGCATAACATTACCCTGAGCTGAGACAGGGGAGATGAAGAGGCTGCAGTGATTAAATTGGATCTACTGAAATCCTTCCAAAGCAGGCTTAGGAATTAAGAGCCATCAATGTCACATTGAGGGTCACTCGCTGCAGGACACCTCCGGCCAGTGCCCGGCCTCCCCCCGTGCCTCTGTTTAGCCCCATCTGAGCCTGAGGAAACTCATCCTTTGTTTCAGAGCCCAGCTGGACATTCCTCTCTGCCACAGAAGAGTGAATCTCAGCGAGGAGAGCCTCTAAGAAGCCAATTTGTCCGCAGAGGAAGGATTAGACTGTGTATGGCCAGATTTGCTTTGAATCAGGGTGTCATCAGGGATTTAGTAACGGGCAAGGTGGTGGGGATGGAAGGCACTGAACAGGCTGGGCTGACATTGCTGTGGTGCAGAAATCTGCTGGCTGTCCCCTGGCAGGTGTCAGCTGGTGTCCCCTGTGTGTCAGGGACAGCGTGGTTCGCTCACTGAGACGATTCTTACCATGCTCATGGGATTCCACAGAAGCCACCGTGCTGTGCTGCAGGCTGGCCATGCCTGCTTGCCCCTGGGGCTGGATCCAGCTCACCACAGCCTCACCGGGAGGAATCACAGCCCAGAGCAATGCTCCAGCAGCACTGCTGTGCCATGCCAGCCTGCTCACTCCAGCAGCACATCGGTTTTGGATAATACCCCGCAACACCAGCATGGGAATATTGGTGGGACCAGCCAGAGCCAGGCAGGCATTCCTTGGGATTGAGCTTCCAGTGTGGCTCAGATGTTTTGGTCATGCAGACCTGCACTAGACCTGGTCCTCAGTTGATCTGCTGCCAACAGTGACACATTTACACACATCCCCATCAGTCCTGCGGAGCAGGGCCACCTCTCCCAGCCACATACAGGCACTGAGCAGAGCCCCAGAGGGACTGTCCTGAGTGACAAACCTCTGTCTGATCTGGGACTCCCACTGAAGGGCTTTTTTCATGCCCCTCCTCCGCCTTTCTCCTTATTTTCCACAGCTGGAACGACGGGTCACAGCAGGGAGATTTTCACACATCATTAGAGCCAAGTGTCCAATTCCACACAGCCGTCAACCCCAATCAGAGCGATTTAAAAGGCAGAGCTTCCTTTAATCATCCGGGGAGCTCAGATCTGTTTGTGTGAACCGAGTGCTACCATAAGCACGGGAGAAGCAGGGGGATGGAGCAACGGGGAGATGATGCTGAGATGGGACTTGGGATATTCAAAAGCAGAGGTTCCTTACGTGTAGCCCCAGGGCAGACCTGGAGGGTGAGGTGCACACAGAGTCTGTGTCTGGTTTTCCTCCAGGGGTGATGGAGGTGGCCATGGGTCCGTGTGTGCATTGGCAGGGCAAGGGCTGCTCTGCAGCTGAGACCTGAGCCAGGGGTGATGTATCACAATGGTCCTAAGCAGGAGAGAGCCAGCACCAGCATTTGTGACTCCTGGGAGCATCCTGCTGTGTGAGGCCCTGAGCACTGGAGGCGTCCTGGAGACCATCAACCTGCAGCTCCGCCAGTTCCCATGGGACAAACGAGGAACCTGAAATCTCAGAGCTGTCCCAGCCACCTTCCCTGAACCGTGGGGCACGTGAAAATGTGTGCTGGGCTCTGTGAAGTGATGCAGCTCCTGTGCCAGCAGCAGGGGACACCAAGTCTCTCCTTTCCAAGCAGCACCTGGAGCCTGCAGAGCCCTGGGCGCTCAGCCCTGCCAGGGGCACGCTGCATTTTCCCTCTGTGCAACCACACGACCTTCTCCTGGCCTTGTCACAGCCCCATGCAATGCAGATTGCACGTGGATATGGGAAGGACAAACACATGAGAAACATCACGGAATTACCACCACACCTGACTGCAGGAAGATGAATGTCCTTCCCAAAGCTCTGGCATGCGCAGTCACTTTCCACAGTGTCCCTGTCTCAGAGCTTTCAGTGCTCACAATTTATCCAAGGGCAGCTTTGCCAAATGTCAACGTTTTTATCAAAATTCCCTGTGACAGGCTTCAAGTTTTAATTAAAGGAACTTGGGGGTGTATGTTTGTTTGTTTGTTTGTTTGTGTGAAATTAGTTGGGTTTTTTTCCCTAAGAAAGAAAATGTTTTTCCAAGGAAAAAATGACAGCCCCTGGTGTTGTACTACTCTGCCACGTCTTTCTGGCTAATCTGCTTTCTAAAGCAACCTGTGAGCCTCTCCAGCAGGAAGTTTAGCAGCCTGGTGGTCCTGTGTCACAGGTTCCTCTGAGAGAGCAGCACTGCCACGACTGCAGCATGTACACACCACTGGCCAGATCCACACCTGCCAAGCACCTACAGCCCTGAAAACACACTGATGGTCTAGATAAAAACAGCAACTTGCAGACAGGGTTCTGCCTTAAAATCTCTGAGACCAGCAGCAACCCAGGCAAAGGCTAGGAGAAATTTTGCCATTAGCCTCTGAAAACCTGAACATTGCTGCTAAAGAAGCAATCAGGTTGGTGTTTGCTGCTGCAAATTGATTGGATTGATAGGAATGAAGGCAGTGGTGTAAGAGAGAGTCAGAGCAGCCTTCTGGACTTTGATTTGATCTCTGCCTTTCATAGTCTTCCCTTTTGTACTTGCTCATCGCTTTTAAAAGCAACTCTTTGATGAGAGGTGGCAAAATCTCACTTAGGCAGAGCTTGTTTGGCAACAAACATTTGACTTTTGGAGCTGCCCTCATCTGTTGGGTAAACAAATGAAAATGATCATCTTTGACTGGAACTGATCCTCCAGAGCCATGTCTTTTCACTGGGGAGAGGTATTTTCACCGACTTTCAATGTGGATTATTTCTGTAACTGACTGTAATAGTTTCTTTGGCGGTATTAGGGCTGATTATGTCAGGATTTATTTTGGCATGATTCGACATGCTGTAGTCCTGTAACTTCCCTCTGCATGCTGAAATCCAGGGCCCCATCCCCTGCTCCCACCACAGACACAATGGGGACAACCTCTTGCAGCTGGATCTGTCTCCCAAGGTCAGCTTTCCCTCAGCTGCTTCGTAAATGCTAAAGGAGCAAGTTGAAGAGAACAAATTCCCTGTGAAGGACAGGTAAAAACTCACCTAGGTGAAACATCTACATAGAAAAGCCTCCTAGAAAGAGGAGGAGAAGGCAGCAGGGAAGGGATTGCAGCTTCAGAGGAGCAGTGCAGGCACTGGGAGCTCCCCAGCATTAGCAGAGGCGTTAGCAGCAGAAAACACAATTGAGGATTAAATGTGGATTATGCTGCAGAGATCCTGAAGCTTCGGCAGTGCTGAGGCAACGCACAAAGGACTTTATTTCCTTAGGAGAAGAGCTGCTGGGCCCAAAGCAGTTGTAGATAAAACTCTTCAGGAGCTGCTCGTGATGAAGTGGTGAGGCAGTGAGCCAAGGCAGCATGTTCTGGTGTCTGGTACCTCCTGGAGAATTTGGCAAAGCAAACTGGTGGATCTGCTCCTCAAAGCCTCATGTAACATGGGATTTTTGGCATCTCTTCACCATCAAACACTGCCCAGGCTCCAGAAAAGGTTCATGTACACCCCTTCAGTGCTGTTCAGTAGAAATGAATGGGTAAGACTGGCTGCTGTTCTCTCTCTGTCAGCATCATTAAAATCATTCAGGACCTTGGCTTTATGGTGCATCTGGGCTTGCTGGGATTGGGAAAAAATTGGGCTCATTATTTTTGGTTTCCCCTCATCCAAAGGCTTATGTGTAGGGATTCCTCTGGGCTGTGCAGTGAGCCAGGCTTGGGGCTTCCTTGGTTTGATGATCCCAGCTGAACACCTCAGGGTAAAGATCAGCTCAGGGGAGATGGAGAGATGGAGAGATGGATGATTGGGATGGATGGACTGGGTCATGTTCAGTGGCAGAGGCCAGGAAACTGCGACTTCACTTGCCTGCAAACCATGTTGTTCTCAACAAATGACATTGGGCAGCAAGCTGGAGTTTGGACCATGCTCTTTCTCCCCTGAGCAGACTCCTCTGGTGCCCTCACAGGCTGAGGCCCAGCGGGAAGGTGTGTGCAGGAAGGGGGATGGACCCTCTGCTCCATCACACCTTGAGCAAGGCAGCACTTGCACCTTGTCTGCAGCCACAGGGCACCTGTAGGTGCCCTGGCGTGGCCTCAGGGCTGGGAGGAGCAGGGGGCTGTCTGTCTGTCTGTCCATCCTCTCCCTCCTCACCAGCCAGAGTTAGCCACAGCTCCTTTAGGCAGCTCGATTCCCTGCTCCAGCAAGTGCTGGGCTAATGGGGAGGCGGCCGCAAGAGGAACACTCTGTTCAGCAGCTGCACATTCCATTAATTTAATGAGGATTTCTTTTTTTTACAAGGCAGATGGTAAAATAGCTATTTTCTGTTGTCTAATAAATACCGTCAGCAAGGCAGAAAATGTGCAATCTCGCCAAGTCCTTTCTGATTCCTCGCCCTCCTGTACCGATGCATTTCCCTGTTCTCTGCTGGCAGCTGGTGGGGCTGGGAGGGAGAGGTGGGACACCAAAGGCAAGTCCAAAATTGCTGGTGGGACCTGCACGTTGAGACAGCAGCTTCCCCTGATTGGGCAGAGGGTCCGTGTCCTGCTGGGAGAGCTGTGCTCTGGCAGCCTCTGCCGATCCAATTCTCACTTCATCTGATTGCAGTAATAACAACTCACACAAATTTCCTGCCTCAACCTGAAATCTTCCAGCTCTGCAATGCAAATAATATAATGTGTGATGAGGAGCCCAATGATGGGGATAATAATAATAATAGTGATGAAGCCTTTATTCAATGAATGAGTGAATCAAGCAAGCAAAAATAAATGGTATTCAGGGCTTGGAAATCAATAGGAAGAGAAATCAGGAGGAAATGCAGGGGGACTTGCATCTCTGGGGGAGTGCTGTCCTTAGGAATGGCATGAAGGAGAGGTGAGCAAAGCCCTCTGAGCTGGACACTCCTTGTGTGCCCGTGTTGCTCCTGGGCTCTCCTCTCCTGTGGTTTCATTGCCTCTGCTGAGCTCACTGCTGTGCCTGGTCCCAGCCTCCTGTGATCTCTTTGGCCCCCTTGATTTACAGCTCTCCTGGGCTCTCTGAATGTGTCTAGGCAGCTGGCATGCTACAGACCTGACCTGGGGTTGGGTAATAACTTGTCTTTTGTCCCATGCCCAGGAGGTTGGCCATAAAAAAGCTCCAGACATCAATTTTCCTCTCCATCGGGGTGGAATTGCAAAATGATGAGTTGGTCTTTGCCCTCATTTATCTCCTTTTTCCCTTTCTCCTCTTCTTTTTATCTTTCTCTGTTCTTCCAACACTACTGTTCATTGCTCTCTTCTTCACCCCCTTTCCACTATCTGCTCCATCATTTACCAGCCTCCCCCCTTCTGCACATCACTGCTTCTCCTCTCTCCCCCTTTTGCCCTCCTTTGCCTCATTTTTTTCTGTGTGTTTGCTTCCCATCTCAAAACTTTCATGATTTTTCTTGCTGTGCATAGCAGTTTGATATCTATACCTGTAATAGCCTGCTAATATAGTAATTCCACAAGAGACCCTTTAAAACCCCAAAGCCTTGGCAGGTAGTAAAACTCACCTTTTAACTTGGCTTCCTCTTTATCAAGGATTCATTTCAGACAGGATTCCTGTGTGTACAGCTCTGCCACTCTCTGTTAGTGGAAAAAAAAACCAAAAAGGATTAATTCCTTCAACAGGTGAATGTGTTTCACAGCTCTGGTGAGCAGGATCTATTTTCCACTTCCTGCAGGTACATGGTGGATTTAATAATCTAACAAGATCCTTCTCTTTGTGCAGTGTGTGTTTAAGCTGTGCCTTACCTGTACCTGTGCAGAGACCTCCTGGGGAATGCACCAGTGGGGCATTCCCACGCAAGCTTTGCATTGTCCAAGGGATTTTTCCACTTTCTGGAGAGATTTCCAAGCTGACATCCTGCTCTCTCAGGTGACTGATGCAAGGATTGAGGTTACTGACTCTCTGTGCCAGCAGCACCAGTGCCCTGAGCCCACCTGCTGAAGTCTCCCATGGCTCGTGTCTGTCTCTCCTGCTTGCTCAGGTGAGGGACTGGCACAGCTCCAGCCTGGCAGTGCCCCTTCTCCGACCTCTGAGAAGAGAATCTTCCATAAGCCTGAAGAAAAGGGACAAGCTTCTCCTGTCCTTTCCTCTCTAGCCTCTTTTGATGGTGTCTGCAGCTTTGTGTTGTATTTAAATCTATGCAAATATGTTAGTGGATAAAGTATGCAGAAGGCAAACCTGGGAAATTTAATCTGACTTGCAAATATGCTGGAAGAGGCACTTGGTAAATTGAAATCTACTCCTTTTGCCCCAGCAGCTCCAGCAGGACCTGCCCTAGAGCAGTGGGGAAATAGCTGTGTCCTTACATCCTCTGCATCTCCACTGTTACATGGGCTTGGGGGTTATGAAGGAACCAGGGTATTCTCCTGTATTGCAAATATTGCAGCAGGACTGGCCTCCCCTGGGCTCCCCAGTGTCATCCATTTTCCCTGCTGGTCCCTGAGAGTGGGTGGAAAGGGCAGCACTTGGTTTCTCTGCAGTGGTGGCTGAGGTGGTGGTGTCTCGGTGGGAACATTGAGAGTGATGGGAACGGGCAGTGAGCAGCCCCTGGAGCTGGCAGCAGGCAGTGAGAGCTGCCTGCCAGCTCCTGGTCTGGGACTGCCAACCCTCTCCCAGCTGGAGAGCCCAAACTTCATCATCTCTAGTGGGTTCCTGAGCAATGGGGCAGGAGATGGCACTGAGCACGGAGATGTGACTTGCAAATCTTCCTGTCAGGCTTTTTTCTGGACAGCACAAATCTGGAATAAATCCCCTGAGCAGGCTGCCAGCTTTATACACAGGAGATGAGGTAGGAGATAATACAGCATGTATTGTGCCAGATATTCAAGAATTTCTAAGTACATTGCAAACAGGGAGCTACAGGGCAGCATTGCTCTTTCCATTTCACACACAGGAAGGCCTTGAAAATGGTGAGGTTTCCTGCCAAGTCACCCCAGGGACCATATTCTCTGTTTTATATTTACAAAACTTTGGAACAATGGCTCTCTGTGCTTCCCTGACAAGACAGGAGAAAAATATTCATCTTTTCTAAGATAAAAAAATCTGATATAACAGAGGTTCTGCTCTGGACTAGTCAAACATGGTATTTTTCAATAGCAAAATCTGGTTAGTTTTAACCAAAGTGGGATTTTCAGCAAGCAAGGTGACCAGAGTTTGGGGCGAGGGCCTCCATAATAAATAAAAAAAAATTGTGGTGAGTCGTATTTCCTTGATAACAGAGTTGTGAGATGCCCTTCCTGCATTGCTGAGCAGAGCTGTGGTTGCCATCTGGACCTCCTTCCTCATCTTCCTGACCAAAACAGTTGTGAGGGGCCAGGAGCCCTGTTTGGAGGCACAAGTGCCTGGATGGAGCTGACCCAACAAAGTCTGGGGCTGGCTTGATATGGTTTGGTGTGAGCTGCTGGTTCCCTTCACCAGCACTGTCAGCAGAACATTTCAGGGCACCCAAAGACTCCTCATCCTGCCAGGCAGCAGCATCCAGGTTGGAAAGGCAGCATGAAACAACTAGAGCTGCTTGGACAGAGCTTACAGAGGTGATGGAGCCAAACTCATCCCAAGAGCCGCAGGCAGGCTCACGGGGGGCAGAGGGCACACAGGCAGCTTGGGAGGCTCCTGGAAGCAGTTGTGCACTAAGAATGTGGCACAGCTCCACAACAGATGGCCAGAAAAGGCTGTGAGATCTCCATCCTTGGAGGCCTCCAGGACTCAGCCACACCAAGCCATGGCTGGTCCAGCATTGAAGACAATCCTGGACATATCTCAGGAGGGAGCTCGCTCCTGCATCCAAAGGACAGCAGACTGTCACCTGCCCTTCTCCTCAGTGGCATGCCTGGAAGAGACTTGCCATCCCAAACTGTTGTGTACTTGTGTGCTGAGAGAAGAGCCAGGCTTGAAATGTCACCTCATTAGAGCTGATAGGTGAGATTTGTTGCAGAAAAGGAGAGCTATCAGTCTTGTGGCTCCTGAGGGGACAGGCTCTTCAGCCAGAGTGACTGGGGGATTGTAATGGAGTTAACTGAGACTGCCACCAGGGATCTCAGACATTGGCATTTAGCTGAAGAGGAGAAAACATCTAGATTTCTTGGTGGAGAAAATCCCTCAAACCCCAAGAAAACAGCATTTTCTCGAAGCAGGAGGAGGCAGCTCCTGGTGCATGTGATTCCTGCCTGCGTGTTTGGGGCAGGGAGTGTGGGCAGCCCAGGTTACAGCAGGTGAATCAGCCCTTTCCTTTTGTGGAGAGTGCTCCAGTTGTCCAGGGTCTGCCCAGGGTCTGCCCAGGAGATCTGACGGGCTTCCAAGGAGCCAGGACTGGCATGCAGCCATCACTCTTCCCCTTGTCTCACCAAGGTGTGAAATCTTTCTTCCAATCAGCCTCTATCATCTTGGCTGCAGTGGGAAGCTGACGGAGAGAAATCCTTTTACTGGGGGCAGATTCAGTGCAGGGGAGATTTCAGCAAACAGCTCTGAACTTCTGTGTTAACCAGCATCACCCGAGGGGGGTGGTTCTGCTGCAGATGCTCCCTCCCAGGTGCCCACCTGAGCCCTGACCCAGCCCTGGCCTGGATGCTGCTCTGCCCTGAGGGTCCCCTCCCCAGGGGCTTTGCTTCATTAACTCCCTGATAAGTTGAGAGTTCAGTGCTGAGTCTTAAGAAATTGGCAATAATGCCAAGCCTTCATACAAGGGTAAAAATAGCCCTAATAATTTAGGCAATTAGTTAATTAGCCTCATTTACTTGAAAGCACAGAGTGGCGTGGGAAGACTTTTCTGCTGGGTTTGTTATGCTTTCCTCATTCACTTTGTTTGCTTTTCCCTTGCCATTTTCTCTGCTCCCTGACATTGATACAGGGGCCCGCAGCATTCCAGAATAGTGGAATGCCAGCAGGAAAGTGAATGCCAGCCAGGACAGGATGCAGGGCAGTGCTGCAGGGAAGCAGGACTGGTTCTGGTACCCAAGTTTAATGTGTGGTATCTTCTTTGTGATAGGCTCCAGTGCTCGTGGTGGTCTTTTCCAACCTTATTTTTTCCATGCTGTTCCTTCCTCATCCCACCTCTGACCCTTCATTGCAAGGTAGCATGTGGCACATTCAGGGGGTCTCACAGCTCTTTGTCAAAGGGCAATACCTCACTGTTCATTCCCAGTTAGACAATTGCTGTCTAGTCCTGACTAGAACTGACTGACAGGTGAAAAGAGGCAAGATAAAACAGCATTTACTGGAGGGAGCTGGGTGCTGGAGTAGCACAAGGCTCAGGACTGTGCTGGTCCTTAATATGCTGGCAGAGCAGCCCCAGGGCTGCTGCATCCTTGGTCCTCCCTGCTCCCACCCAGCCCCAGCTGCTCAGAGTCTTTGTCAGTGTCCCTGTCCTGGCTGCACAAGCTCACCTGGTTTTTGGAGAGCTGCTGGTCAGGTCCCCTCTGTCCTCCTCTGACTCACACAAGTCCCATTCATTATTGACCTGGGGACCTGAATGAATCCTGTCTTCCTGAATTATTTCTGAAGACATTAGATCTTCTCAAATTGTTCATCTTCCCCAGAAATGACAGCTTGCAGGCACCTGGGAATAAATGGTGCCTTGGAACAATTTCATTGTTTCTATTCCAGGCAACAGGAATTCCTCAGATCTCAACATCAGTCCCCAAACCCCGGCGTGTTAGCATAACCTCCAGACAGCTATGAGTTTCTTGACCCAGAAAAAGGATAGGATTTATTATGAACCCTGGGAGACCAGTGTCCTTGCAGCTTGTGTACCCTAATGGTGTGCAGCATACTGTGTGCTCCTCTGGCTGGAATTTTCTTGTCCAAACAGCTCTCTGTCAGCAAATGCCACTTCCACAAAACAGGCTTATGTGTGTGAAATCAAATCAATGTTGATTAATTTTCAGTTTGGAAAAGTGTGGGGGGGAACCCATTAAAAATGTCAAGATGCCTACTCTTTTCATTCTTGCAAGAAGAGCTTCAGTTCTTTATCTCTTAATGACCTTTTGTTTAAAGCCTTTGTGTTTTGTAAGAAGTATTCAAAAAAGGATGAAGCAAAATGAAGTGTTAAATATCTTTTGAAGGAAAATGTGTCCATTTCCATGGGCTCTTTTTTGTAATTATTATTTAAAGGGAGGCAGGAATCACACTTCTTTTCTCTCTGATTTTTTGCCATTTTGTCCTAAACCAAGCACACTTCCCAAGGCTCCCTGCTCTGTCCTGGCTGACATGTTCCCCCTACACTGTGCACTGTGGCACAAAAAAGAAATGTTTTAGCGGGGTGGGTGGGGATGGGACCAGGGGTGATGGCTTTAAACTAAAAGAGCATCAATTTGGATTAGATGAAGGGAAATTTTATAGAATGAGGCTGGTGAAACACTGGCACAGGGTGCCCAGAGAAGCTGTGTGCCCCATCCCTGGAAGTGTCCAAGGTCAGGCTGGATGGGGCTTGGAGCAGCCTGGGACAGTGAAAGGTGTCCCTGCCCATGGCACGGGGTTTGGACCAGGTGACCTTTCAAGCTCCCTTCCTACCCAAACTCTTCTAGGATTTTATAATTCTATGGTTTTTTTTGCACAGGCACTGGTGGCAAAGCTTTTACATAGAGCTGGTCCACCTCAGTAAGGGGTTTTGTTTAGGCCTTTTTTTAAAATCCTGGGAAGAAGTTTTTTTGACCTACATAAAAAAAGTTTGCTTAAAGCTCTTGCATCCTTCAAAATCACTCATAAAGCTTAAAATTTTTTTTTCAAGTTATTTGAAAGTTATGTAAAAAATTTAATTCTGGTTTTGTTAGTTTTCCTTTCCTCATCTCCCTTTTTTTTTTAAACTCTAAGTAAAAAGCAGAGTAGTGGGAGAGAAAGGAGTCATTAAAGAAAACTGAACTTTTCTACTTGAAAGAACAAGAGTTGAACTGGAAAATGTTCTTTCAACTTAAAGAAAAAAATCAGCGAAAAGTTTTTTTTTCTGAAGGGTAAATATAAACGTTTCGAGTGAAAATGTTCTGAGGGGAGAATGGTTATTTTGGAGCGTTTCTCTTCTCCAGCCCCATGGGATGCCCTTAGTTGTACACTTAAAAATCTGAGCTGCGCAGATCAGAGCCAGTGGATGTCTGGGCTCCTCCTTGGGACTGTGACTTTCCTGCTGTTGCTTGGGGGGACAAACTGTCTATGGGGGGGTCAGAGTGAGCAGGGCTTTGCTGCCAGGCTGAGGGGCAGTTTTAACCCCTGGAGCTGGGGTTTCACCCATGAACAGGCCAGTCTTGTGGCTAATGAACCCTGCACTCTGCACTGGTGCTGTGAGGGGCAGTTCCAAAATCAGGGAGCCTTTTATTCAGTCTGCATCTCTTCCTGTTGCACAGAGCTGAGCTCTCGGTGTGTGCATCACTTTTCTCTTTCCTGGCACCACATCCCTCTCAGCATTCTGACACATATGTCTCTTGCTGGATTTTTTTTCTCCCAGCCTCCAGCACTCAAGCAGCTGAGCAGCATTTGTGTGTCTCCAACAAGTAGCCACTGAGCCTGAGAAATGCATTAGCTGCCTGACCTGGTTCCATCCAGGTGTGAAAAGATGCAGTGGCTCTGGCTCCACTCCACCTTTTCTGACCATGTGAGGACAGGCAGAAGGCTTCTCCTCTCTCCACCGGTTTGCATCATTCAAGCCTATTAAAAAAAACAAACAAAAACAGGATAGGAGTTGTGAGTGGATAGACAGAACCAATCATGGGGAAAGCTGGGCAGACTAAAAAGCATCTACTGGGTTTTTCTGTACTAGAAATGAAAGAAAAACCCTTCAATTAGCTGTCTGCCTGAGGAGCTGAGCAGAAAGAGATGAAAGCTGAGATGCTTTTGCAGGAGCTGAGGGAAATCACCAGCCAGGAGATGGTTTGTGGGCTCTGAGTCAGGCAGCATCCTCAGAGGGGTGTTCAGCATCTCCTATTGCAAGGTGGGGAGCCTCCCTCTGTCCAGCTTTTGTACCTTCCTCTGCTTTCTTCCCCAGCTCTCCTCCTTGGCAGTGTTTCTGCAAAGCTCAGTTGGTGCTCAGAGCATTGGAGCTTCACCTTGTCAAGTGCTGGTGCTCATGTCCGGAGCACTCAGCTCTCTGTGTGCCCAGGGGGGTGATGTGGGTGCTGAGCACCAGGATTACAGCTCGTGCTCCTCATCCTCCTCACCCAAGGGGCTCCTGCCCCTGCCTCTGTGCCAACATCCAACACCCCCCGGCCACTGCTTTGGGTCACTTGTCACCGTTTTGTAAAGCAAACAGGTCACCTGGGAAGGGAAGCAGCAGCTGTTCTGC
This sequence comes from Sialia sialis, assembly GCA_009812075.1. Classification (NCBI taxonomy): domain Eukaryota; kingdom Metazoa; phylum Chordata; class Aves; order Passeriformes; family Turdidae; genus Sialia; species Sialia sialis. The sequence continues at coordinate 4,963,639 of VRYO01002014.1, read as the reverse complement.
TTCCTGGGGTTTCAGGCATCTGCTCCTTGCACACACACAGCCACACACACAGAGGCTGCCTTTACCTAACAGACAATTATTTAACAAAGTATGCAAATAGTATAATTACTGTTATTTGTTTAGCTGTTATAAGTGTTTGAAATGTAAATGTCAACTTTGGGATTTTTTTTGCAGGGTATGTGTGTGTTGTTGTCTTTTTCTCTCTCTTGTGTGTGCTCTCCCCGGACTGCAATTTGATGAATTTCTCCTTGTCCTAGAAAAAAAAAGCTAATGTGATTTCTCTGCGATTACAGCCCAAGACGCCGAAGTGGGGATTACTCACAGTAACTCCTCTTACTTAGCAGATCTGAGTGGGAGGCAGGATTCATTACACCGAGCAGAGAAACAAAGAGGAAATGTCTTTTAGCTTGTGTCTGCCGAGGCAGCATCCTCACCAGTGCCAGGGCTTCCCTCCCTGGAAGGCAGAGGGTCAGGCAGGGCAGTGACAGCAGTGTCAGGATTTTGGCAGCAGGCTCACAGGAACCTGTTCCTGGCCTGCCACAGCTCCTCTGTGCACAGGAGGAGCATCAAGCCTGAACTCTGGTTTTCTGAGCAATGTTTTTCCTTCTGAAGGAGATTGGAGAAATAGAAATAACATTACAGCCAGCAGCACGCTCAAAGTGGAGCCCTGGTTCTCAGTGCAGTGACGTTTTCCAAAGGTGTGTCCCACCATCACCCATCCTGGCTGTGTGCAGCACAAACGGAGCTCTGAGGAGGTGCCCATCAGCAGGTCACAGCCTGCAGCTCAGCAGTCAACCCAAGGTTTGTTACCATTGCCTCAGACCAGTCTGTGCTCTTGCTCCTGACTGGTTTTGCAGTCCTTGCTGGGAAGGCTGTCACACACAGAGCAGTGCCTCTGGAGCTGCAGCACCTCTCTGATTTTTCACAGCATCCCATACCTGCTGGGCAGAGCCCAGCCGTGCTTTGGCTTCAGAGCATTCTCAGATGCCCAGCTCCAAGATGAATCCAGTTGGATTCATCAGCTGGCAGCAAGCCTGGCACCAGCTTTTCCTTCAGCTGGCTCAAAAGCCAGCCCAGGAGATGGAGTGGAAGTGGAAAGTCTGCATTGCTGCCATATCCCACCCTCCACCCTCTCTGTGACCTCTGTTCATGCAGAGTGGTGGGATGAGGAGCTCGTGGTTTTTATGGGAATCCCAGAGCTGTGAGAGGGTTTAGAGGTTTTCACTTCCAGCATAAACCAGAGGGACTGGAAAGAATGAGGCAGTAAACACAACTAACAGCTTGGCTCCTGGGGGAGCAGGAGGGCTTTGTGCCCAGCTCAGCTCCAAGGGGTGAGCCCCAGAGTGTGGTGCACAGCCAGGGCACACTCTGCTTGTGGCAGAAGATCAGGATTTCTGCACTGAACCAGCTGTGCCCAGCAGGATCCAATCCTGCTGGGCTCACTGGCTGTGGCTGAGGGTGTGTTGGGCCATGAGGCTGCACAGGGTGGTGGTGGAGCTCAAGCTGGGCTCTGTGGCATGGCAAGAAGGTGCTGAACCAGGCTTTGCTGAACCAGGCTTTGCTGAACCAGGCTTTGCTGCCGCTTCAGCTTTGCCCCTGCTCTCTGGCAGGGCTCGAGCTGCTGGCACAGGAGCTCTTTGGCATGCTGGCAGAGTTCTGGGAGTTGGTGCATGGCTCTGGCACGTTCATCTCCTCACTGGGGCTGCCCTTGCTCCCTGCACCAGCTTGTTAGTGCCCTGCAGCCTGAGCAGGCAGCAGCACCAGCAAGGCTGCTGGTCCCTGGGCACTCCCACCAGACAATCAGGCTCTGGGGTGGAACCAGCAAAGCCACTTGGTTTTTAGTTGCAAAGACAGGAATCCAGTGACCTTTGGCAGATTTCATAGCCCAGCAGGCTCGTGTAATTGGAGCTGGTGATGATTTGTCATGGCTCTAAGCTTTCCCTATCTGTTTCCTTCCTCACTCCCTCAGTCTCTCTTGTTCCCTCTTTCTCGTTCCTTCTTTGTGATCTCATTATCTCCATGCCTTTCTCTTTTTCTCTCTAGCATGGAGAGGTACCTCAGGATCTATTAGTCTTCGAGGGATTTAGCTTTTGCCTGACACAGTATTTTCTCCACTTCACATCCATTATCCAAGAAAACCTCTTTCTACCCATGACCAGGAGACATGCACCTGCCAGAAAAATCCAGTCCATTCCATCATAAATAATGCATTGCTATGGTCAGTATCCCCAAGCAGCCATGAGCTCCAGATCCCAACTTTGCTCCCCCTGTCAGGTGAAGGTTGAAGTGACATTATCACTTTTATTGAAATTCTCTGGTAGAAGGCAGGTTCAATGCTATTAACATATTTCAATTCAAGCCATTCTTATTTTAATTAGCCTTAAGTAATTAGTTCTAATTCATTGCCATTTTTTGCTCTGCATATTTTGGGTTATTTACTTCCCTTGCTAAGTAACAATTTGATGTAATTATGTGCTACTCATTCTTTCTATTTACATATGCTCACTCACTCAGATTTCCTCGTTGAAATTTCAACAGTTCCTTTGAATTCCCTCTTGAATTGTTTTCTGAGTTGTCAGCGGTGTGGAAATTGTGGGGTGGTGAGAGAATTGATCCTCTTCTTTGGACATCCCTGGTGCCAAAGGCAGTGACAGTGCATGTGAGCACCTGGGCTGGCAACGGGCTGCTCTTGGCAGGGAGGGTCCATTGCCAGCCTTTGTTCCTGGGAGTCTGGATTCCCATATGAAAGGAGTTTGGGGCCTGTATCCAACTCTCTCTTGTCTTCCTCCTGGTTTGTTTTAGCCCACATGCCAAAGGGACCAGTCAGTGTTGCCGCTTCCTTTCATTTTCTTTGTGCAGCCAAAGATGCTTTGGCTTTCCAGAATGGAAATGCCCGGCTTTCCAGAAGTGCTACTCAAAAATCCCGCACCCTTTCCAGTCCTGTATTTTTTTAAGACATTTTGAGTACTTTGAGTAATTTGTCACATTTATATATGTCAGTTTCTTATCTGGAACATACTTTTATCTCAGCAACCACTTTTCTAATTCCTCTGAAGGACCATATTGTTGTTTTCTTCTTTCCTCAAGGATTGCCGTTTTCTTAGCACTTCTCCATAGCTGAGATTCTCAGAGGCTCATCCATCTGAGACTGTTTGCTGTTTACCCATCTTCTTCACTGCCTCACAACTTGATTCTGAGCAGTCTGAGCATCTGCCTTCCTGCAGATCCTGCAAAAACGTGGATTTCATGCTCACATGGAGTGTGTTTATACCTGTGTGTATATGCCTCACAACTTTTAAGTGCATTATCCAGCTCCAGCCAAATTTGATAGAGGGTAGCAATCTCAAAAATAGCAAGTTCCCTCAAGGTTTGAGCAGACAGGCAGAGGTAGAAGAGAGATGCCCTACTTCTACTGAGGAAAAAGCTGCCATGTTGTGCTGAGCCTTTATTTGATGCTGGTGAATCCATTTGGGAGAGAGAACAAATCTCAGCACCCCACCCACAGGAAGGACTTCAATCAGCACATGCCCCTTCTCGGTGCCCAAGTCAATCAAGCTCAAAGAAAGCAGGATTTCATAGTTCTGGTGCTCATGGAATTACTTGTTTTGGGTTTTGTTGTTTGTTTTTTTTTTCAAGTAGCTTTTTCTCTAAAATCTTATCTGCTGTTTGAATCCATGTTGCATTAGCAAATCCTGCTTGCTTCATGAATATGCAGGTTGACAATGTGTAGCAGTGGCTTAACTGCTCCCATTGAAGTTGATAATAAAACTCCTGCTGACTTCAAAGAGAATAGAGTCAGGCCGATGATGAGTGCTTTGGAAAATCCCGCCCCTTGTTGTTATTTTATTCTTAACACATCCACTCAGGAGCTGTGGGATGAGACTAAATACTCCAGAATGAGTAAAGAGAGGGGGGAAAAATAAGGATCAAAGAGCCCAAAATGAAAATCCAGATTCTGAGGTAAATATTTAAGGACCTGTCTGAAGTGAGAGCAGTTGTGCTTTTGTTTGAGGAAGGGTCACAAACTGCAGCCAAGGCTCTTCACCTCGCACTGAGGCCATGGGTGGAAATTCAGATCTGAACACACTAAGTGTGGGACCTCAAACTGTGCCAAGGCTGTACATGATCATGGAGTACAACTGATTCATTAAATTCTGTCCTTACACTTCAGTTTTCCATGTCTAGGAGGGTCCAAAGAGGTTCTGGTCACCTCTGCTGGTACCAGGACAAGGTGAAACCCCAAAATGTCCCATGGGTTATCAACATCGGCAAGTGAGCAGATCCATCTCAAATGATCTGCTCCTCTGCTTCTCTATTGCTGTGAGTTATGCAGGGAAGAGTTGTTGCAGAGCTTTACTTCTACTTTTACTTTTTTCACTTTGTTTTTTTTCCCCAGATGAACAAAGTTCTCAGGTCTTTGTTTTCCTAGTGTGATGCCATAGTTCCCAAACTGCCATGGGAGGGGAAGGTTCCCACTACCACCCAGTTTCATGGAGCATTATGCACCCAGCTGCCTTCAGGGGGACACAGCCATACTTAAAATTGTCATACACAAATGATTTCCACTGGGCAGAACTCCCTTGGCATGAACCATGAACACAGTCTTACCTGTTTTGCTGAATCAGGGCACGTTCTTCTTGCAGGGACTTTGTGTTTTAGTGTGGGCTATTTTGGTATTTTCTTCTCCTAAGATTATTTCCACTGGAAAAAACACAGGATTTTTCATTCCAGCAGTATTTTTGGTAACAGTTACTATTTCCTGACAATATGTCTGTATTTTAGGACTAAACCAAATTACACGTTGGAAATGCCTTTCCCCACTGCAGTTTCTCCAGCACTACTCACAAGCCAGTTACATCAAGATCATAATCTAGAAGAGGCAAAATAGAGGCTATATTAAGTTTTGTACAGACTTGCCATCAAATTACATGCAATAGCTACTTGATCATGTTATATCAATCCATTTTTGCCTGGCCATTTGTAAAGCAATTGCTTTTATTTCGATGGCTTATTTTTTAATTCAGACCTTGCAAGGATTGTATCAAGAGTTTTTGTCTAGTGGCTGTGGAATTCTCCTGGCCACGTGGTTTAGTACAATATGACTGTTAGTGCACAGTGGCAGGATAAGGGGTATTGGCAAAAAGAAGCCTCTCACTGTAGTTCATTTTCATTGTTTTTCTGATTTTCTTTCTGTCTTTTACTATCTGTTCCTTGACGTCTATAAAAATTTTGACAGCAGTTAGAACTTGATGCTGTAAAACAGGCTGGAAACTGTGACAAATATGGTTTTTTTTGCTCTCCTGCCTGCCACTATGCTCCAGAAGACTGTGAATTTACCATCAAACTTCTGCAGAGTTAGAACCTCTCTTTTAAGCTTGGTAATAATAGGTAAAATCCTACTCCCTGGCTGCACCATATAATCATCATTATCTTACAAATCCTGAGTGCTTTGTGTAATCTTCAAGGCTGTGTTCCTAGTACTGTGCTTTAGGAGAAAATAGAAGGATCATAATTGTGGAAAATTGCATTTTGTTGCATCTTTTCCCAATTCCCTGAGATCAAAATGGTTAATTTCCCCATGCTCTTTGCCTTGTACAAACTTTAAATCAGTACAATTAACTCTAGAGAGCCAGAACAGGGCTGCAGATTTTATTTATAGTGCAGATTTTGCTTGTTGGTTGGTTTCTTAAGCTTGGTTGCAGAAAGGCCTAAAGAGGTTGAGTGTCCAGTTTGGATTAGATACTAAATTTTTATTAGATACTAAATATTTTTTAGATAATAAATTATTCCTAATTTCCCTCACAAATATCTGTTGTTCCTCTGGTCTATAATTTAACATGAAGATTAATATTGATTTTCTCTAAAAAGAGTTGTGAGGTTGATTTTTATCTCAGCAAGTTTTATTATTAACCAAGGCCTGTACAGCTCTGGTTGCACTTTTTGTTAAAGTGCCAAAGAAATCTTGGATAGCTGCAGAAGTACAGTAAATTCACATGTATAAGGCGCACACTTTTGACTAAAATTTTGATCGAAACCCGGAAGTGCGCCTTATAGGCCGGTGTGCCTTATATATGGACAAAGTTCAGAAATTTGCCAACCTGGAAGTGCGAGCCGCAAGAGCCACGCCAGGGAGTGCCAGGGCCCGCGGCACGGGGAGGGCGCCTGGGGCTGCTTTAAAGGCTGCGCTGATCCGTAAAAATTTTTGCAAATTGAGCACATGCCAGTAAACCCCACGATGGCGCCATTCCGTTACTTTGTTGCGCGCGGATCTTCGCTGGAAAAAAAAAAAAAGCGTGCCTTATAGTCCGGTCACCTTATATATGGACAAAGTTCAGAAATTTGCCGACAACCCAGAAAGTGCTCCTTATACTCCAGTGCGCCTTATATTCCAGCGCGCCTTATAGGCGTGAAATTACTGTAACTCTAAGAATGAGGGGAAGTGATGATGGCAGAAGTTCATACAAACGCTGCCTAGCTGGAACCCGTGTACTTTGTTCTACTTCACAGTTTCATTCTGAAACTTCCTTTAAAGCACCGGATGGGATGAAACTTTTAGGTGTATTAAACCCATCCCATAATGTTTATTTTTGTACATGGACAAGAGATTACAGCTTTTCCATTGAACTTCCAAAGTCATCATCAAAAGCCATCGTTACTTCGTGAGCACTTTGTAGTCTGGGATCTGTCCTACACTAGTTAATTCATGTAAATCTAAAGAAGTGGTTGCAGGCAGGATGGCATCAGAAATATGGAAATAGAGCATCTGGGTAGAAAGGGTAGTTTTTTTGCAATGTTTCCATTGAAATTATTTTTTCCTGCCAAGTGAACAGATGCAGTGAAAACAGACAGTCTTATCGGCAGCCTTTCTTTTGGGGAGAATAAATGAGTGAATGATCCATCAAAATATTTTTTTCATTTGATTAAACAGATGATATTTATAGCATTTCTAAATATAAACCAAACTGAGGTAAGAAAGAGGAAGGTTCACAAAGAATGGCCACTCTACAAAGTCAGGTGCTGTTCCTGTACCCAAAAGTATTTTTAAATTCCTATTTCTTCACCTAAGCTGAGTGAATGCAGTTCACTGAACTCTGAGGGTGTTTAAGAGACTTACAGTCCTGATGCTCATATTTTGCTCTGATGCTGTGGGCTGCAGATATGTTTGCTTACAGATTCCCTTTTGTTTCACATTAGAATAGCAGCAACATACCTAAGGGTTTCAAGAGTCTGCCTTTTTTCTGGAATAAATAAAAAGGCTGAAAATTTAGCAATGAGATAATAGAAAAATTTGTACCTTGCAGAAAAATACAAGATTTTTGACACTTGGTTGCATTCTGAATAGAATATTAAGTCATTATTACAATGTACCTCAGGTTAATTTTAATGTCATTTAGATATGAATGTTTAAAGATTTTGTTATGTGACAAAAATAGAAATGAAAAATTCTCCTGAAGTCTTGCAAATGAAATGTTTGAATTTATCAAAACATTCCTAATTCTTTTAAAATGTAATTTTGCCAGAACTAATTTGTGTCATGAGAAATTTCAGCATTATTGAAAAGCAACTTTCTGCTGGGAAGATGAACTAATACCTGACCAGGGCTGCCTGGCAGTAGAGCCTGCTGGTCACATTTAATTCCTTTGCTAGAAATTACAAGGTTATTAACCCTTTGACCAATGATATGATACTGTAATGTTGGGCTTTTTTGTTTTTGCCTTTTTCCAAACTGAGCTGAATCTTCTTATTAAAATAATTTTGCATTTGTTCTGAAAAATTTCCATATTTTTGTACTTTATATAAATTCCCTGTAATAAGGCAAGGCAAACCCTTTTATCTTGCTGCCCCTTTCATGGAAGTCTCCTTTGGCCACTTTTATTTGTGATTTTGCCTTTTCCCTTGGTTATGTGTTGAGATTTCTGTTAGACTCTTTAGCATTCTGTCCTGCTTTTGGGTTACAGTGTTCATCTTTGGAGCTTGTTGTCTCTGTGTTTATCAAGGGAGGCAGCTTTTTCATAAATGCATTTTCTTTACATTGTTAGCAACCCAAAAATTGTCCTGAAATAAGAGTTTTCACTGCTTAATGTAAGATTTTATCACAAGTAATCCTGAGTCATTTAATTTAATATCTTTCAAAATGTCTTTTCTTAGATGGTCAAACTGACATTTGTGTTCTCTGTCAGCATAGTATTGAGTCTGATACTGTGTGTTCCCTTTTTTCCAGGGCACAATCTGAACCCAAGAGATATCATTATTTCAGTGTTTTTGCTCAGATATTTAAATGCTGGGATGAAATATGATTATTGACTTTTCATTTAAATGATGTAGTCTTCTTCAAAAATCAATTTTCCTTATGTATTCACCAGCTGTATTTAAGAACTAGCATTTGGCTAGCACAACTTAAAATAGAAAAATCTCTCATATGGTGGCTTTCCTTAGGAGATCTCCAACACTTCCCTGTCACATTAATCTCTTTTTAAATAGAGGAAAATTGAGGCAGAGATGTAGAAATTTGTCCCAGGAAACACAGTGGTTGAAGCAGGAAGGAAAAGAGGAAGGAAGTTGAGAAGGAGAAACCAGGACTGGTATCTGTCCTGCTGGACTGTCATATTAAGTGAATCTGTTCAATTCACAGGAGGGTAATTTATATCACTTAGGCTTTAAGAATCCTGTGTGTTCCATGTTTCTGGATGCTCCCTTCACATGTCTGTGCTACTTTTGGTATCACACTGTGAGCTGAAGGTCTTGCTCTGCCTTGTCTTGAACACGCTCCCATGAGCACTGCGAGCAGCCTGTTAAATATGGATGATCCATCTTGATTTTCTAGATGAGTCAGGAAAAAATACTGGGACTTTTTTTTGAGAGGTGTAAGCCAATTGGTGTAGAGAGCTGAAGTCTCCAAGGCATTTCCCTGTCCCCCAAGGAATCCTTTGGCTTCCAGCCATGAGCTTTTTGTCATCAGCTGCATCCTGTTCCTGGCAGTAGCGCGCCCCAGGAAAGAGCACAAATCTCTCTCCTGGTGAATTAGCACTCACAACTCTTCACCTCATTAATTTTATCCCCACCCTTCCTCCACGTTTGTTGGCTTTGGAGAAGGGTCCTGACACACTTTTTGCAATTTGTGTGCCCTGCTCAGATCCAGCTGCAGACATTTCCTTTGGAAGGCTGTGTATGGATAGCAGCCTGGCCTCGCTCTGGTGACTCCTCCTGCCATTTATTCCCTATTTGATTTTCCCGTGTTGATCTTTGAAATGGCAATGTCTGGTTTTCCTGTAGAATTCCTGAATCCTGGGTTTTGCACAAGTAACCTGTCCCATGTTATAGAGCAGGAGTGGAGTCTGGAGAGATTTTGGCAGGATGGCTCTAAGAGGTGGCTTAGATGGCTCCAAGATCTAAAACCTGAGCTGGCACTAAGAACTTGTTCTTCTGAGAGGACTAAAGCTGGCTCCCACTGAAGTAATGGCAGGTAATAATCTCATTTATTTATGGAAGACTTATAGCAAGAAGCCTCCTAGAACACAGTAGGATTATTTTTGCAGTGTGGGTTATTAACATTGACCCTGGACTATGGCAGAACAGAGACATGAAACCTTCTGTCTGCAAAGTAGCTCTCAATGTTGTAACCAAACCCTTAAATTGCAAGAAATGGCTGTTCAAGGCTGGGAAGATGGGTAGAAGAATGCAGGTGAATATAACAGAAATAAGTTGGGGGTTTGTAGAAGCCTGGTATTGCGAATGTCAGGAAAGACCAAGCTCAGTTAAAGGCTTGGTCTTTTAGGAAGGCTGCACTCAGTTGAGAGACCAGTCCCTGCTTTCCTCCTAGGACTGCAAAATTACAATTTTCAGGTCACACTTAGAAAGCAATTGGATGTAATCTGTACCTTTTGCATGACATAAAAGAACTAGATGAGATAATCAGGCACCGGCACGTCCGCAGGTCTTTTTTAAACACTGAGATCACTGGAGGGTGTGATTATGAGGATTTCCCCTCTTTCATTTCCTGTCTGCTGAAGGAGCTGCTTCTCTGGTGTCTGTTCACTGGAGGTGTTGGCCAAGTGCTCCCAACCTACCACCATTATTGGCACAACTTGAGTTGTCTTCTCTGGTGGAGCACTCCCTGTTTCAGCTCTAGAAAGGTGAAGTGTCTAGGCCAAGTTCATCATCCAGACTCCACAGACAGTGGAGAAAGTTGAACACCTCCAGAGTGTAATTCATCCCATCCAAAAATAGATGTTTAAGACAGGAAGAATGAATCACTCTCTGGGGGTTGGTGCACGTCTCTCTGTTCACTGATGATAAAAGAAGTCTAGACAATTACCTTAACCTAGACATCCAACTGTAAGACACCTTCAGCTGCGTGAGATCGAGCTGTGCTCTCAGGTCCCTAAGGACCAATTTCCACCCCCCTGCTCGAATGGGAAGTAGTTTTCTGATTTCACAGCAGCTTTCAAGATGAAGTCATGACAGTCAGAATCTCAGTGAGCCACATATGGCAGTTTTACCATAACTGAATAGCTTTTTAATGAAAGGGTTTTTTACCCTCAGTCTCATCTGGGAGTTATCCATGAGAAGTTGATGGTGTTTTGAGGAATATTTCTTTCTATTACTTGCTGAATCATTGCCACCATTAAATATTGCTGCATAATTTCCTCCCAAGGAGTCTGTTGCATGTAGATAATATTCAAAATGTGGTCCCCATTGATTACTGTGATTGAACACATGCCACACAGGATGTTCTCCATGAGCAGGAGCACAGCTCTTCAGATGGTGCTTGCAGACACTTCTCATTTGTGAGTTCATTTCTCGTGGACTGAAATTCATCTCTCATCTTCTCTTGCCTTCCTGTGAGCTCATTTGTTAAAGTATTTGGGGAAAGGCAGGCAGGGAAAGGCAATGGATGACTGCAGAAGGCAACAGAGCACCGAGGAGCATCCACAGAGCCCTGGAGAAGGGAACCACACTGGAGGCAGCTGAGAGGAGGGAAAGCCTCCAGCACTGGACAACCAAAGAGCTGGAGCTGCCAATGCCCGGTCCACCACTGCAGCTCCTCAGTGCCCACCTTGCCCCATGGAGGTGACCAGTGCAGGAGCAAAGCTGGCAGAGCAATCCAGGGCTCTTGGATGTTGGCTCTGCCCTTTCCAGCCCACCCCTGAGAGCAAAGTCACCTTCAGCTGGGGGTGCCATGAAGAGACCAGGGAGCAGGGCCAGCACAGCCCAGTTCCAGCCCTGTGTGGCTGTCCTTGCTCCCAGGACAGTGGTTGCTGTTCCCATTGACTGCAGAGCACATAGGTGAGGATGATGATGATGATGATGTGTCCAAGGAGACAGAGGGTTCCCTGGCAGAGGTGGGCACATGTGCTACTCCATGGGCAGGGTGAACTGGTGGAGAGGACACTTCAGGGTGCCAGTCTGTGATCCTAAGCTTCCATCTCAGACAGGTGAAAAGGTTTGGAAACTACAGAGCTTTGGCATCTCTGCAGAGAAGAACATCTCAGCTCACCTTGAAATACGTGAAGATTTAATTCCTTTGACTTTTGCTTATTTTTTGTTCTTGCTGTTTTAAAACTTCAATTCAACATAAATGTGCTATCTTCAAGGAAAATACTTGGAAGACATATTGACCAATATGGTTAAAGGAAAACATTCCTTTTCTCAAGATGTCTTCTGTCTCTCTCTTTTGGAAGATGGCAGGAAGTTTGGATGAGGACTGAAATGTTTGGATCTTTTTGTTTGTTTGTTTGTTTGTTTAGTTTGTTTACTGGTTTCGTTTTGGTTTGTTTTTTGTTGTTTGCATGTGTATGTGAATTTTCTAGTTGCCAGAAAGAAGAATTTGCCCAGTGATGTTACAGGTGCCTCTTTGCTTCCCCTGCCAAGACATCTGTCCACTGCTGCCTGCGGGAGCCCTCAGCGCAGTCCAAGCCGCAGCAGCAGATGTGTTCTCTCAGGGAGTTCCCTGCTCCATCCCTCGCTGTGTCAGAGCTCAGCACATCCTGCCAAGATTCAAGAAAAATATCCCAGAAAAGGTTGAGATATTCACCGAGCTCCAACTATTGTACAAGAAGTACCCTGGAGCAAAAACAGAGCTGTGAGCCACCAGCACAGCGAGTCGCTTCCCCCACCCCGGCAGGCTCCACGCCGTACCAGACAAACTCCTCCAGATAGCATCCAGGCAGAGATGTTTGCTTAACACAGCAGCTCTTTGAAAAGGCAAATAAATGGACAGTGAAGCTACACAGACGTGTCACTGTGCAGCGATTTCCGTTCAGCATTTATGTTTAGTGCCAGGAAACCCTGACTCATGAATATGAAATCAGAAGGAAAGGAAGAAAGCAGTTGTTCATTATTAGAGCTTCGAATTGGGCATGTGGTGGAAATTAGCATTTAAAAACATGCAGGTTAAAAAGGGAGGGGCTGGTTCTGATGGTCCAGGAGGCTTGAAGAGCCTGGCTCTTCAACCTGGGGATGTGCTTTTGTGGGGCCTCTCTGCTCTCAGGCTTTGCCCACAGGGAATTGCTGGTAGAGAAGAGCCCTGGAGCTCAGGGTTACCATGATGAGGTTCTTGCTCATCTTGAAGTGCAGGAAAGCAGGTCCTGAATATTCTTGGAAATCCTCCAAATTTACCTTGAGGTAATGGAGAGGTAAGATGGGGAAGAGGAGCCGCTTAATTACCAGAAATAAGAGAAGAAAACTGAGAGGAGCCTCCAAGAAAACAGAGAAACCTCAGATAGAAATCCTGAGGTCCCTAAAGGAAGTTCACCTCTAACTGAGACTCAGTGGGGTAAAAATGAAGGAGCCCACAGCCCTGATGCTCCTGCAGGTGGGATGCCTGTCTCTGCTTGCACTCCAGAGCTGAGAAAAGCCTCTGTGAGCCTGGAGTGAACCTGGCTCCTTCCAACACAAGCTACCTTCCTTCCAGCCATGGGGATGGGGCACCATCCTTCTTTCTGCACATATTTCACCTCAAGAAAGCTGAGCTTGTTCTGCCCAGGTCAGAGTCACAGAATAATAGAATATCTTGAGTTGGGATGGGTCCAGATGAGTCCAGCTCCTGGCCCTGTACAAGACAACCAACCCCAAGAATCACAGCAGGCACCCGAGAGCCATCCAAGCTTCTCTTGAACTCTGGTTGGCTTGGTGCTGCAACCACTTCCCTGGGGAGCCTGTTCCAGTGCCCAAACACCCTCTGGGTAAAGAAGCTGTTCCTAATGTCTCTAAGAAGAGTGATGCTATTGCAGCAAATATTTTTGATGGTACTGGGAAGGAAGAAGCAAATAAAGACATTGCTGCAGGGTGGCAAAGGCTTATTTTCCAAAGCAGCTCCTTGCATCAAACCCTGGGAGCAGCTCAAGGCAGCAAGGAAGTGTGTCATCCCCTCCAGTGCTTTCATCTGGAGCTGCCCAGCTGTGCTGTACAAGTACCCCTCTGTTTCCTTGCATTTTTGGTAATTCCAGTGCCTTTAAAATACTCCAAGAGCTGATCTGTCAGTGTGGGGCACAGCAGCTCGCAGTAATAGCAAAGCATTTGGCTGATACCTGGAGGATGCAAGGTGCCAAGGCAGGAGTTGGACACTGGGCTGGGTGGACAAGTGCCCACCCAGGGGACCAGACAGTGAAAATCCAGGGTGCTCCTCACCCGAATGTCCCCGTGCCACCTCTGCCCTCAGGGACAGCACTGGATCATGGTTGTTTTGCAGAGCCAGGCTTGGCCCCAAGGCCAGGCCATGGGAAGCTGCTGGCAGGGCTCTGCTCCACCCCATGCAGCTGTGACAGCTTCAGAGAGTCGTTAGCGAGAAAGGCGCGTTTGACGTGAATAATTAAAATACCTGCTGTGCTTTTAAATAGTTCAGAGCCAGCCTCGGAGCTGCGTGTGTGAGCGATGGTGCTGTCTTTGGAGGAGGCCAGAGGAAAGAGGAGGGCTGATATCCAGTGGAAGATTCAGGGCTTGATGGTGCTTCTGGCAGGAGGAGGGATGATGCTGGCAGCTTCCAGAGGGATGCAGGCAGTCCCTGCTCCTGAGGGAGGCTGGAGGCTGACACAGCTCTCCTTGCTGATGAACAGGCATCATGGCACAGAGCTCTCCAAAATCTCCTCTCTGCCAAAAATCTGAGCAGCGGTGGAGTTCAGCACCCACCCTTCCAGCTGCCCCAGGGCTCTCGTGCTGGTTCAGCTCTCCAAACCTGTGGGATGAGGATGTGGAGCAGGGGAACAGGGACAGCCCCACAGCCCCAGGGCTCTGTCAGCACTGGCAGTGTGGGGCTCCTCAGCTGAGCACACCCAGGTGGGGTCTGGGGAGGATGCACTGTCTTTGGCAAAGATTTTCCCAATATATCAATTAGACACTGAAATCAAAACTGTTTCTGCATGAACAATTTACAAAGAGTTCCCTGCAGTCTCTCAGCAGCTGGACTCCCTCTGTTCCTACCCCCAGCTGCCTCAGTTTATATCAGAATAGCACTGAAGGGCCCCTGCCCCTGCATGGAGGAGCTTCATGGAGCAGGGGAAGATATCAAACACTGTGGCTGTGACAGTGCTGCTGGAGCGTGGAGCTGTAAATCATCTCTTCTCATGAAAAAATGGATTTCTGGGCAGGGGGTGGAGGGAAAAAATGACATTCCCCATGAGTTAGTTTCAGATTGAGTTAAACCATTGTTTGATCATAGATATATATCTTCTATATATATCTATTTATATATAATTTTTTGCTGTGGAAAGTCTGGACAATTCCAATTTGGGATCACTGTGCAGTGACTTTTTTTCCCCCCTCTTTTTTTTTAGTTCAGCCAATGAACCAAAAAATTGGTTATTTTCACAGCTTTGCCATGATTACCTCCAGGGCAGGTAAAAGCAGAGTTTTTAGTAGAGATGGAGAAAAAAAACAAGAAGTCTGTCTGGGGACTGGCACAGTAAGGAGAGAGAGCTGTGTGCTGACAGCTTTGCAGCAGTGTGTGAACATCATGCTGATGTTTGGTCCATCCCATGTGGGGAGTGGGAGCTGCCACCTGCACCCCTCTCCTGTGGCCCTTTGCCCATGAAAGCCAGGGCTCCTGAGCTGAAGATCAACAAATTAGTCTTCTTCTCCCCAACTGCAGAATGCTATCCATCTAAATATTTCCTTTAATTTAGAGCCATGTAGAGTTTGAAAAACCCTTCAAGTTCACTCGGGCTGATGAATTGGTAATTGAGTGTACCTGGATGTCGGTGCCGGCTCTGCCTCTCTCTGCATTTGTATCAGTCCGTGTTTGTTTTCTCCAGCTGTAAATCACTCAGAACTTGGAGAGGCTTTTATCAAATCCTGCTTGGAGCCGGCCGTTTTCCCTCTCACAAACACATTGCTAATGCTACATGGAACCCACTGGCTTTGCTGTTCATTTAAAAACAATGAGGATGGTATTAAATGGGAAGAAAAAAATCTTAGCAACGAGGGAGAATGAGGAGTAAAAGAATTGCTCCTGTCTCTCTGGAGTTCACTCCTTTGGTCTAATGTCTATCCCATTGATCTCCTAATATTCTCTGCTTTGAGAGCCTGATTTATTGCCCCACACTCCCTTATCCCCTGGATGTTACAGCACATGTTGTTCTCAGCTCCTTGGACCTGCCTCGCCAGTGCTTCCACCTCCTGGGCTGCTCACTGTGCCTGTTTCTCCACAGCCATGGCTTGCACTGGGCATGGAGAGCTAAGCAGGTGATTTTAAGGGTTCTAGGGAGTCAGGGTCATCATCTTAAAGTCTCCAGGTTCTCCAGTGTGTCCTTGGTGTCCATCTCTCCAATGGCTTTGACAATACCTGGCCCTCTCCATCAGTTAGAGAGGGAGCACAGCTGGCTCCCCTCCCTCACTGCCCACAGCACCGACAGATCTGGCAAAAGGGAATTTCAAATGAGAGGTAACAGTCCTGATTTGCATTTCTTGGAGCTGCTCGGATCCCTCACCCCACGGAAGAACTGGAGGAGCAGCACCACGTGTCTGCCATACCCATCCACCCAGCCTGTGCTTGAATGTAGATTTTTCAATGAACTGTTACGCTGCTATTTGCTCAGTGGAAAAAAAAACAGCAAGCTACATCCATTGACAAAGAAACGAGCGGGCTTTGCAATCTGTGTGTGAATGTTTGGTGAGCACAAAATGAGGCGAAATTTGCCAAAAAGATTATTCATTAGGAATTGTTCATTCAGCTCTAATTGCCTGGTTCTGACTGTTCTTAGCAGGACTGTGTGACACCTTTGTAATACACAGTTAAGGTCAGAAAAGTTTTGGTAGAAATTACTTCATGTTAAGTCAAGCTTTTCTTTGGGTATAAGGGGCTATTCCTGCTTAGATTAGAAGGAGCAGTAAATGATGCTGCCTGGTTTCTTGTTGGGCCTGTGCAGCCCAGTTAGCTAATGGAGTGTGAGTGGTGCCTTATTGACTCCCACTTTCTCTGTGGAAGCAGTAATTAAATTCACCTGCAGAATCCCCATCTTCTCATGCGTGGCAGTGTGCAACTTCCCTGCATCTCAGCTAACTAGATTAGAGATTACGCATGCTGATGAGAAAGCACCAGCTAGAAAGGGTCTGGCTTGGCTTTCATATCCCAGCTGTTATTTGCAGGACTTAAGCTTAGGAAAAAACATCTTTTTGTTCGTTTGTTTTGTTTTGCTTCTAACCTGACAAACTTTGTCTGGAAACCCAGAGGAACAAGCACCAGGGAGCCCCACCGTCTGTCTTCCAGCAGCATTTTCTGAAATGGAACAACACTTTAAAGTCTCGCCAGCTCAGCCTTTCACTTCACAGAATATGTGCCTGTCTCTAAAATACCAGGTTATTTTTCCTTACCCCCATAATATTCCCATCCAACATTTACTCTCCTGGAAATCACCAATCCAACATTCACCTGCCTGCATTCAAACACTTGTCATTGTTCTTGTGCTACTGCCTTTCTCCTTCCAATTTAGAGATTATATTTCATAACTGACCTCCAACTACCTATTGCCTCCCCATGCCACTTCACCCTTGTCTGCCTGATTGATTAGTCTATTATGCTCTGCATTCTTCCTGATGACTTACAGATTGCCCAGTATCTGTCACAGGCTTCCTTTTTTTCTCTAATATTCTTGGAGTTTTGGAACACCCTCCAGCTGCCATTCTCTCTCCATATTCCCCGGCCACCACCTGCCTCTCTTATGAATGTCTAGTTTGGAAACAGGAGAAGAAATCTTTTGCAGAATAAACCCGTACCTGCTGTGAGTTCACACATTTGCTGGTAAAACACACTTCTGAGACACTGTCATTTTCAATGGGGCTCTTTATTTCCTTTGCACCATTTGGAGGTATAAAAATGTCACTAGACCAGGCTGTGATCAGTGACATGGCTTGGAAAGCAGCTTTCTCCAGCAAATTTCCTCACCTGCATAAGTAAATGAAGCAGCGACAGAGAGGGAGCAATGTTGTGTTTGAAGATTGTGGGTAGGAGGGTTCTGTGTCTGCTGGGGGAAGGTCTGGGACGTGTCCCAGATCCATCCATCTCCCTGTGCTTGTCAGGTTGTCCAGCTCTCTGATATTGTTCCAGGCTTGTCCCAGCTCTGTCCATCACTCTGACATTTAATTAACTGCCCCATTCTCATGGATCTTGCACTGGATTTGTGTTGTCTTTCTGAAATACCTCTTAGGTCATGCCTGAATATTACTAGCAGGAAGAGTAACAAAATGGTTGTCACTAATATTGCTATTATTGTTACTTTGTAGATGATAATAAAACAAGACATTGAATATCACAAAGATGAGTTCTGCTATACTCAGTGTCACTTCTTCTTCCTACTGGTTGTTTGGCATCACAGGTGAGCAAGAGCTGACAGCAATGGGAAGCAGAGAGAGCCCTGGCCAGACAGGCATCCAAAAATAAGAGAAAAACAATGAAGATGTGGGAACTGATCACTGAGAGCAATAAAATCACACTTAAGATTTAAAAGGACATTTATGGGACCAATCTTCAGGTGTAACAGGGATTATTTAACTTATTAAAGCCTGCACTTGCTGGGTGGCTGGTGCTGGTGGTGGCAGTGGCTCCTCACTCCTCCAGGAGCTCTGCAGTGATGTTCTGCACCATCTGCCCTGGGCATACCCAGAGCTATCCATCTTCCTTGCATCTTTTGCCATCCTTGTCTGGCATTTGTCCCATTCTTTTTACTTCAGTACCAGGTCCCCTTCCAGCATTTCTCAGCATCCCAAATCCACTGCAAATGGTTTCTTTTCCCTTTTAGTTACTCTGTTGAGCAGCTGCTCTCATTTGGACCTCTCTGTGGTCTTCTTCCCCTTTACCTCTGGTCCCTGAGTCTCTGTGTTTGATCCATGGCTTAAGCAGCTGTTCTGTCCCTGGGATGGCTTGGTATTAATCAAGCCATCAATCAGTCTTTTATCCCCTTTGTTGAAACTCCCTCTCATGCTTTCTCTTTTATCCTTGCAGTTTAAATCGTGGGCTTGGTGACCACCTCGTGGGATCCCGAATGCCGTGTCCAGTGTGCCTCCCAGCCCCTGAGGACAGCAGCTAGGAGACTTGGAGGACTCTACTGGAGCCAGCAGTGACACACAGGCTCAGAGGTGAGGGGTGCACTCCATGGCAGCTCTGCAGTGAGAGGAGCAGCTGCTGTGAGACAGCAGGGATGGAGCAAATCTGTCTGGAGAGGGCTGCAGTGCTGGGGAATCCTCCCCAGGAGTGGATGGTGAAGGGGAGCCTCATGGAATCCATTCCCAGTAGGAAAGAGTGTGATGCAGACACAGACAGGGAGCCAGGGCTGTGTTTCTCACATTCCTGGTGGGATTCTTTGGGTGCTGACCTCACTGGGGAATCCCTGAGCTGCAGCTGCTGCACTCCTGAAAGCGTGGCAGCAGTGAAAGTTATCATGGTTTCATATTTAACTTCTATTTTTGTAAAGATTCAATTCACATTCTTCTTTTGAGACACAGGAACTAAAGAAAAAGCACATTAATTCTCCTCTGCAGATGAGAAGTGCAGTATGTGCCTCCATCCCGACTTCTACAAAATTCTGTTTTACAAAGCAGAAAAATAACATCAGGTTCATGTTGGAGCTGCAGCTCAGTTTTCTAAGAGCAGATTTTGCCCCATGTTCCCTGTTCAAATGATTAGCTGTGCTGGGCACTTCGAAATTTTCTCCCTCTTTCTCATTTCCACCGTGACATTATAAAAAGGGTTTTCATCAATCCATTGAAAGAAGGAGATAACTTTTGTATAAAAGTGCACGGTTGACAGGGTTGAGTTTTTTGGGTAGTGTGTAATTTTTTTTTTACACTGTTATTATTTAAAATATGCTTTCTAAGAGGACAAAAGGGAATAGCTTAATGGAAACAAATTTCTGTGGCAAAATGTGCAGCTGGATAAAAAAAGATTATTTCTGTTATTGCTTGGTTAGACAGGTGAATTTCGAATTTGAGTACAAAAGGTGCTAAAAAGTGTTCCTTAACTTCTCTTCGGTGTGCTGTTGAGATTGAAAAGAATAATTTTTTGGAGAAAAACTTTTCTCTGAGCCTCTGTTTCCAGCATTGTCAAATCTTCAGCGGCAGCCTTTTCCCATAGCTATTATCATGTTTTCACCTTTTCTTCTTCCACCTCATTTGTCCTTTTTTGAAGAAAATGTAGTGCTGGTGAAAGGCAGGCAGGGCTGTGGGCTGGCACTGATGTGGAAGCGAGGGACAGCAGAGCTGGAGGGACACAGGCATCTCTGGAAGCCAGACCAGAGCAGGGATGCAGTCCCAGGGAAAGATGGACAGCCTGGCCTGGGGGAACTCATCTTGAAAGCATCAACAAGCCTACAGCCCTTAAGACCACCTTTAAAATGACTTTTAACCAATTAGGATCCTGAGCATCAATGAAGATAAGCAGAGCTTAGGTGCTCAGGTCCCTTGGGGCAGACACAAATATCTCAGCAATGCAGACAGATAGTCAGTTTGCCCATCCAGATGGATCCAGACCCAGAGCCAGGCAATGAATTACAAATATAAGTGCCAAAACAGCAGGCTTGGGACACAAAGGATAAAAGACAGTTGTGTTATTTGAGCTGATAAGCTCTGCATCTCGTCTGGAAGATGCCAGGTATCAAAGGATCCAGCAGGGATTTCACAATGGAGTGTTACACCATCCAGCACTGAGTTACCTAAGATGTAAAATGGGCCTTGCAGAGAAAGCTTCATGCCTGCCACAAAGGAGCAGAATAAGAGTTTGTTTTGAGAACTGTTAGGCTGAATAATTTGTGATTGATCTCCATGGACACTGTGAGATACTGCTCCCAACAGAGCAGTGATTGCCATTAGTGTCTCAGCTCCCTGCCTTCTTCCTCCTTTTTCTCCACAGCCTTTGCAAGGGCTGGGTCAAATGCTGCCCAGGCAGCATGAACAATATTTCCTCCTTTTTCAGTAATCATTGTCCCTTCTATTCATTCCTCAGAAGGCTTTTCACAAGCAAGAGGTATTTTCAAGGGTTGTAAGCATTCATCTCAATGTACATTTTTATGCCTATTCTCCTTGGAAGAGCTGGAGAACTAATTTACTTTATTTGACCAAATGAAAGGAGCTTATGGAGGTAGCCTTGTGCAGGAGGGCTAGAGAGGAGAGACCTCTGAGACTGCTATGGAATTTCTTGCAGGAGCTGAAAAGTATCTTTTGCTGTTTAGATTGGTGCTGTTCTTCCTTGCATTGTGCTGGCTCCGTTTCCAGCACTGAGTGCTGGGATCTTCTGTGTGGTCCCATCACTGGGAAGGCTTAGGAGCAATAACAACTGTAAGACTTGGACTGGCAAGCCTGGAGGTAGCCAGGCTCACAGGGAGGAGGTGCCCAGGGGGCTCTGGTGAAAGTTCCCACCATGGGGAGCCCCAGCCAGCCCATCCCAGGCAACACCCGACTGTGCAAACCCTTCTCCAAGCAGCTTCATGCAGTGAGCAGATGACTCAAACCCATCTCCTGGGCAATTCGCTTCATTCATCAATTAAATTGTTTGCTGTGAACGGTTTGGCCCCATCCAGCTCCAGGATTTGAGCCTTGTAATTTTGCTGGCAGAGGACAGTGGTGCCATGTCCGTGAAATCTGCCTGCCAACTTCTTCCCCTGCTAAGCATTTTCTAGGCTAACGATCCCGAAAACCTTGCCAGCAGCCCCAGCTCTGTCCCTTCCAGGGCAAGCCACTCATTTAAACGTGAGCACATCTAAATGACTCCATCTGCTAAGTGACGTTGGTAAAGAAAAGATTATAGCAGGAGCTAGTGCTGTGTCCTGGGGTTGTAACCCTGTTATAAAATGGGCTGGGAGAACAAGGGCACTGTGAGGAGCTGAGGCTCAAAACCACCTGGGTGACTGTCAGCTTGATTTATTTTCTTGCTCATTAGATAAATTAGAAAACTGGCAAAAGAAATCATCTGCCGCTCTCAGCTGCTTGGTTACCTGCCACATGGCCCCAGGTGCCAGCTGCAGGGAGATGCAGCTCCTTCCCACCTCCCCAGGGACACAGGATGGGACTTGGGGCTGCTAGTGCCACACATCTCGATTGTCCTGCCACCCCAAACTGGGGCAGTGAGGTCGCTGCCCCATCTGGCTGATGGCTGGCAGCCACTAGAGTTTCACTCTTCTCTAAGACTGTTGATTTTTGAATAGCAGCTATTTTCTTGGTGAAAACAGCAGCACCAAATATTGCTTTTGAACACTGGCTTTGACCTCAGAACTGCTTGTTACTCTCATTTCACGAATCAGACTAGCTAAAGCAAAATAACCTGGTTTGTGGCTGTATCATCAGGCAGGACATGCTGCCCTTCAGAGATGCTGTTCAACACTTTGATCTCGTGGCTTGTGACCAGTTTGCCTTCAGCAGCTGTCCCCCTTGCCTATGCACCAAACTAATTTTTGTCTGTCAGAAGGATGGTCAGACTTGATTTAAATCCCTCTGTAAAATTCAGAGTCTAGGAGGTCAGGCTCCATTTACATCACCTTCTAACCTAAAAACTTGCTGAAATATTCTGCCTACATAACCAAATGTTAAACTTGGATCATTTAAGCCATCCTCAGTACCTTCAGCTGCATCTGATGCACTCCTGTAGAGCGAAATGAGGCCACTGTTCTACACATTGTATTCACACACGAGGAAGAGCTTCCAGACAGCATGAGCTATTAAGAGACTGCAATGCATTTCTCAGCCAACGTGGAGGAATCCCCGCTGCAAACAGATGCTGAAACCGGGGGAGAAGCAGGGCAAGACCTCCTGGGAGTGACACCTGGGGTTCCCAGCACTGCTGTGCCAGTGCAGGGAGGTGGGTGGCAATACCTGCCCTGTGAGTGATGGCTGGGGCAGATTTTGCCTGCACAGGCTCCTTGTCACCCTGGCAAGCATGGGGACACACGTGTGCCGGTGGCTCAGCCCCTGCCAGGTGTGTGCCCATGTGTAGGAGAGCTGCAGGCACGGGGCAGAGGGATGGAGGGACGGGGCTAATTCCTTCCTGTCATATGCAAGGAATCGGCTTACGGCCCCGAGCTCCGATTACTCTTATCTTAGCCTGCATGATGCGAGCCATATCCTGAAATTACCCGGATTTTATCAGAATCCAGGGGATGGCTTGGGCTCACCGTGAGCAAACTCCAGCCCTGCTTTCCACCCCAGCAGCTTGGAGGGGTGCGAGTCAGGGCAGAACTTGGGGCATGTGGTTTAAACCTCAAATGCACCTGGTGGGAAGTGCCTGGGTGTGATGCCCAATCCACCTGGAATACCTGATGGACTCCCACATGGAGCAGCACCAACTGCCCCCTCCCAGCCTCTGTGCAGAGCTGACTGCTCAGGCAGACTCACCTGCTGGGATCCAGGCAGATAACATGCCTCTGAAATGGCCAGCCAGGAAGAGAGGCTGTCAGGCAGAGCATGGAGTGAAATGTTTGTGTTCTGGGATTAAACTGTGAGTCCTGTCTGTGTGTGCTGTGTGGCACCACACACTCCCCCCTGCCACTGCCTGTCCCCATCCCTGCCTGCCAAGCCCACCCTGTTTGGAAATCTGAGTGAGAAAATCAAAGTCCTTCTCCACCCACTCCTGCTGTGCCTCTCAGCCATTGACATTAACACCCAAGTGGCTGACATTAGCTTTGAATGGATTTTAATAACCCCCTTGTGAGCCTGAATTACCACACAGCATGAGGGCCACTGTGAGTTTGGAGATCTGGTGATGAGCAGGGCAGGAGGGGCTAGACCAGCTCCCCAGGCTCTGGACACAGGACCAGAACCCCTCCAGGAGCTGCAGTGGCCTCTGCCAGTGGCAGCTGCTGCTGTGGAACCCTGATTTTTGCCTGGCCCCTGGAGAGCTGCTGCTCTGGAACCTGCTGCCCACAACTGTCCTGCCACCAGCAGCTCTGCAAGGGGCTGATGACTTTCCCAGCACTGGGATGCTGGTCCAGGTGTCTACCTCCATGGCATGTTCTCCCCTCTGGGGTAAGGTGTGGCTGCTGCAGTGTGGTGAGGACCCCCAGAACCACCAGTGAGAACATCTCCACCCCTTCCAGTGCATGGAATAATACAGCAGCCTTGTTTAGCTGCCTCTGTGCATAGGATGCTAAATGAGATCATGCCTGGACCTGCTGGAAGTCCGGACTAGTGTATGGAAATCTAGCAAGAAGATTAAAAGGTGTCCCCAGGCAGAAGAGAGTATTTATCCCTTTCTTTGTGGCTGAGATGCACATGGCAAGGGAGTCACAGGGACAGTGACCTCCTCTGAGCACCTGCACGTGGGCAGAGCTGTCTCCCCACGGGGACTGATCCTGGGGACAAGACACTGACCACAAAAGCGCCTTCTGAGATACAGGTGGACACATCCAATCTCCCCTCTTACTCCAGGAAAGGGTTTCCTGCCCTGCATCTTCACTGCCAGCCCTGCAGCTCCTCCAAAAGGGAAAACCCCTCATTTCCCTCTTCCTTTATAAGAGGGAAAGCTGAAAGAGATGGTGAGGTGGTTCTCATGTCTTCTGGGATGTGCGGGGCCTGGAAACATGCTGGAAACATGAAGTTACTTTTCCTCAATTAGAGCTCACAACTGATGCTTCTTGGCCAGTCACAAAATCACATCACCATTTGTGTGGAGAGTGATGATTCCTAGCTGCCATTGAAATCCACGGGTATTTCCAGTATGGGAACAGGAACATCCACAGGGACATGGAAAGGAGATCCCAGCTGGGGTGGGCCAGCAGCTTCTCTAAGACAGACTCTACAGGGGCTGTGAAATCATCAGGCACTTGCAAGAACTGAGTACTGATAACAACTCCTGCAAAAAAGTCCATGATAATGATTGAGTTATATTTAAGAAGCTACTTCATTATTAAGTAAATGCAAATAGTTTACTCAGAAATATTTCCCACTAAGATCTTCTCTACATAAAATGCTAACAGATTGAGATTATGACTTTCATGATTATTTTTATTGCTGGTTTACATTTAAATGGCATATATTTCCCCCTACTGTTCTCTCTTTGGGTTAAATCAATAAAATCTATTAAGAAGGTTCTTTTTCCTCTAAGATTCCTCCCTCTCTTCTTTCTGTCTCATCTCCACTGGTGCCCTTTTTATCCACCCACCACCAGAGATTTTTCAGAGCTGCCTCCACGGTATCGGTGCCAAGGATTTGAACATCCCCTTTGACAGAGTGGAGTGAATCTGGTCTTTGCTGAGATGAGCGACTACAGAGGAACTCCAGTGCTGTTCCTTCTCCTCATCTTGCGCTGCATTGCAAGGAGAAGAAGTTGGAGCTTCTTCCCACTCTCTTTTAACACAGAAGCTGTACCTGTGTGTACTCCTGTACCTCCTCAGCTGTGGATGCTCTTGTGCTCCTTCAAACAGTGGCTGTGCCTCACCAAGGAGGTGCTGGATTTCTGTTTGGAGAGGAATTATCCTGGTATATACGCAGTGAAAACCATTAAGATGCTGACCTTTAAATTGGGCTTCTTCCTGCTCATGTAGGGAGGAGGTGGGTTGAGTGCCCAAATCTTATTCATTTTAATGACAAATCCCTCACACAGAGGCTTTGAAATGCTAGGCATTAATGCAATTCGCCTCCCTCTGCTGCAGCTTGGCTTTGCTGTGCAGGGGATGTCTCTGCTTCCCTCTCACAGTGACAGCCCTATAGATTTGCTCCATAACTCCTGTGCCCAGGTACCATTGTGTGTGGATTTGTGAGCTTAAGGCAGAGCTAACACAGGGATCTCCATGCTCCTTAATCAGTATCACTGACCTTTCTTTCCTCCATTACTCTCAGCATCACTTTTTTTCCCCAGCTTAATTTGCATCAGTCTCATGTTATCCATGTTTTTGCTTTGTCCCTGTTATCCCATTACCCTGGATAATCAAAGTTGGCTGTAATGGAAACAGCAGAAACAATTTGCTTACCCTTCTATTACAAGATATTCCCTCTACTAAGTCTGAGAATACCTGCAGTTCTGTGGCAATGCTAATTAACTGTGCATACATATAGAAAGTAAAGCAAACGCCACCAGGATCCTTTGGGATGGTGGGGATTAAAGAAAGATGAGATATTATTCTCCTCTTTCTCTGTGCTTCACTGTCCCTACCCTCAATGGAAATTGCTTTGCACTTACAGAATAAAATGTAATGCATGGTGGAGGAGTCACTGACTCTGCAGAGAGATGGAGTTGGAAGGAGCAGAGTTCTCTCTGCTAATAAACCCACAATGGAAGCAGTGATCCTCCCTGATCTCTTGCTTCTATTCTATTCCCAGTGTGGGATTTTTTCCCATGCAGGTCCCCCTGCCTTGGAGCCCAGTGCTGATTCCTCAGGGCCACAGTTATCGCCCAGAACAGAACTCCAGCAAAATTTGGGTGGAAAACCTCCTGCCCAGCCTCAAGGATTGGTTGGAATGATGTCTGTAAATGAGTGCCCATGGCAGTGCAGGGTACCTGCTGTTGGAAGTGGCTGTTGTGTCCATCAGGATGCTCACATATCCTTCACTCGTCTTGGGTGGCTGAGGCAGCAGCAGCAGCTTCAGAGCAGGTGAAAAGCCTGGGGAGAATAAGAAAGGTGGTAATGAAAACAGAAAGATCATTGGGAGAGGAGAGAATGTCCCAGCCATCCCTCTTCATTCTGCACTGCATGGTGCCTTGGGTTGTGCCCATCCATGAAGGCACCTGGGGCAGTCTCCCACCATTTCAGTGTGCAGCATCCTCTGAAGTGGAGTGGAGCCTCACAAGAGGCTAAAGCAAGAGTGACTGACACAGCCAGGCATGCGTGGAGAACTGCTGAGCTCTCCATGCAGGAGAAATCCCACTCATGTCCACCCACCAGCTCCTTGCTGATTTCCCAGCTCCTCTGCCAGCAGCATGGACAGACCACCTCTCCTTGCACCCCTGTGGAGCATCTCAGACTGGCCCTGACACACTGGGCCCCTGGGATGGACCCTGTGCTCCAGGAGGGTGATTAGACAGCCCTTGCACTATCCCATCCCCAAAATTGTGAGTGAGATGTTATTTGTGCTCTGCTAACCACAGAAGCTTTGATGCAATACTCATGTTTGGGATTTTACCACATCTCTCATCCTCCAGGTCTGTCAAGGAGCTTTAAGCAGCCGTGACTCAGGGAGAGGCATCAGTGGAGAGAGTCTGTAGATGCAGCCAGCAGCTGTCATGTGGAGGGCATTAATAATGTATATGCAGGTATATGAGCATGTCCTAGGAGCTCAGGACCCTCCCTGCCTGAGTGGTACCAACTCCTTTAAAAGATCCCTGCTCCATGCCCTGGCTCTGGCCATGCCACAGGGCTGGGACTACACAGGCATCACACACATCTGTCCCAGTAAATGGGCAAAAGAAGGGCTGATAGGGGCGAGAACTTGGTGCTGCATGTCTCTCCTGTTCTGCTTGAGCAATGGAGTAACTCCTTCCTTGTCACTGGAACCTTGGTGCTGCTCACCATCACCCTGTGGGCAGTTTTAGGACTGTGGGTACAACAGTGCCTTGCTCTGCTCACAAATCTGATGGTGTTTAAGATGCTTTGAAACTGCCCCCATGGTATTCATCATTTAAAGCAACCCAGGTTGTTGGGACAAAGGGCTTTTAAGGTGCTTGGGTGAGGCCAAAGGGATTTTCAGGAGCAGTCAGGCCCAGCCATCTGCACACCAAGGGCCTGAACAGAGCCATGCTGTCCCTTGCAGGTGCATGGTCCCAGCAGAGAGCTCAGCCCCAAAACACTTGAACCTCAGCAGAACTGAGGAGACTCAGATTTGAGTGCTGGCTGAAGTCAGTCCCAAAATCTGGCCCAGCCATCTGAGACATTTTGATTCTGATCAGGCAGCACAAGCTCTAAGTGTTAAGAATGGGTTTAAAAATGAAAATATGAGTTTGACTTGTAGGAAGGGACGCTTGAGATTGGAGATGGAACAGTATCAGTATGATCAGTTGGGAATTTCTCGTTGATTTTACATGGCTGAATCACAGGTAAACTTCCTATTAACTTCCCTGAGTGAGTCTATAATGATGTGACCCCTAAAATTAAAGATCTGTAGTTACCAACTGCAGCACAGCTCCACTGCTGGAGTTCAAGAAGCACGCTGAAGCACCCAGCACCTTTCAACAGCAATTGCACTCAGCACTGTTCTGTCTCCTCAACTCCTGACATCATTTGGGGGAAAAAAAGGGCAAAGTTTGAATTAATGGGTTTTGTTTTTCTGCAGTTCAAAGGATACCAGAGCCTGGTTTTTAATTGGCACTGAGTTCTCCCAGCTGGTACACAGGGCAGTTCTGAGACTGACACCCAGCCAGGCAGAGGAGCAGCAGAGAGGGGGAGGCTGTTTGAAGTCCTGGGTGCCTGCCACCCATTTGCAGGGACTCAGAACTCTCCTTGCTAGATCTGGGGGCAGAGGAGCTTCATTTCTGATCATTAATACACTGGTCTCTTCTCTGTTTTCTTCCCACTGATCTTCTCTGTGCACAGGCCAGGGAGAGCCTCATGTTGAGTGGTTTGTGCTGGAGATCAGAGTGCAGAGATAACGAGGCTGTTTTGTGTTTCCTCCCAGCGTGGCTCAGCCTGGTCCCAGTCTGTGCCCAGCCCAGCAGGAGCCTGCAGGAGGCAGATGCCCTGCAGAGAGAAGCAGGGGTACCTGGGGCTGTGCACACCCTCACCTTCACCCCAGCACTGGTGCTGATGTCTCTGGAGGGCAGGAGCTGCTGGGATGGAGGCTGTGTCTTTGTTAGAGATCCGTGGAGTGCCAGGTGTCAGTGAGAGTCACAAGGGTCACAGGGTGTCTGTGGCACTGTGCAGTCACACATGGAGCCCAGACTCACTTCAGGCACAGCTGGGGTGGGGAGCAGGGAGACCTGCTTCAGTAGGCACTGTTATCTTCCACTCCTTGTTGACTGAGATCTAACGAAAGCATCTTTGCAGTCTCTTTTGTCCTCTCTCCAGGAGCAGGGAGGCTCTGTGGCTTCCATGGGCTCTCTGAGCAGTTCACCTCCCACTGATGGTTTCCTTAATGCTTAGAATGGGGTCCCACACGCTTCTCTCTGCAGGTTCAGCATCACTCCCACCTTTCTAGCTGTCTGCTTTTCTTGACCTCACCTCTCCTTGGCAAGCTGGCTCATGGCTTTTCATCCTGCAGACTTCCTCACCCCTCTGTCTTTTCTGTTCATTTGTGATTTGACCTCAGGAAAGCACCACTACAGGTGCCCTCTGCTCTGTGCTCATTGTGCTCCATGCCCATACCTGCTTTGCCCCAGGTGCCTTTATCATTTCCACCAGCACAGTCTCAGTGAATCCTGTGCAAGACAAAAACCTCAGCAAAGCATTGTCACTCCACCTGGCCCATGCCAAACTGGAGCTGTCAGTCCCAAAAGCTCAGTGGGGTGGATATACTTATTTCTAGAAAGCTTTATATTTACCATGGCCTTTCTGACATTACAGTAAATGCTTTTCAGAGCCCAAGAAGTATAAAAATAAACTGCAAGAAAATCAAGACAGCTAATTAGCCAAAGGTTACTGCTGGGCTCTGTGACTGTCAGCCCTTTTGAAGTTCTCCTTTACACAGGCAGATGTGTGTGCAATGCTGCTGCTCCTTTGAATAAATGTCTTGGTTTCCAGAGTGGCTTCATATCTGGATGTGACTGAACACATGTGAGGCCTGTCACAGCGAGCCTGGGCAGGATAATCAGAATCCTTTAACCCTGCAGTACTGAAGAGCACCTCACCTTGTGGAGTGGCTGATGTGTGCTGTGCTGCCTCCCAGCCCCTCGAGAGCAGGGCTGAGCTGGGAGGTGAGCAGGGGCAAGAGCTGCCTGTCTGCACAGACAGCCCTCTGTCCTGGAGATGCTCCTTCCCCTCTGTGCCCTCTGCACTGTGCTCACAGCCTGCTGAGGGCTGCACTGCTCATCCAGGGTTGGGATGCTGCCATTGGGGTGCACCGTCAGGAGCCTGGGAAGTGCTGGAGCACATGTCTCAGCATATCATGTCCATCATTCCTCAGTATCCAGTATTTTCCTGAGGATGAACATCTTGTATGAAGCTGCAGGTACACTAGATGGGACAAGATGAAGGGGAATGGGGGTCCTGGCTGAACTGAGAGCTGAGGGACTGAGCTGGTCCTGATGGTGACCCTAGTGGACTTGGATACTGAGTCCAGAGGAGTGTTTTGCTCATAATTGGGCAGGAGAGCCCTGGAGCAGTGATGGAGTTTGAGCCATGTCCCTTGAGCCCAGCCATCCCCTGGCCACAAGCTGTGTGAGCTTTCTTTCCCTGTGCTCTGAATTACTCCACACAGGGATCAGTGAGAGTTTGGGCACAGCGATCACAGGAACCACCAGCATCATCTGTGCTGTCCTCACTTCTCCTCTCAGGTTTTCTTCCTTCCCTTGTTCTGCTTTCTTGGGGCTCCATTTCCCCTAGGAAAATCCTTTTTGCACTCCCTGTTCCCTGTCTGCCACTTTCTCCTGTCTCCTCCTGCTGCCTCACTCTGCTCACAGCTCATGCAGTGTCATGTGTCTGCTCAGCATCGCTCCTCCTGGAACCTTAATGTGCTGCTCATTTCCTTACAGACTTTACACCACGAGCTGGGGCTTTATGTGCATGTGTGTGTGTGATTCAATTAAACAAAACACAATAAAACCAGGGAAAACAGAGGGAGACACAGACAGATAGCAATTCCCTGCTCTCTGAGGGCTAAGCTTGTCTGCCTGTGAGCTCGGCCCCAGCGTGGCTTTCTGATGTTGCCACATGGATTTGCTTGTAGCAGCTCTCTGAATATGATGCTTGGGGTTTCCATCCCCCTGCCAGGACCCTGAGGCAGCAGCTGCTTCCTCTCTGCTGTCAGAAGTTGGGGCTGCTTCGTCACATGAGGTGAACCTTGAAGGAGCTGAGTGTTCATTTTAAATAAGCCCTGAAATGCTGAGGCATCTCTTAATACTCACCCTCCATCCCTCCTTTCCCTTTCTACAGCTCAGGCCCAGCAGCCCTCAAGATCCTCCAAGACAGCAAATTCCCTACCCCTCATCCTGCTCTGCCCCTCTGGGGTGGCAGATTTCCCCCTGTGCTAGGACCAAGCTTTCTCCCGTATCACACCTTTCCCTGGCAGTGCAACTTGTGCTGTGCAGGGCTTTGCCTGGCTGGTGAGCTTCCCTTCCACTGCTCTGTGCCCCTCTCTGTCACACCCTTCCCTCACTCACCTCCTTCCTGCCTTGTTTTCTTTCCCCTTTTCCCCTCTAACCCATTCATACTGTGAATGGATTCTTTCTCAGCATCCTTTGCTTCTCCCTGGCAGGTTTCTCACCTCTCCATGTGCCCGTGGCTGTGGGTGTCTCTGTCTCTCCTGGAGAGGCTGTTCCTGCTCACCTAGCCCTGGCTGGCTCCCTGGTTCTGGCACATTTATTCTGTGAACCCAGCCTCCCCTGGGTGCACTGTTGGGCTGCAGATCTGACACCTGAAGTGGGTCAGGGCAGTGGAAGGAGGTGGTCCCAGGAAGGGCAGAGAGAGCGGGCGTGAGAGGCACCCCCTGCCAGATTACAGGGTGGGTGGGAGAGGAGCAGATGCTCTGAAAAAAGGGAAGATTTCAGGGGTTTCTAAAATGCACATAGAATGTGATTAACAAAATCCTGGCACTCAATGCCCTCAATTTAGGAAAAATTGCTGACAGCAGAAGAGACCTCCCCCACTTTTCCTGATAGCAGCCCCCACCACACAGAGCCCTCCTGGGGATGTCAAGGTCTCACTGTGCCATTGCTCCTGGGTTCAACACCCCTCTGATATCCTGGGAGGGACCTTGTGCTGCTGGAAGGGAAGGATCCCAAGGAGGTCATCCCTGATCAGTGCATTAGGACTTGTGCTTCTTCAGCAGGGTAGTTGCATCTTGTCCGGACACCCTCAGGGTGGGCTCAGGAAACATTGCAGACAGATGCTGCATGCTTTGAGCCTCTGTCCCTTCCAGGTAACCTCAGAGCTCCTCCTTGGGCTCCTTCCACCCCCAAAGGGTGATCCTTATCTCTGCTTGGTCCAATGTTTCATGGAACAGCCTCTCTCCATCCTCTGTGTCCTGGCAGTGGTGGTGGCTGTGAGGTGACACTGTCCCTGACTCCTGTCTCTGGTGACTGCACACTCAGCAGGGGCAGGATGGGTGTAATGACTCTTCAGTCTCACTTCAGTTTTGGTTCCTGGCTTCCACAGGCTGAGACTGTCCCATCATTTAGGCTGTGTGGACCTTCTTGCTGAGCAAAGTCACAGGATGGGGCCAATGTTCCTGGTGTGCAGGAGAAGGGAAGGAGCTGCCTCGTGGAGCAGAGAACCAAGGGATTGTCCACCTTCCTCCCAAGTTTCACCAGCACCTCCACATGAGGCTCTGTGGTTCCAAGCTGTTGTCCTCATGGGCCACACGTGTCCAAAGCACAGGAATAATTTTTAGCTGACAGCAGTACTGCAGCATTTCCTGTGCATGCAGCCAATGCACCTGGAGCCATTCCCAGATGTCTCTCCTCATTAATGCCCCCTTAGCAATTTTCTGAGGACCAGCATCCATCTCCAGCATTAAAAACAGTTCCTTCCTCTTTGATTTATGGATATTAATCCATGCCAGCAGGCAAGAGGCATGACATGTCTGCATAATATATTAATTATTAAATTGTTCCTTCCCTTTCTCCTCCACCTTCCAATGCTACACCTTTCTTATTTCTCTGTAACATTTGAACTTGCATGCTGGAAGTCAGTCATGGAGCAGTCAGCATCACTTGGTAGATGAGCCTTTCAAGTCTGTGCTTCCTCAGCAGTGGCCACAGTCAGGCTCCAGCAGAGAGAAGATCCAGTTAGCCCCATCTCCCAGTTTGGCTGCTCCAGAGCTGTGCTCAGGGTAACTGCTGCCATGGCCAGGGCTGGCAGTCCCACATCACTTGTGCTGATCATTACACAGGACAGGCCAACTGCATGAGCCTGCTGGCAGCTGTGCCTGAAACAGTGCCCAGGCATGGCTCCAGTGAGGGTGAGTTTCTTCTGCAGTCATTCAGATGCTGGCTCCAGATCAGTGACGGCTAATGCTGTCCAGCCCTTGGATTCAGGGACCAAAACCCAGACAAGTGTAACCTCCACCTGCTCCAGCCATACTCCTGGCTCTGGGTTGGCAGTCACCTTTGCAGGTTGTTGATGAATTCTGTGGTGCCTTGCTGTTCCCAAAGTACAGGACAGATCAGATTTAGCAGCCAGCTTCTAGTGAGCTCACTGTACTGTGGCCTGGGAAGAGAGGAAAGGAAGATCTCAGACCTTGACATGGGGCTGCTTTAATTTTCCCGTGTCTGTGCTGTATGAGAGCTCAGCTTGCTCTGCACCCTCAAGACAGCCCTGAGGCCTGGCAGCAATGCCCTTCATCCCACTGGGATTTACCCTGCTCCCCATGGCAGTTTCTGCAGGCCCATCTCCCTGCCCTGGTCACTTATTCTGGTAAAGAAGTGGAGGGCAGGTAGATTTGGGGATCCCATCCCTGCACTTCCCTCTCTGCATTTATTGCCCATGTCCTGACCTTGCTATCAGCAATGTGACAGCTGTGATGGGAAAGTGAGGTAGTTATCTCTGTTATCCCCCTTGATAATCCAAATCCAAGAAGTCCCTGCAGCTCAGACACCTGCCTACCCAGCTGTCCTGGACCATTCCTTCACCTCTCAGCAGCGCATTCTCAGGGACAGCAGCTCACTGTGCTGGTGGGCTCTGTGCACACCATGCCCTCTAATAGTTGTGCTTTTCTCTGTTCCTTACAGAGAAAAGCTTGCCTGATAGGCTGTGCCCTTGAAGCACAGCCTGTCCCATGCCTGCCCCTCATCTCCAACCAGGCATGGCCAGGTTTCTCCACCCACGTTTCTCCAGACCTCCTGTCTCCCTACTATAAAACAACACTTAGAGGGAAAGAGTCCAGCTAAAAAAAGCTGATGGCATCTCTCTTTGCAGCCTGGCATAGCTGAGCCTGCTCCAAATCACCTTCCTGTCTTGCCCACAGCTGAAAGGATTGTCCCCACTCTGCACTGCCCACGCGTCCCTGCTGTGGCTGTGTCACCATCAGGGACCTCCATCAGGGGAAGCAGCAAGACATTAACAACTTAGGGAGCTCAAGAGCAGCTTAAAAATACTTGTGTTCTTTTGCTAAATATGAATTTGTCCCAGTGGTAATAAGGCTGGTTTTGTTCAGCAGGCTCTTAGCAGTGATTATTGCTGTTTTTCAATTTAAAAACC
This sequence comes from Sialia sialis, assembly GCA_009812075.1. Classification (NCBI taxonomy): domain Eukaryota; kingdom Metazoa; phylum Chordata; class Aves; order Passeriformes; family Turdidae; genus Sialia; species Sialia sialis. The sequence continues at coordinate 4,929,944 of VRYO01002014.1, read as the reverse complement.
AGACGGTCTATTTATAATGTATAGTATGTGGACTGAGATTTTTTCCCTTCTCTTTAACCCGGCCTTTAAAACGTGCTGTCATTTCTACTACTACAATCCAAGGAAGCAGAGGGGTGTCTGTCACCTGCAGATCCCATGGGTGGAATGATAAGTAAAACACAGTTAACAGAGCAAGGCTGCAGCAATGCTTTGGGGAACTGGTGGAAGGTGCCAGGAGGAAAAGGTCTGGGGATGTACCTGGGGTGTGGTTTTGATGGGGTTGGAAGGGCTCTGGACACTGTGCTGAGTATTTGGACTATCTGTGGCCATACTGCTGTCCATCTTGTTCTCTCTTGTGCAGAGCAGAGGGTGATCAGTGCTCACATCAGCACCATCCCAGCACAGACACCAGGGGAAAAGCCAAGCTCCAGTCTTGGCTTGGCACTGGCTCCAAGCTGGCAAAGACCCCTGAAAAGCAGCCAATGCCCATGGGTGCTGGGGTGGTGCTGAGAAGGATGGTGGTCCCAGGGGTGCATGGAGGGATCCAGAAGAGCACTGCTGTGGGTTCTGCCTGGGCTGACAAGCTCCTGCAGACATTATATGAACATCTCTACATGCTCTGGGCATTGGCCCAGCACGGCTGGCATGGCCCCTTCCAGGCTAGCAGCTGGCCAGCCCTGTGTGCCACTCAGCTGCAGGGCTTGCTCGGGTTTGCCAGTGCCAGACATGGAGAGACATTGGACACTGGGCACAGACGTGCTCTAAGACAGTTTTAGCATTGAAGGCATTTGTTGAACGCTCTCATACAGGGTCTGGGGGCTGCTTTGGCTCCTCTGTGCCTTGCTCTCCGTGCACAGTCCAGCATCACTGAACAGCAGGAAATTTCACACTTGCATGTGAATGACTGAGTCCCCACCTGTTGACCCAAGAAGTTTCTTGAGGCAGACTTTGCTGCAGGCAGGTGTTCTGAAGGCCAGGTTACCTTGTGTTTGCAGCCAAGCTGGAGGCTGTGGCTCTGCTGCCTCTGTCGTGCTGAGGCTGTTTGTTCCCTTTCTCACTGCTGCTTATCTGACAGCATTCCTCTCTCCATTTCCCCACACAGCCCCTTTTACTGCCACCGTTTAGTTATTTTCTTAATTAAATATAGATTATGGCTGTGGGAATAAGGGATTATTACTTATTCATAAGGTACTTAGATTTTAAAGCGTGTGCAGAGTAGGGCTTATCACACGTCTGTGTCTGCATCATGACCATGGCAAGAGCCAAGGTGAGCTCCTGTGGCTGCCAGGGCTTCACCAAACCTTGCTCCTCTTCTCTCCTTGTGACCTCTGCACCCAGAGAAGCTCTGCTCTGCTATCTCTTCCTTGCTATCCTTTTTCCAGTCGAGGCTTGCCAGCCTTTTCCAAGGAAACCATTCCCACTGCCCTCTCCCAAGCTGTTGCAGCCCCTCCATTACGCCTCTGCTTTGCCCTCTCCCCAGGGCTGCTGGCAGCTCTGTCCCGATGCTTTCCCAGCCTTCCCGCTGTGCCAGCAGCTGTTTCACCTGCCCTCCACAGGAGAATGGGGACTTATCAGGAAGCAGCTCCTCAGGAGGTGCTTTTCTGCAAAGTTTTCTAGGAAATTCCTCCCAGTGTGTGAGTAATTGTTGACTGAACTGCAGCCCTCCTGAGGGGCAGGAGAAGGAGGCAGAGGAAGGGGCTGTTGGCAGGCTGGTGGGAGAAGTAGAGAGAGGAGAGTGTGGTGGGAAGGTGGATACTGTGGTATATCTATAATGTTTGTCCCAAGCCTTGTGTGCCCAAGCAGATGGGTTGGGAGCTGCTCCTTCCACCCCAGGGCAAGCACCAGCTTCCCAACACTCTGCCTGAAAAACTGGAGCACTCCAACCTCTGGGTAATAGTAATAATAATAATAATAATAATAATAATAATAATAACAACACTAAAACCATCTGACCTGGTTTGTGCACACCAGAGCGGACTTCTGTCTCCATCTTACTCCAGTTTTTCTGTCCCCAGTTAGTGCCATTAATGCCTGATGCTGCAGGGCTTCTCCTGGTCTGCTGGCGAGCCCTCAGGTGGGAACAGGGCAGCTCATCACACACTGACCTGAAAGGAAAGAGGGACCATTAAATCCCAGTGCTCATCTCCCCTCCATCTCCTGCTCCAGGGCTGTCCCCAGGGCTGCAGCAGGGTCCCAGCATTTCTCAGCAGGTATCCTGCTCTCACCCTTGGGGACCCATTAGCATTTCCATCTTGCTCCTTCTGTCTCCCCCTCTTGCTTCTGCTCCTTGCCTGGCTGAGATGGCAGCGTGGGGCTGTGTCTGTGTGAGCCAGTCTGTCACTTCCACCTGCCACTGACCCCATGCCTCCCATGTGGTTCTTTCTGACTATTTTCAGGACTAATGCAAAGCTCTGGCTTGATAGCCCTGAGGTCTAAAGACCTTTTGTCAACAGAGCAGATATAAGACAAGCTGCGGCCAGATTCCTCAGAGCAAAATGATCTTGATAAATTGGAGAAATGGCCTGAAATCAATACACTGAAATTGAATAAAGTCAAGTGCAAAGTGTTGCACTTAGGAAGGCGATATCAAAATCGCAGAAATAAGATGGGGAAGGACTGGGAATCCAGCAGGAGAGTGGCTCAAGCAATGGAGCAGCCCTCAAACTGAGCATCACAATAAACTGATGCTTGAGAAAGGGAGAGCAAAGGCACATCTTCCCACAGATGTATTAATAGTTTCGGATGGAAGACAGCGAGGTAATTTATTTGGCTCTATTTAGTGCTAGTGATGCTTCAGCTGGAGACGTATATCTCCAGGCTTTGGCATCACAGCTCTAAGAAAGATTCTGACAAATTGAGTGAGTTCACAGAGTTTTGAAAACATGCCCCAGGGGAAGATGGACTGAGAGAGTTGGTTTGTGCTCCAGGACTGAGACAACTGGAGGTAGGATGAGTAACATTCATCAGTGTGGAAAAAAGCAGTTATAAAAATGATGGTGATCAATTGGTCAAGGGCTGGACAAGCTGTAAAAGGCTCAAACTGCAGCCAAGAGGTCTTGGGTTAGGTGCTCAGGAAAAGCTTCCTAAGGACAAGGCTGGCTGAGAGCCTGTTCAGGCTGTAAAGGGGGTGTGTGGGAGTCCTGTCCCCAGGAAAGCTTCAACAACCAACTGAGGAAGCATCTGCATGGAGGTCACCTCCACAGCAGGGATGAAGTTTCACCCCAAGCAGGATTAGCCATGTCCTTGGGATAACCAGGTTGAGACAAGCAGTTTGCTTTCTCTTGTCTCATGTCCTCTTAGCAGCTGTACCAGGGGCACCTAGATATATCTATAAACATTACACTTATCCACTTCTCAGTTTGCCTAATGCCACAAACTGCAAGGGCCAATAAAAGAAACCAGACACTGAGATGGTCAGGCCATGTGTCACTAAGGATGCTTCGCTGTCTGGACCAACCCCACTGATTTAGTGTTTGGTAATTTGGTGGCTAGCTGCCACCCTCCTCCAGATCAATCCCTCTCAGTTGCATTTTCTGATCATAATTAATGTTTGCTGTGTAATTACATTGATTTTTTTAATGTGCTCTGAGAGATGAGGGGAATTCTTAGCCCAAGCACATGAGGGAGGAGGGGGTGTGACGCTGATGCTGTGCTGAAGGGGAGAGCAGCGGGGGCAGCTCCAGGATGTGCAAGGGGGAATCTGCTCCAAAAGCCCGTGTTTCACAAGGGTGTTGCCATGCTGCAGTGACAAGGGGCAGGATATGAAAATGTTTGCATTGCTGCTCCTTTATTCCCTGCCCAAACCACTCAGCTGGCCCCTGCTTCCTACCTGCCAGCCCTGGTTATCTGCTGCCCTGGCAGCCCTGCTGCCATTACCAAGCTCAGCAGGGAACAAGGTTTTATTTATTTACCAAGTCACAGTGGGAAGAGGGATTTTAGGGCAGCCTGAGCTTCCCAGAGCTGTGAGAAGTGGATAAAACCTCCTCCAGCTTTGTACAGGGAAGCTCCTGCAAGGAAGAAAACTCAGCCTGTGCACAGCCGGAGCTGTGTCCCTGCTGCTCCTTGCTCGCTCATGCTACCAAGCAGCTTTGTCATGAGCATGTAGAAATGTAAGAGGCACCTGTAAGCCTCCCAGGCTGTTCTGTGCTTCCTGAACAGCCAAATTGTTACAGCCAGCACCTGCACAGCAAGCCCTGGGAGAGGCTGCAAGGAGGCAGCTTTTGGTAGGCATCACTCAGGGCTGTCAGAATCATGAGGATTTGGGTGGCAGCACCAACAGTGAGCTTCAAGATCTTTTTATTCATGATAAAAACTACCTGAGCAGTGCTGGGCCTCCAGACCTAACGATGAAGGAGAAGGATTTTGGGTTTTCAGCCATCTGGTGTCTGCTGCCTTCTGGGTTCACTGTCCACAGCTGGCAAGGCCAGGGATGCAGCAGCTCCTCATGCCACAGCACGGGTGGTGACATTTCCCTGCCACATCTGGCTGCTGCAAATATGCAAATGTTTGTCAGAGCAGGAACGAGCAGAGCAGGTCCCCACAGCAGCTGTGTAAATGGCAGAAGGGCAGTTTGTGTTCCTGCTGCCAGCAGCCCCCGTGGGCTCAGCAAATCCCAGAGCACAAAGTCACTGCTGTGGCACACGCTGCTGCAAGAGGGGCACCAGCCTTGCCTGTGCCCCCTGAGGAAGCAGGCAGCTCCTGGGCTAGACACCCACAAAGCCAGAACTGGGGTGCAAACCCTGCCCAAAGTGCTGATGGAAAGGCCAAATCCCCTCTGCCACCTCCTCTTACCATAGCACCAGAGCTGGATTGGCAGCCCAGCTCTCCATATCTATCTCCAGCAGCATTTTGTCAGGTGAACCATTGCAAACTCACCATCTGCTCATCCCAAGCTTTCCCCTTTTAAAATGGATGTCTTTCATATTTTCTCCTTGGCACCTTGTTTTCCATCACATGTTATGTGCCCTCCAAGGATCATTCTTGCCTGAGCAGTTCAGAGGGGGCCACGCTGCACTGACTCAGCATTGCCCAGATGAGAATGCTGTGACAATCACTGCTGAAAATCAGCCTCGATGCACACAGGTGTTATGAAGCAGCCACAGATGTTATGCAATTTTTTCAATTAAAACCACATAAATTAAAAAAAGGTAATGAGGCAGGCACTGTGCTCATCAGAGACAAAGGAACAAGCTGTCAGTGGCATTGTGCTGGGCGCACTTGCCACTCTGGGCAGAGAATGCTGGTCACACAATGCAGTGGCCAAACACCTGTGGGGACTTTGTGTTACAGAGGTGGTGTGAGGAACATTTGATTTTTCCACTGGCAAAGGCTATCCAGCCCTGCTGCTCCCCCCTCTTCCTGGCTGGAGCTGTGGAGAGGCAGAGCTGCAGTCATTGGTGACCAGTCCAGCACTGAGTGGATGTTGCAGGAGTTGGGAATTAGCCCTTTAAGCAGGCTGAGAGCCCATTGGTACAACAAAAGTTTTGTCTTCAGGGCTTGAGAGCCGTGGTGAATGGAGGTGGCTCTCCTTTTGTGTTGTGTGCGCCCTAAATGCAATTATTTGGCTCCTACCATGTCTGATATTATTATTGTTCTTGCTATCTTTGGTACTTTTATGGCCCTATCACCATAGTAACTGAGCATCTCAAAACCCTGTGAGGAGGGAATAATATTATTCCCCTTGTAGAGTTGAAGGAAGAGAACAACAGCAAGGCTGAGAGCTGGAGACACAGCAGGACTTGAGTCCATCCATGGCCAGGGACTTTGGGGTCATACTCCTGCTACTTCCAGTTTTAAGCAGTCGTATCAAGTTTTCCTGTTCAGGCCCAGGCCACAGTTCCATCCCACTTTTCTTCCTCCTCCCTTGAGTTAGTCCAATACCAGCCTCCCACCTGGAGCTGCTCCCTCCTGCTGTCCCCTTGCCTGATGGGCACTGCCCAAGGCAGGGGAAATGTTGGTTTGCTTTGCTGAAGACTTTTCCTTTGCACAGACTATTTGAATGCATCTCAGACCAACCCTCAAACCCATCTTTAAATATTGAATGAAAGCCAGAGTAAGGCCAGAGCTAGACATGTCTGATTTTCTTCATCCCTGACCTGTTCCTGACTGATTCCCACCCTGGGGGTTTAGTTGTTTTTCTTGAGACACAGCTGACAGAGAGTCAGAAAGAGGGATTTGAAACCAAGTCCTCAGCAGCACAAACTAAAGATTCAACAGGTAAGGGCAGGCCAATGTGGAGGCCAAAAGATTGACCTGGATTTCCACCCAGCTGCCTGTGGCTGTTCTTCCCTTCCCTGGACATCTCCCACTGTGATGATACTGCTCCCTCCCTGGCTTCCTCCACCATCAGCTCATGGCTTGTGGTGCTGCCATCACACTCCCCAACATGTCATCTCTTTACTGCCTTCCCTGCCTCAGGTTGTTCTGGAGTAAAACAATCTTCAATTATTTCTCTCCTTTTTTTTCCCCCCCGCTTTGTGCAATATATCATTTTTTAATTAAAAAAATGCCTTGTGGAAGTGAAACGGGCTATTAAATGTTTTGGTCCATAATTAACATCAAACCCTTGACTTAAAATCTTTATGGATTGAGTGATCTGCATTAGCTGTTGCATGGATAACACTGCACAACTCTTGGTGGCCCAGGGGCTTCAAATCACCTGTATTCCTCTGCAAAGGGAAAAACACCCAGCAGCTCCTCTACCAGGGACCCTGCTCCCCTCCCAGCATTGTCACCCACCTTGGGGTGAGCAAACCAGCCCTGCACCCAGCAATTCCCCACGGAAGGATATCAGAAGTGTCAGTGGGAGTGCCTCCTTTGCCCAGGGGAAGGCAGGATGAGATCCTGGATGCTGGAGGGAAGTTCTCTCCCTGCAAAGTTCTGCCTGGCACACACACAGCAGCAGCAGATAGCACCGTGCTCACTCCCCAGGTTGTCACGGTGGTGGCAAACCCCAGTGCGGTGACAGGCAGCTCAGGGGGGCTCCTGCAGGCAGACAGGACTGGGAATGAATTACTGAGGACTTGCAGCACAGTTCTCACTCTCCTTCCCAGCTCCCAGGGGAAGGTGTCAGCTGGCAGGCTGCCTTTGGCTTCGTGCTCGTGGTGCGGGTTGGAGACAAATGGTGTCACTGCTGAGGGGACAGCAGGGGACAGCAGGGTCCTGTGTCCTGGCCCTGCAGCACAAGCTGGGCATGCACATTTCAGTGTCTCCAAATCACTGCCCAGGGCAGGCTGCTCCCCATCTCCAGGTGTTTGGTGCTCAGCTTCAGCAGGCCACTGATCATCACTACTGATACAGGCACACACTCACTGCCTTCTCCAGAGGACAAGGGGCTTGAGCTTTGAATCTCCTGATGATTCTCAGCATTTGCTGTAATAAATTAATAGCATTTCATGGCCTGGCTCACCATCCAGCATTGGCTCTCAGCAGAAGTGACACATCTGTTGGGGCTGCTGGCAAATTTCAAGCATATTTCCACCCACACTCTAAGGGTGGAAATAACATTGGAGCTGAAGAACTGGTCTTTGATCCTGACGGATTTTATGGATGACCAGCTCTTGTTTGAGCTGATGAATGCAGCTCAAACCTTGCCAATTTATGGTATTATTCTTTCTGGGCCCCTCCACTGGCACATTCGTTATGGCCATTGGACACTAAGTGACAACTTCCATCTTCTTGGCTTTGTGAATGAGGCTGGAGTGAGGAGATACTGGTGCTCTCATTAGGTCTCTGCTGTGTACTTAGCTATTAGCCTGCTCTTGCTAAGCAGCTCTGGACTGTCTTTCAGGCTTTGCTTGTATGTGGAATGAGCTGTCAATTGAAAAACCCTTGGCTGTATTTCATAGCCTGGCTGTCACTCAGGCACCTGGTAACAGCGAGGACATCAGAAGCAGGCACTGTCCAAGGTATGAGAATGTGGTCGCCTTTCAGCACTTTCGTATTTTTCTCTTGAGCCTAAAATGAATTTTTCCTTGAAGGAATCTTGGTTTACCTGGGACGGGATCCAACTTCAGTCCCCAGTGCTACACTGGCATGGCAGCTTGGCCATCCTCTGTAATCCATCTCTTTCCAGCTCCAGCTCTTGAAGGAGGGGAATGAGAAAAAGTCCAGGCTGTGGAGGGGACACTCATCTTCCAAACAAGACCTGCTTGGGACAGCACTGCCCACAAGCATCAACAAGCCAGGTGTGCTGCCACTGTGCCCAGAAGTCGGACTGTGCCACAGGCACAGCTAAGGATTCACAGCATGGGAAAAGGAAGGCAGAAGCAGTCTTGGCTCCATGGGCTGTGCTAAAATGACTCCAAGTCCCAGTTTGCTGCTGTTGTAGTGCAGAAAAGAACTGGCACCATGTTCCTCATGGCAGGGCTTGCCTATACCAGAGCATTCTGGAGGGAACTGGAGAGATTTTTTAATAATCTAACTATTATCTGCATCCCCAGTCCCCTTCTTGAGAATGATGCTGGGCAGTGAGGCTGAAAATTAATTGCTTACAGGGTTTTAATTTTTTTCATTATTTCTTCCTTTTCCTTCTTTTTATTTGATTCTCATCTCAACTGTATTAAACTTTAAATCAGTAGAATATGGGATATACAGCAGAGATTCTGCCAGCTCTCTTCTGCTTTCCTTCACTTCAATCCCAGCCCTGTGGGTCATCAACAACAGTTGCTGCACACAGCCAAGAGCCTGTGGAGAAAACAAAGCTGGGAAGATTCCATTTTCTGCTGCTTTGTTTCCAATCCTGCCCAGGCATGGATTAAACTCAAACAGGCACTGTTTCAATCAAGTTAGCTTCTGCTGAGTCAGCTCCATTTAAAACTTGGCCTTTCCAAAAACCTGCAACTATCAGAAACCCCGGCCAAGACTCTATGGGTAAATATAAAATTAATTTGGAGGCAGGTTTTTAAAATAAAGGATTGCTCTTGGAACCCAGGGCTAATCATAATTCCTCAGGAGAGCACAGAATCTCTTAATGAGTAGCCCCAAGGTGCATGCTCAGCAGCACAGAGATGCTCCAGAGTGGAATTGGATGGAGATGCTCATGGTGGATCCCCCATCCTGGCCACTGGCACAGTGGCTGCTGCGCACTGGGGGCACAGCTGGGTTGGAAAAGGCCCTGGTTTTATTTTCTTTTTGCCTCTGTGGTAGCAACAATCCTGTGAGCTGGCTGAAAAACATCTCCAGGCAAGTCTGTGCTCTCAGAACTGGTGATTCAACCCCACCCGATTGTCTGGAGGAGAGAGATTGGTTTCATTGTTGTTTTCAGCAAGGACATTATCAAACAGGTTTCATTTGGATGGTGTCATTTCAGCCTGACTGTGTGGCGTGGCTGGGATGCTCCGCTTCGTTTGTGTTACAATTGAGTGACTGAAAGAGATGAGAGGGAAAAGGAAAATCAATTTTGAAGTATTTCTTTACTGCAAGAAAAATAACCCAAAACGTTGACTTGTGCCCCCAGTCTGCTACCAAATCAAGTTTTGTTATCTTGAATCTTCTCACAAGCCAAAATGTCTGGGATTTGTCCAGCCAGCTGGAGTGATTGCTGCAGGTTAATCTCACCCCAGGAGCTCCAGACTCATGCTGAAGGCATGGGGAGGGTGCAGCCCCCTCTCCCCATGGATATTTGCCAGCCTGTCCCAAGCAGCATTTGTGTTCATAGTGACAGAGCCCCTCCACCTCCCAGGTAACCACTGCCTTGCTCCACTGCCTTTTTTGTCCCCAAGTCTAACCTGATTTCTCTTGCTGTAATTTAAGCTGATTATTTCTTGTCCTGTCCACCATGGACATAAAGAACAGATTATTCTCTTCCCCTTAGCAGCAGCCTTTTAAGCACTTGAAAACTGTTATCACATCTTCTTCCATCATCTCTTTTAGGCAAAATAACCCAGTTCTTTCAATCTTTCTTTGTAGGTCATGTCTCATAGACCTCTGATCATCCTGTTTGCTCTGTGCTGCCTACAGCAGCGCCACCTCCTTTCTGATAGGAGCTGCCAATACCAGAATCTGCTCCAGTGTAGCCCTCACCAGCCCTGAACAGATAAGAAATGATTTCGTGAGCCTCCTAGGGACGTCACAGCTCGTATATCCCAGGGCTCTGTCTGCCTCTCCATGTGACACAGATACTTCGTGTTCAGCCTGTGACCCAGGATAATTCCTGGACCTTTTCCTGGGGAACTATTGCTTGTGGCCTTGGTGTTTCCCATGAGGTTTGGAGGTGAATGGCAAAAGGCAGGAATGAAGCATCTCAGATGAATGTTGTGTCCTCTTGTGTTTGTCAGTCTCTTGCAGGTCCTGATTTTGCTGTTTTCATGCATTTTTTTTCATGCATTCAGAGCACACTTTTGGGCAGACTTTTGACTAGGCTGTGTGACACCTGGGTTAGATGTAACTCTGTCCATGCTGAAGAAGCTTTATTTCAGTTGCTGACTACCATTACCTCATAGTTTCTAGTGCTTTATCTGTTTTGTGCATGTCCTTTTTACTGCTTAAGACATGCTTGTGTTTAGCACTGGTTAATCAGCATTTTATGCAGAAAATACGAGATTTTCAATTTTCTGCAGCCAACAGAGCATTGTAAAACCTGTCTCCATCCCTCAGGAGCTGATTTTAGAGTGAGCTGAGCCTTTTTCCATGACTTTTTTTTTCCTTAGAAACTGGGTGTTTCTGTTCAGAAGGACTCTGTAGTGGAAAGATGAGGCTGGTCCCTGGGGCTCAAACCCAAAGGGACTCAGTGCAAGGACTCCAGATGATCCCAAGAGAAGTGCTGCCACAACCCAGCCACGGAGTCAGTCTCCGATGAATATTTAAACCGTTTATGCCATGTGAAAAAGCCCACACCCCAGAGATGGGGCAGCACTGATGCTGCTGCTCAGTGAGGCAAGGAGTGAAGGAGGGGAAGGAAGCTCCTGTGCTGCAGGTGAGCCTGGGCCAGAGCCCACCTGCCTGGCTGCCTGTCCTCCTCCCCAGCACCAGCCTTGTTCTCCCACAGAGCTGGAAATCCCAGCCATGCCAAGGTCCCGAGGGGAGGGAAATGCAGGTCACTACTGGGACAGGCGTTCCAGGCAGGGGAGAGCGTGCCAAGGTGCTTGGGTTGTGATAGTAATTAATGTGGACATTGCTGGAAATGGCAGAGCTGGTGCTCCAAGTAAGTGCACGGAGGCAGGAAATGAACCCCATCAATTTTTAAGGTGTCAGCTGTTTCGTGGGGCAGCTGGAGGAGTTGGACATCGTTTGTTAGGCAGGTCCTAACATCTGGATGCAAACACACTCCTCCTGTGCCATGGGGCTGCCTTGCTGCCTGCAGGGAGATGGCTCTGGGAAGTTGGGAATGGTTCCAGCTCAGCGAGCAAGACTGTGGGTGACAGTGTGACAAAAGGTACGTTTGCAGGCTGGTTTTAGATGAGGATCTCTGTGTTGTTCTCTGCGGTTATTGAGTCCCTGCTTCCAATGGGTCCCAATTCAGCAAAGCAGGTTTGACTGCAGGTGAGGGCATTTCCACACCAAACCCCATTTTGTCCAGGACCTGAGTGGCATTTGTAACATTTGGGAAACCTCCCTGTTCCCACTGAAAACCAGGTGTCCCTTTTCCCTAGTCCCCACAGAGTCAGTACAGAGATTGTCACAGAGTGTGTGTTTTTATGGACTGCCTGCTCTGTCCCTTCACAGTTCTAATTAAGTTGTATATTTTGGAGGTAAAAACGTCCTTTTTGATGATATTGGTCAGGAAAGCTCTCCAGCATCTCCAAGTAAAGAGCAGGGAAGAGGCAAGTGATCAAAGGCAGGCTGTAATGAGTTATCAGAGGCAAGCCCAAGGTCAATGGGGCAAAAGGGCCATTGTCACCCTGGCTTGTGATGCTCAGCTGTTCCCTGCTCCTGCATGCTCCTGTCCCTGTCACTGCAGCTGAGGATTTGGGTCTGCACTTCCTAAGCACACTCTGGTGTGGAGAGACAGTCCCTGCCACGTGGACTACATGCTTTGAATCCACAGAATAGAGATGCTCACCTCATTTAGGGAGGAATACCAAGACCAACACCCTTCTCCCCACAGGGGTGAGAGTATGCAGTTGCTCTGGAAGAGCTGGAAGCACTGCAGGAGCTGTCAGCCAGGAGAGGCACTGTCTTGGCAGCAGGCAGAGATCTGGGGCACTGATGAGAGGAAATCTAGGGCATCAAAGAGCAGAGATTGGGATAATCAAGGAGAAGAGATCTAGGGCATGGAGGAGCAGAGATGTAGGTAATCAAGGAGCAGAGATCTGGGGCATCAAAGAGCAGAGATGTGGATAATCAAGGAGCAGTGATCTAGGGCAGGGTGGAGAAGGGGGTCTAGGTAATCAAGGAGTAACAATCCAAGGTGTGAAGTGAGGCTGCTGTAGGACATCAAGGAGAGAGGATCGGAGGCACTGTGCAAGGAGGTGAGACAGGACTAATGTCCAGCCCTGACCAGCAGTTCAGAGTCCAGGCAGAGGGGAACCAACTTGCACAAGAAACACTCTGCAGCACTGTGAGCTCCCAGGGTTGTTCAGGACAGCTGAGCCTCAACTGGCAGCACCAAGGAGGAACCCTGGAGTTTCTTCAACCACAGGGAGGGAGCCTGCCTCCCCATCAGCAGGCAGCAGCAAACATGATCTGTCTGAAAAACACAGCCACGTTAACAGTTATTGATCTATAACTTTTAACCAATTTCTTTTTTACAATATTGGATTGCGTGCTAATATTAGCTTTTTATGGTCGGCACTAGGCAAACTGCACTCCATCAGCGAAAAACAGCTCCTGTGGGCCAATCTGCACCTCCTATTGAGCTGAATGATAGAGGACTGGAACAATATTTTTTGACAGATCAGTTCCTGTTCAGGGTAGCGGTGGCCATTATGCAAATTGAGCTGTAAGAAGTTTAAAAGTCTGGAACCATTATATTTCTTTATTTCATTAACATCAATGCAAGCAGGCAAGTTAATACAACAGAGTGATCCCATTCCAGGGCTTGCACAAAATGGTCCCCCCATCATTTAACAGGATTGGTGATTTCCCCTACAGGTGCTCCCAGCAGCTGCACCTGGGCACTGAGGCATTTCTTGCATCATGCAGCTGGGAGAGGGGTGGGTGACAAAAGTCTGTGAGCAGATTATTGCACAGGAATCCTCTGCCTGAGCTGGCAGATGGCTGGGAGGGCCCTGCTCCTGGCAGCAGGCAGACATCCAGGAGGAAGGGGGACAAGCAAGAGCTGATTTCCCTCTGGTCCTTGGGGATCTGCTCCCCCACCTCGGAACACCTGCACAAAATCTCTTATGTGGTTTCCCCACCCCAAATTCTCTGCATGGGCCATGAGAAGCTGCTTGAGCAGAGCTGCCGTGGAGTCACAGACAGCACAGAGACATAAGAACTTGGAATTCAGGTTTACAGGACAAGGCAGCATGAGAGCACAGTGTTAAGCCCATTTCCTCCAGCTCTGATGCTGGACACAAATTTTCCCAGCACAACAGCAATATGAAGAGCTATAATACATAAAATACATACAATAAATTGATATAATACAGGCATGATGCTATAAAGAGCAGAGATTTGTGCTCCAGCACATGCCCTGACACCCAGGTGGTGGCCACCCTCCTCCTCCTCTGTCATATCAGCATCTTGTCAGCACCACCACAAACCTTCACAGCCATGCCTGTCCTCCCATGTGTCCCTCACCTCCACCCCACCAAGGCACAGGGGCACTCACTAAAACTGCTTTGCAGAAGCACGCACATCCCTCTTTGTGTGCCTTCAGCTGAGGGTATTGGCATGTCTTTACAATTAGAAAATTAATACACAGTGCAAGGAAATTATGGGGTCCTGGGGCTCAGCACTTGCATTGGTATTTTAAAGGAGGGAGTGGGTGATGCCTGGTCACCCACAAAAGCCAGCAACCCTGTGAGAAGCTGATTCTTTCCTACATCTTCTTCCCATGATGTAACTTCCCCACCAGACACAGCCACGTACACACTCACACTTATGGACATAAACCTGGAAAATAAAGATCATGGCATGCCACACTAATGGATCCCAGCACTACAACAGCTCCATTATAAGTGGCAATGTCTTGGAGAATTACTGCTAAAGACTCTACCTTTTAGTGTTGAAACTTTTAATTGATTTTAAAATACACGATCAATCACAGTTAATCAAGGAATCATGAAGAAGCTATCGTACACAAATATACAAAGACAGCATATAAACTACAATTAATGACCACTTAAACAATGGGGGAATGAAAATAGGATTATTTATTAGTGTTTATGGGCAGTAATGGATAAAGTAATGAAGCAGTAGCACAGTGGTTGTGTTAGAAGCCAAAGTTGGTGATACTTAACACCAAGTGGCCATAAGTGACTCTTCAGTGAATGGGTCAATGGCAAAATGTAGAGAAATCTTTCCAAGGAAGGAGATGCCTTTCCCCCTCCTCTAAATATTATCTTGACCCTGCAGCTGCTGGTGGAGGTGCTCCATCCTGAAGGTTGTAAAACAGAATTCCTGGGTTCTCACCACAAACCCCATCTCTGACCTAGGGCCAGTCAAACCTGGCAGGAACACAGGAACAACTCTGCTCTGTGGCAGAGGGACCTGTAGCCCCTCAGCAAAAACACCTCAGCCAAATGCCCATCTGTGACCTGCCAGCTGGACAGCTCTGGCCTTAGAGTTAGAGGAGAGGTTAAAAATCCAGCTGAATGCCCTGTCCCATCCTTGCAGAGCCAGTTCTTTGTGTCTCGGGGTGGAATCAGCCTGATGGGCCAGAGGAGGGTGAGCAAAGCAAGAGCTGGGGGTTGCTGAAGCCTGAGCCAAGGGCAGTGAGCTTGGGCAGGGCAAAGGAGGTAAATTCCATGGAGGCATCTTGAGGCCCTAGAGGTCTGTCCTTGTCCACAGCTCCAGGTGATCTGTCCAGGATTTAGTACAAAAGACTATTTTGTCTAAGCTGGCTTTATTGCCACCCACGTAGCAAGAGCCTTGCAAGCCCAGAGCCAGGCACTGACTCAATCCCACCTGGGCTGCCTGCAGACCCAGTTTGCTCTTTGCTGTGCTGGATCCAGACCTTTCTGTGCCTCCAAGCAATGCCAGCTGTCCCCAGGGACAGTCAGAGGCACAGGAGTGTGGCATTCACACAGGGAGCAGTGGCAAAGCCCCATAATACAGCCCTTGCCTTCCTGCTGTGCAGTTTGCAGCTTTGCCACCAGAGCTATTTAGTTCTCTAAATTAACAAGCAGCACCCAGATCCCCACTCCTCCCTGCCTGGCAGCTGGTGCAATGGGGAGGCAGTGATGGAACAACTCCTGGTGAGGAGAAAGGGGAAAGTCCAGAGGAAAGTTTGTCCTGTTGCACCATTCCCTGGAAGGACAGTGCCACCTAACTCCAAAAAGCACCACCAGCACAATCCACGTGCTGGTGTCCCTGTGGAAAAGTGGGGACTGTCCCTCCTCCCCTCCTGGGGCAGGGGTGTGGGGATGTTCTCGTGCTCAGATCTTGCTGTGGGGAGATGGAGGTGTCATGCTTTACCAAGGGCTGCTTTTAGCCCTGGACTTAAATTGCTATTAGTCATCTCAGATCTCTGGAAAGGAGCTGACAGCAGGTCAGGCCCCATGAGCACATCTTCCCTGGGGCTTTGTGGGGCTGAGGATGCTGCAGCCCCTCTGCTCCAGCCCTGCCTGCCAGCAGCCTCCCTTCCCACGGCGCTTGTGCTCGCTCGCATGGATCAATGTCTTCCTCTCCTCCACACTCGCTTTTATTGCCTTGCAAGTTGGCCCCAGGATGTTTTATCACACCACAGCACATAATACAAATGAAAAACAAAGGGGAAAAGTTTGAATCATTTTTTTAATATATTCATCCCTGTGCTGGGGAACAATGATCCATCTGATTAAATCCGCATGCTAGAGTTTATTAAACCAGGTTGGCCTCTCGCTTTCTCTCTCCTTTAGGCAGGGACAGGCTCATTAAAATGAACATGCTCTGCTCCCTCCCCAGTGCAATCCTGCCTCACACAGTCCCTGTGCTGCTGCTATCTCAGAGACATCACCAGGAGCTGATGAATAGGGCTCTGCAGCTCAGTTTTCCCTGGCAGCAGCACAGCAGCCGAGCCGTGGATTTTGGCAAAGGGCAGGAGATGCCTTCAGCCTCACAGCTATGGGAACACACATGCAAGGAAAAGCCCCTTAAAATTGGAGGGAGATGGGGAGCCAGGGCCTGGCCACCTCACTCTAGCCCTGCCCCAGCACCTGAGAGGTCATTTACCTCCTCCTGGGCTCTTTTCCCAGTGGTAAAACAGTTTCACAGGCACTGCTTCCCCATTAGGATTATTAATGGCTATAAAGGACTTTGGATCCTGCACTAAGAATAAACCCATCAGCAACAACAAGCTGACAAGTGAACATCTAAGGCTGTCTCCCTGGGCCCAGGTGCCTGTGTAGGCTCCTAAATCTGCCAGCAGCTGCTGTCCCTGCAGCTCCAGCTCCCCTTGGGCACCTCAGGAGGGTCCTCAGCTCACCCAGTCACCCTCACCAGGAGGCATTTCCAGCAGGCTGGCATTTGCTCCTCTTCTTCCTCAGGAGCCCTTCAGAGGCAACCTAAGTCTGTTCCACCCTGGCAATAACAGTGGCTTAGACCCTGTAATCCCTCCTTTACTTGACTTTGGGTTATTTTGAGCAGGAGATTAAAGGAGATTATCTGCATCACCTGAGATGCTGCACTTTCTATCTCTACCCCCTTTCCTCCATCCCTAGGGGCTCACCCAGGCCCAGGAAAACAAACCTCTCCCTCCTTCCCATGTCCTCTGCCACACTCCTGTCTTGGGACAGCTCTGTCCCCAGGGTGGTGGTCCATCATCAGCCTTGCTTCCTAGATGCAGCTTGTCACCTGGCTACCCATGTGTCCTGCCTCCTGAGCCAAGCCCAGAGATGCTCCATAGGAGGGGAAGACAAAGGAGGGCACCCCAGCACTCTGTGGCACTAATTGGGATTCGATGTGTGGGCTTCTTGAGGAAGAGGGGGTAGCAGAGAGGATAAAAATCTCCTCCTTTGGGCACTGGGAACTTGGCAGGGTATGCTGGGTTCAACAGCAGACATTTGCTGCCACAGCCAGGGGATGGAGAAGGATTGTCTGTTTGGGACATCCCATACTATTAAAAAAAATACAAATAACACAGGAAAAGCACTGAAAAATGTCTGTTTCATGCCCAAGGACGAATCCCCATCACCTGGCAGCATCCTTCCATGGGCAGGCAGCTCCTTTCCATGTTCTGGAGACCACATGCTGCTCTCCAGCTCAGTTCAGCTTGGATTTAGCAAAGGTGCTGGTTTGAATTCCTCCCAGACCCTTGCTGAAATCAGCAGCTTTATAAAATGAAGGTCTAAACAAGCAAAGCTATGAGCAGTGACAGAAATGTTAATTTACCTTCCTTTATGACTGAGAGATGCTCAAACACCCCAGGGGGAGGAGCAGGTACCTCGAAGCAATTGTTCCCCTGGGAAGCAAACTCCCACTCGTGGCATGGCACCAGCATGTGTGACCTGTGCACACATTCACAGCAAATTCACACCTTCACGGGCTGTTTTTCCTCCTTTCAGACTACCCCAGCCTAGAATCCATCTGCCACCCTGGAAATTAATAGCAATCATTAAACAAAAAGAGCTGGCAAAAAGAAGCCTGAGGTGAAAAGCAGCTATTTCTGCCAGAAAAAAAATTAAAACTATTTAGACATACAGAAAGTCATTTATTACTGTGAAGTCCTTCCTCCACCTGGGGTTTAAATCTCATTACAGTTTGTCCAAAACAGATGTTACCCTTTTAGCAGTAGATTATTAACAATAAACTCCAATCCTCCAAAGAGGGTAGGTGTTTTGGGTTCACTTGCTTTTTCGGCTTGGGTAACCTCCACAGGAAATGTTGATGAAAAGGACAGGCAATCCAAACACTGGCACAGCTCCCTGCTTTTGCTGTCTTGGACTCTAAAGTTTCTTTCCACTCTCCACATCTTCTGGACGAGCAGCAAAACAGAGGCCCAGAGAGTGGCCACAGGATGCTGAGGCAGGGCTTTGTGTGCTGCTAGCCCACACTGATGCTCCAGTAGCCCCACTGCTGCTTTGCCACCAGCAGTTTGGCACTCTCCATGTACCCAGACAAAATCAGTTTATTTTGGAGCCTAGCATGTGCACAACCCATTTTTTAGAAGCTTCTCTGCATCTGGCCATACACTTTTAGGTAGCAGGCTGTTTGGTTGAGCTTTAGGCTTGCTGGCACCATAAAGGAAACCCAGTGGTCCCTCATAGCTGAGTATCCTCTGTGGGCAAAGATGGGCTTTGCTTGTTCCCACAGGCATACTCCAGTGGGAAATCAGCTAGTCTTGAGAGAAACACTGTCTGGCACCATGTATGCCAAGCTCACAGTGGAGTGTCTTTGTTCTGTTCAGATTTAGCATAATAAAGATGCCTGCTCAGGAATCTAGGAGCCTTTTAATCATGCTGTAAACATAATCAAACGAGACATTGATATCAGCTCCAAACACATCTGGCTGCCCAACCATCTCCCTGTCCATCTCAGGTAGCAGGGAGCACATCCCCAGAGACCCTGCTAAATAGATGTTCTCACAGTGCCTCTCAGCACACCTGGGAAGGCAGTGGGAACCAGATATTTTGGGACTGTTGATGGTGAAGCTAGTACCAGCATCTCAGGTCTGCCTCAGGAAACACTTTTTGCTATCAGTACAATTTTTCCTGCACCCCAAGGGAAGCATTGAGAGCTCCCCTGGACCAGGTATATCTGTGAGTACTTATTGCTAGAAGAAAATCTTTCCCACAGCACAGCACATCTCAGGTCTTCAGGCTTTACAGTTTATACCCAATGCCTTCATGGAGCCCTGAGGAGCCCAAGGACAGGTCCAAGAAAGCAGTGCTCTCACCTTGCTACAGTTCAGGTGTTCTTGGGATGAACCTGTTGCACATCCTTTCACGTTGTGTCAAAGGCAGGATGGAATTACTGCAGGGGCTGTGCTGGTGAGAAGAAAAAGCTGTAATTCGTGGCTGAAATTAAGGCATTAAAGAGTAGCTGAGGTGAATAACTGCACACAAACATCTTGGGGACTCTGCCCTCTTCCAGAGGGTACAGTCACTGCTGTCTCACATCCCTGTGCCTCCTCATGTGCTAGTCTGCACCAGCCCTTCATCCTCTCCCATCCCATCCCAAACCCAGCTGGAGCACAGACCTGCAACATCCAGGCACCACCACCAGGCTGAGACCACTGACTCACCTCCCAAATATCCAAATAAATGGATATTTGTTTGTAGCCTGGGTATTTGAACCCATGAGGAGTGTCTCACTAAAAAAAAACAAAAAAACAAACAGGTGAATGTGTATTTCCACTGCTGAAACAACAGACCCACAGCCTGGTAAACTGTTTTTCTGTAGAAACACAGCATCTGTTTGGGTTGAGAGGGCAGGGTTGGAAATGTTGCTGAGGACCTGAGCTGACCTAGGGAAGGGTCTCCCCCAAGAGGGGACAAAGCTGAGCTGCTCCAGCAGAGCCACCTGCAGGAGCAGGGCTGTGATGGGTGAGCTGTACGTGGAAGGTGGTCATGCTTGGTTTCCTCTGCAATGCTGTTATCCTGAATAAACATTAGATTGGTTTTGGAGGGCTGCCCAGATGATCATTAACCTTCTCCTGGCCCATGACAAGAAGCCAGCCTGCAGCACTGAGCTAAAATTAGGCTTGTAGGGCACTGGGACTTGCCAGATATAGCAATGTCTGGGCAGAAACCCCCTTCAGAAAGGGGATAGCCAGAGGGCCCAGCCTTAAGCTGCGTTCCTCAGCTCTAGAGGACAAGAGCTACATCATTAAAATCACAAGCCAGCCTGGATTGGAAGAGGCTTCTGAAAGTCTCCAACCAGAAAAGCAGGACCAGCTTCCAAGGTGAGTGAGTCAGGGAGAGGTTAGCAGAGGAATTTGCTTAGAGCACAGACATAACAATTCCTCTGTGCAGGACACATGCTGATGGAAAGGGGAATTTTGTTCTGCCTACCCAGAGATCACAGATCACTACCATGGAATCCTTCATGAGCCGTGTGTTTTCTTGTCCAACACTCAGCATTACAGCCTACCTAGAAACTGTGATGTTGCACTGGCCAGAGACCCCTTCACAGGGGAAGGGCGAGGACGGAGAGGGAACTGTTCTACAAATACAGCCATAAAAAAACTCAGAGTGAAAAAGACATTTGCACCTCTAAAAATAATTTCTAACAACTCACCATCTCAGAGATCCATCACCAGATGTTCCCCTGTGTAAAAGTTTTCCCATGTGGGAGGCAAAAGGTTTCCTACAAAAATAAATTAATGAATGAAAGCAGTGAAGCCGTTTTCCAAACAGCAGCAAAGATCTGAGCAAGAATGACAATGCAGGGGAGACAAGGCTCAGCTCAGACTGTCACTGCTCAGGAACACCAGCAGCTCCACTCCCCAGCATGGGGCTGGCTCCCTCCATTGCACTGGTGCTGCAAAAACATCCTTTGATCTTCAGCCCTGTTTGCAGGGGAAAATGGGACTCTTGCTTCCACACTAGACCTCTGCTTTTCCCCAGCCTACCATCAGCATAACCATCCCATAATGAAGCTGTGATTCAGACTGATTATTTCTAAGGAAAAATCCCATCAAGAAATTATCAGAGAGGCTTTCTCCCATGGAAACACACCTTTCTTACTGCTAGAGTTGTACCTGATCACAGCTCTTCACACCCCCTAAAACCGTTTTCCTCTTCACCTTCCCCTAACTCAGTCCCTCTCATCCCATTTCTCAGCTCCTTGAGGGCTCAACTGCTCTGTCAGGGACTGGAGCTGATGTTCCACTGCCGCTCATGCTGACGTTTTGGAAGGCTGGTTTAATGCACAGGTACCCCAGCTGGGCTTAAGAGGTTGCTCACCAAGAAGATCATTTATGCATTTACTTAAACTCAGCAGAGGCTTCTGCTCAGCAGCCCACAGCAGCATGAGATAGGGTTGTCATCTCAACAGACCCTGGAAACCAAGCAGCATGAGATGGATGTAAACGACTTCAGACTGCAGCTGAGAAACAGCAGAATAGTCCTATTCTCTGAAATCCCAACAGTTTATCTTGAAAATATTGTCATTTTAAATCAGAATTTATCTTGCCATAGAAAAAAAGGGTTCTTAAACATGTTTGTGCAGACAGGTCTGTTCTGGCCATTCCCAGGCTGCAGCTCTGGCCTCATCCTGAATTTTGGAGACACAGTGGCTTTGAACCAGGGCTCCCTCCAGACACCACAGCATCCAAGTTTACTGCTAAATTAAAGGAGATTGAACACCAGCCTCCAGTAAAGATCGGAACTTTTTCAATCAGGGTTAAAATAGGAATAAGCCAAGGAGATATTGGACCCAGCACCATACAGAGCCCATGAGTTTTGACTGGTAATATTAATGTCCTTGTGTAGAGACCAAATGTCATTTCTCTTTGTTTCTCCCAGTGTCTCCCAGAAAAGTTCTCTCTTTGCCATCCCTGCCCCCTGGACACTTGTCATACAGCCTGTGACCTCCCTGAGTCCCAGCAAAAGCCATCCTATAGCAGAACTATCCACTTCTCTCTCAGCCTCCCCTTCACCTCTCTGCTTCATTCCTTCTTAATCTCTCCTCAAACCTCAGTGGAAAATATATCTCTTCTCCCTTGCCTGTTTTTCTTAAATAATAAATAATAGCAGGAGAGAGAGTAGAATTGACTGGAGAACTCTATAATCTAGAGGTGTTTGGGAATAAGGTTGGGATGCACAACATGCTGCCTAAACCCTGTCAGTGAAGGATATTAGGACCAGGATGTCTGGATATAAAATGAATTTTACAGGCCTGAGCATCTTTATTATCCAGGGAGGTTGTGATTCTGACCAACATCACTCAGCAGGAGTCATGGAGGAAAGACCAGGAGTATGAATGAGGAGAAAAACCTGCCTGGAAACCTTCTTTCCCCAGCTGACATATACAGGGTGGACATTAGCTATTTACAGGTGGTTTCATCACTATGGAAGGTTTTATCTGCCATCTTGGAGCTGCCTCTCCAGATTATCTTACACATAATGAAGAACCAAGGTTTAAAATCTAGGTCGCCAAATTTTCTCTCTGCTGCTGTTTGGGTGACCAAACACTCAATATTTGTGGTGTACCACTTGCATTTTCCTTTGGTTCTCTGTAGTGGGCATAATTTTTTATAAAACAGCCCAAGTGGCTGTGAAGGGGGATCTAAGAGAAGCTGGAGATGGAGCAGCTAGGGAAAAGGAAGCTCTGAGTTGCAGAAATGCCAAGGAGAGGAGCACTGCTGTGTGTGTACACATGCACTCGCATGCGTAATCTTGTGTTCCCTCAGTAAATGTAATCCACAGTTTGAAATAACTCATTCAGTAGAATAACAAAATTAGGAACAGAGTGCCAGCTCCCTTCCCAGCCCCCATGGCTGCTTTGTTTGCTTCCTTGCAGCTGCTGCTCTGGTTTAATTTTCCAAGATGCCATTAGTTGGGAAATGGAAGCAACAACTTCCCAGCCAGCTTGCACTGCTTTTTCAAGCTCCAGCTTTGCTTTTTCTTTTCCACCTCCCTTGCTATGGTTTTCAGACAGGATAAGGATGCTGCTGCTCATCCAGTGCAGGCTGCAGCCACAAAATTCCAGCCATCCCTCCTTGCTGCTGGGTTGTTGGCAGGGACCAGGGCTGGAGAAGCAGAGATGGGTAGGAGGGGGACATATCACAGTCAGGACTGAGGATTAGCAGGGAGAAGCACGGATCTGGACTCCAGCAGAGATTCTGGATATCACAGACTATGTGCAGGAGAAGCAAGGAGTGAGGGAGCTGTCATTGCCCCTTTGCTGGCCTCTGTTAGCCACAAAAACCCAACATCATCTCAGCTGGTCAAACCATTCATGAGAGCAGAAGGAAAGGGAATTACAGCAGTGTCTGCAGGGCCCAGGTAGCTGGGCAGGAATGGTATTTCCTGAGTGGCTGCCATGGCCTTGTTGTGGATGTGGGCTGTTGTCATTGTCACTGTGGTGCCACACCTCAAGATATCTCTGGCTGAGATTTAACCCATCATTCTAAAACATTTCTGTTGTTAGCCCATGCTGTCTTCATTCCTTCCTTTTGCTTCATTCTCCAACAGCAAAAGAGACTCACAAATCTCCACTTTCCTGGTTGTTCTTCATCTGAGAGTTTTGCTGCTATATTCCCAGGTTTTCTCAGCTCTGGGGGGGTTCAGAGAACTGGAAAAAAGCAATGAGCAATTGTGTTACCAGGAGAATTAACCCAGAACAACTGGGCAAAGATGAGTCAGGCAGGCAGGAGAGTTAAATCAGTGGATCCTTGCAGGATGCTTGGTGCTGGTGTTGCTCAGGCACACACCCACCATGGGCTGGGATGGAGGCTCTCAGAAGCCAATGAGATGAACAATTATGTCTTTTGTTCAAAGCAACAAGACCCACTTCTCCACTCACCAGTCATGTCCTGAGAATCTAATAAAAAGGGAGATTAGCCCCTCTTTCCTCTCTCACATCTCCTTAATGCTGTCATTTTATTCACACTTTGTAAAGCAAATAAACCAGCAAATTGCTTGCTTTAATGAGCTGAAATTAAACTCGAGCTGCTGATAAAATGCCATTTCTCCTTTCTGTTGTTGGGAAGGACTTGGCCGATAGGCAACATATGGAAAAGAAGGGAAAACATACAGTAGGAGCCTTACCGAACGTGTTTGAGTCATTTACTGCTGCTCTTCTCCATCCCAACACCTCCAGTTAGACAGGGGAAGCACAAAGGTGCTACAGGGGAAGGCTGTAGGGGATCAGCCTGGCAAGATCTGCGGGGAGTCTGTCTCTGCTCCTTGCTCATGGATGGTCCCACTCCACCAATGCCTTGTGCCCACAGCCTTTCCCCAGGGAAGAGTGACAAGAACATCCCTCTGTGAGGAAAAGGCTGCTTTGGCTCTGCAGAGCCTTCCCAAACACAAGCTTGCCCAGA
>VRYO01002014.1:4577209-4904952 GCA_009812075.1 Sialia sialis | reverse complement strand
TGGAGCAAGTCATTGCTTATGACTCTGCAGGCCAGGAATACCCTCATCCCACACCCTTAGGGCAGCACACATCCCCACAGGATGCAGGAGGAGCTGGACACCAGGCTGCTCCATGTGGCAGAGGAGAGCTGGCACACCTAGAGAGAAAGTGTCCACCAGCAACACAATACATGTGCTGGGATTTTCACCCCAGCAAGAGGAGCTCAGGGCACTTTGCTGCAGTCTCCCACCACCCTGTGAAGTGCTGTCATTATCTCACAGTACCAGAGAGGAGGCTGGAGTGCAGAGAGGTTAATTGAGTTGTCTAGCACCAGAGGGATGCAGCAGCAGACGTGTTTCAGTCTGGCACTGCAGCCTGTGTCTCGCTGTGGGAGTGGCAAGGGGGAGAACTCACCTGCAATGTCCCAGGGACCACAGCCCCTCTTCCCTTCCTTCTTGGCTCCAAGGATTTATCTGTGTTAAAATGGGCTTCCAGGCACTGGCAGAGCAGGGCAGTGACAGCACATGGAGGACAAGGTGGAAAGTCATGTGCTGAGAGCTGATGAGAGAGAAGTTCTTGTTATTCATGTAATGAAAACGTAACTGTCACCAGGGAACAGACTCATTGTTCATAGTCCAACTAAATAAACTGTGTTACTGCTTATTATTACTGGCCTGTTCACCAAGGTATAAACTGAATGGTGAACAGGGATCTCTGCAGCAAAATATGGCCTCCTTCTCTGCCTGGTATTGTGATTGGAAAAGAACTTGGTTTCTCTGGGACAAGGGTCAGAGTATAGCATCTGCCTCTAAACAATCAGCCCTACACGATTTTTGGGTATGTAGCACCAAGAACAGTGCAGCCTGGGCGCTGTGAAATGGTTTGGAAAACTGTTTCTGGGTTTATACTGTTTTTCGGATTTAATGAAAGACAGTTTGGATGTAAGATGTGGCTCTATTTCCTTCCCAGCTTCCCAAGAAACCTCCTGTTCTTACCAGCTATGTTTCCAAGGAGTATTGGTGGTGTCTTCCCTGGTTCCTACAGTCTGCCCTTGGACAATGGAGACAAAAAAAGTTCCCAAACAAAAGTTCAAAGGATTTCTCTAGATAGGCTATGATGATTTCTCTCCATTTATGGGAAACTCCCCATCTCTGCCACAAGATCTCACTGCATCTATCCTACCAGCCCAGAGTCCCATTTGGCAACAGAGATATCCACAGATGATGTTTCCAATATCTTGTGAAAAAACATAACCCAGGAGATGGTGGCGCTCATACATTTCCCACCTCTCCGCTTTTGCCTTCCTGTTTCCCTAAGAAACCAGAAAAAGAAGTAAGAGCTGTTAATGGAATTTATGCTTAGTCAAAAATTTAGGGGGAACAATGGAAAATGTGAGCCAGAAATGAGTTTCTCTGTGGAGAGTGAGGCTGCTGGCAGTCCCATAGGTTTGTGTCTAGTGAAGACTTTTCCTAGTCTTAAAACAGCTGTTTCTGACTGGGGAGAAAAGGTCTTGTTGCATCCTCTGCAAATGCTCTTGTTATGCCACTAGATGGTTGCTGATTTTCCACAGCTCTGCCTCATTTCCCCTGGGCTGGAGAAGCCTTGGAGAAAGGCAGCAAGCCCCAGCCAGGGACAAGGACACTGAGTGGCTCACAGTCACACCAGTGGGTTTTGCACAGAGTGCTCTGAAACGACTGCTGAGGTTCCCAGAAGCAGGAGAAGGGTTTGATGCTGGGCTGTATCCCAGATGCCAGATGGCAGTGCAGGCAGAGAGACACAGCGTCCTCGACCAGCACCCCTTGTGTGGGCACTGCTGCTGCGCACACCAGCACACGAGACAGTCAGGATTCCCCTCAGCAAAACGCTGCAGCATCAAATCTACATCAGAGCTAGTTGTCTAGACTTCATCTGCTCTCAGCAGAGAGGAACAGACACTTCTGGGGCATCACTCCTCTCCTCCTCAGGTAGACACCTAAATAGGTCAGACAAACAGTGCACTGGGTATGTGTAGGTCTCTCAACTGCCAAGTAAATGATGCTGGACAAGTGCTCAGAGGGTGACCTCAGTGGTCAGTGACCACCTCCCCTTGTGCTGCCAAACTGTGCTGGTGGCAGCCAAATAAACCAAGGGCTCCTTGAAAGGTGGTTGCCAGAATGAGAAGGCGAGTGCCTAACTAAGAGGGGAGTTGGATGGATCTCCAACACCTCTGACTGCTCACTGTGTTTCCTTTGTGCTTAGTTTGTGCTTGTGTTTTGTTTTGAGCAGGTGAGCCGAGGGACCGAGTGGGGACAGCCGAACACACGGAGGCACAGGGAGATGGGGACTGGCACCACGATGTGCAGCAAAAAGAAAACGAGGAGAAGTACTATAAAAAATGAGAGGAAGGCTTCTCTCTAAGCTGAACAACTCTGCACAGGCGCTTAACTTCATGACTCCCCCCTCAAGATGCCAGAGGTTTGGTGATGTGGGGCCAGCCTCAGGCACCAAGACCTTGGTAGCAGCCCCTGGCTGCTGGCTGCCGCGTACCGTGGGCGCCGAGGTCCGCTTTCTCCAGGGACGCTTCCCTCCCGTCTCCGAGCCATGAGGAGAAGGGAGAGGCGAGCAAAGCTGCCCAAGGAGCACTAGCCCACACCTTCCTGGCCCCTGTCCTGTTCCCCACTTCCAGCAGACCAGGAACCCCTTGTCCGTGCTGCCCTTCCAGATGGCAGGTCGCCGGTGGGCCGCGACGTCAGCCCTCTGCATGTGCGTGGCGGCCGTGTCTCTCCTGCACGCCGGCGGGGTACGAGCAGACTGCTGGCTCATCGAAGGGGACAAGGGCTTCGTCTGGTTGGCCATCTGCAGCCAAAACCAGCCCCCTTACGAGTCCATCCCCCAGCAGATCAACAGCACCATCGTGGACTTGCGGCTGAACGACAACAAGATCAAGAGCGTGCAGTACGCCTCGCTCAGCCGCTTCGGCAACCTGACATACCTCAACCTGACGAAGAACGAGATCTCCTACATCGAGGACGGTGCCTTTTCAGGACAGTTCAACCTCCAGGTGCTGCAGCTGGGTTACAACCGACTGAGGAACCTCACCGAGGGCATCCTCCGGGGCCTGGGGAAGCTGGAGTACCTCTATCTCCAGGCCAACCTCATCGAGACCGTCACCCCCAATGCCTTCTGGGAGTGCCCCAACATAGTGAACATTGACCTGTCCATGAACAGGATCCAGAGACTGGACAGCAACACTTTCCGGGGCCTAAACAAGCTCTCTGTCTGTGAACTCTACAGTAACCCCTTCTACTGCTCCTGTGAGCTCCTCGGCTTCCTGCAATGGCTGGAGGCTTTCACCAACATGACGCGCACCTACGACAGGATGCAGTGCGACTCCCCACCCGACTACATGGGCTACTACTTGTTGGGCCAAGGCCGGACTGGCTACCGCAATGCTCTGAGCATGCTCTCTTCCCTTTGCACTGGTGGCTCCTACACTGTGATCCCTCGATTTATCCCTCCCAGGTACCAGGTGACCACGGTGCCCTCTGAAAGCCCCTGCTCCGAGGAGGAGTGCTCCTCCGGCGACGGCACGACGCCGCAGTTCTCCCTGTTCACGCCCATCGGTGAGACGGAGGTGCGCCCCAACATCCAGGTGAAACACCTCAACCACAACTCAGCCGTCCTCACCGTGCAGATCCCCTACCCCTTCAGCAAGATGTACATCCTCTCCCAGTTCGAAAACGGCTTCTCCTCCATGATCACCAAGCTCAGGAAGAAGGAGGAGAACATCACCGTGAGCAACCTAGTAGCACAGAGAGATTACACCTACTGTGTAGTCTCTGTTCACCAGTACTCCAAGTACAACCACACCTGTGTCACCATCACCCCCACCAGACCCAACCGCAAGGAGCCGGTGCCCACCCCTTCCACTGCCACCCATTACATCATGACAATCCTGGGCTGCCTCTTTGGCATGGTGATTGTCCTGGGCGTGGTGTATTACTGCCTCCGGAAGAGGCGCCAGCAGGAGGAGAAGCACAAAAAGGCTGCCGGCAGCATGAAGAAGACCATCATCGAGCTGAAGTATGGGCCAGAAATGGAGACCACCAGCATCACCCAGCTGTCCCAGGGACAGATACTGGGCGGGGAGACAGTGACCCGCATCCCCTACCTCCCTTCTGCTGGCGAGGTCGAGCAGTACAAGCTGATTGAGAGCAGCGAGACCCCCAAGGCCACCAAGGGCAACTACATGGAGGTGAGGACGGGTGAGCAGCCTGAGAGGCGAGACTGTGAGCTGTCCCTGCCGCCAGACACCCAGGGCTCTGTGGCTGAGATCTCCACCATTGCCAAGGAGGTGGACAAGGTGAACCAGATCATCAACAACTGCATCGATGCCTTGAAATCCGAGTCCACCTCCTTCCAAGGGGTGAAGTCGGGGGCAGTCTCCACGGTGGAGCCTCAGCTGGTGCTCTTATCAGAGCAGATCCCCAGCAAGCACGGGTTCCTTTCCCCCGTCTACAAGGAAAGCTACAACCACCCTCTCCAGCGACACCACAGCATGGAGGCAGCCCCCAAACGCTCCAGCACCTCTTCCAGTGGCTCCATACGGAGCCCCAGGTCCTACCGCTCCGAGGGATCGGGCCACAAATCCGAAGCCAAATACATCGAGAAGACATCCCCCACCACCGACACCATCCTCACTGTGACGCCGGCCGCAGCCATCCTGCGGGCGGAGGCGGAAAAGATCCGCCAGTACAGCGAACACCGGCACTCGTACCCCAGCTCGCACCCGGGCGAGCAGCACGACAGCATGGGCGGGAGGAAACCCTCCATCCTGGAGCCTCTGACCCGCCCTCGCCCCAGAGACCTGGCCTACTCCCAGCTCTCTCCTCAGTATCACAACCTGAGCTACACCTCCAGCCCGGAGTACACCTGCAAACCATCGCACAGCATCTGGGAGCGCTTCAAACTCAACCGCAAGCGGCACAAAGACGAGGAGGAGTACATGGCAGCCGGCCATGCCCTACGTAAAAAGGTCCAGTTTGCCAAAGATGAGGATCTTCACGACATCTTAGACTACTGGAAGGGCGTCTCTGCCCAGCAAAAGTCCTGAGTCCTCACACAACTCGTGACTTAACACACTAACTGGACCAAAAGAAATCCGCAGCAGCTATTTTTATTCAGACTGTCTTTGAAACAAAATAAAAATGAAAAAAAAAAAAAAAAAAAAAAAGAGAGAGAGTCAATAAAAAAAATAAAAGAGAGAACAAATAATGAAAAATCTATAAATATTCTATATAATATATAAAGTGAGATATTAAAATGTCCTCACGTTGGTGAGACATGCACCAAATTTGAACACAAACTTTGCAGAACAAACAAACTGTGCAGTGGGGGAAAAAAAAGAAGTTTTGTTTCATTTTGATTTTTTAAAAAAAATATTAGAAAAAAGAAAAAATTGAATATAAAATGAAAATGAAAGAGCGGGCAGAGAGCTGAGGTCTGGCGTTTTCCAATATTGCATTGCATGAGTCCCTATTCCGTGATTTTGTGGATTCTTTGTGAACAGTTTGTGTTCTTCCTTCCTTCCCTTCCAAAATCAACAGCGACAAAAACAGCAACAAAAACCAAAAAGAGACCAGAAGGAGCTCCATCTTTTGGGCTGTTTTTGCAAACGGAGTCTTCCAGTTTAGACTTTTACCCGGTTGAAGGCCCGTTCACATTTTCACTCACTAAGGTTTTACCACACATTGCATTGTAAACCGAAGTCGTTAATTGTACAGAGAAAATTTCTATATTTGCAATGTTTGCTGTATAATGAGAAAGAGAGAGGAGAAAAAAAATACTACATCTACTAAAAAAAATATATATATCTATATTCACCTGTTTGTACCAGGTTTTAATCATGGATTTTAGAGAAAGAGATGGATTTTTATTTGAAGGACTTTTTTGTTGGTTGGTTGGTTGGTTGATGGGATATCTTTTGGAGGGGGGGTATGGATTTCTAAGTGTTTTGTTTGGATTTCTTCCACCAATTGTCTGTGTCCAAGTTCTCATCACTTCCAAGTGCATTGAAGAAAAAAGTCTCGTACCCAGGAAAACAGAATCCCTCACCTTATTCCAGGTGGAGACCATCACCACTAGGAACTGGGGAGGGGATGAGAAGTGAAGGGCTCTTGGCTGAGCAGGTGCCACCATGCAGTGGGATATTTCCTGCAAATCAAAGGGCATTGATTGGTCTCTGCCCCTAAACAGATGTGTCTGGGCAGTGGTGGCCCACTGAGGGCTGGATTATCCCCCCACTTTCAGGGTGGGAGCTGCTGATGAATTAGAGCACAAAGCCTCTTGCTGCTCTGCAGAGGAGGAGACAATGGAGGGGTGATTTTGCTGTTGAGGTAGAAGACACCCAGCATTTACAGCTTTCCCATACTGAGACACTCTGAGGAGCCCCTGCCCGGCCTTTGCCTCTCAGAGGCTGCAAGGGAAGGGGGTGGCTCTTTGTCCATGAGTCCACCCAAGCAGCCACATGCACCTCAACCATTGCTGTCCAACACTGTTCCAAGACTCCACAGCTTTTTGTCCCATCTCTAAAATACAGTAATTTCATGTCTGTAAGGTGCACCAGAGTATAAGGTGCCCTTCCAGGTTGTTAGCAATTTTCCATACTTTGCCCGTATATAAGGCACACCGGCCTATAAGGCGCACTTTTTTTTTTTTTTTTTTAGTGAGGGTTCGCACACAACAAAGTAACAAATTAGATCGTGGGGTTTACTGGCAGGTGCTCAATTTGCAAACATTTTTCATGGATCGGTGCAGCCTTTAAACGCAGCCCCAGGTGCCCTCCCCATACCAAGGGCCCCGGCACTCCCGCCCGCCCCCAGCTCCGGCTGCCGCGGCTCTTGCAGCTCACACTTCCGGGTCTGTCAATTTCCAAACTTTTTCCATATATAAGGCGCACTGGAGTATAAGGTGCACTTCCAGGTTTCGATCCAAATTTTAATCAAAAGGGTGCGCCTTATACACGTGAAATTACACATAAGGTGAGAAGGGAGGTGTTGAAGCCATAAAGCCTCTCCCAGGCACACTGGTGGCCAAAGGACACTGTTTTGTCCTGATCAGCTCCTCCTACATCTCACCTATCCCATGACCACAAAAATTGAGGGCTTCCTGAGGTCTGAGAGCTGCCCTGCTCCCAGGTGAGTCTGTGGCAATGCAGGGAGCCAGCACAGTGAGGTGAGGTGCTAAGCTCCCCAAATGCAGCCCTATGAAGCACTGCTGCTTGCCAGAGATTTTTCCCTTGCATCTTGCTCACAAGTCGCTTTAGATGGACATCCTAACTCCTGATGGATGAGCACTAGGGCCCAGGAGCAAACCATATCCCATCCTGTTATTTCAATATTTCAAAGCGAGTTTGACAGGTATTCTTGCAAAAGGTTATGTTTGTTCAGAAAGGAGCTGAGCCAGGAAGACACAGAGCAGGCTGGGAAGTGCACGAGTTCATTCCCTGTGGTTATTTGTGTAGACAACAAACCATTAGCAGGATTTCATAATAAAAGGCAGGTAATTTCTCCAGGAATGCATTCACTCTGCCTGAGCAAAGGCACATTCCTCCACCTCCTCCAGGTGCCCCAGATCCTTCCCTGGGCTGTGTCTTGCTCACTAGGCAGTGAACAGGACCTGGAGCGGGGTGATGAGGGTCACCCCTCTCTTGTTTAGTCCCAGATCTCAGCTCTAGCACCTGGCCCAAAGCAAACCCTTCAGCTGAAACAGCCTTTCCTTGCAAGCCCTGAGTGCCTCCTCATAGGAACAGTTTGGGGGAAGGAACCTTAAAAATCATAAAATAAAAAGTCGTCATTATCTAGTTCCAACTCACCAGCAGTGGGAGGGGATGTCACCTACTAATTCAGGTTTCTCAAGGGCCAATCAAGGAGAAATAAGAGCTGGTCAGCAAGGATGGATGATGGAAACAGTAGTGGGGCCTCCTGACACTGTTCCATGGTCTCACAGGATTCCTTATCAAGGGGCTGGGATGGTCCAAAGTGATGGCAGCTCATGAGTTAATTTGGGCTCAGGTGCTCCAGTGTTGACAGTCACTGATGGATACCCAAAGAACTTCCTCAGCTGATCTCTGCATTGAGACCATTCCCACACCAGTTTGGAAATGGCATCAGGACCATCTCCACTGAGCTGGGAGCAATGGCCCAGCCAGTAAATTTGAGCAGCCAGCTCAGCTCTTTAGCTGGGGCCACTCATTTTACTCCTCTGCCTCTGTTTCCTCCTCTGCAAATGCTGCCTTGTGCCACTGAGGGCACTGGCTGGCTGGGGAGGCTCAATTAATTAATTGCCTGTCTGTGAAGCCCATTTAGCTCCTAGAATAAAAGCTGCTATCGAAATGCAAAGCTGTTAGTGGTGTAAAACAGCAGGGGCAGATGAAATCAAAGCCTGATTCTGTTTTCACACC
Source organism: Sialia sialis (assembly GCA_009812075.1). Taxonomy (NCBI): domain Eukaryota; kingdom Metazoa; phylum Chordata; class Aves; order Passeriformes; family Turdidae; genus Sialia; species Sialia sialis. The sequence continues at coordinate 4,896,532 of VRYO01002014.1, read as the reverse complement.
AGGATTTCACTGGTCATAAACCAACAGAGACCGGCACAGGAATGTGATACAGAAGTGCTGGCCTTTCTAAATTAAACACTTCCCACACGCAAACTGTCTGCAGCTGGAATAAAGGAGAATTAGAAAGTCTAGGCCCCTGTATCCCCCAGGTAGCTCTAAGGCATCACCCAGGACCCCATTGTTGGTAGCACAGGTCTCCAGATGGCTCCTGGGCTGCTGGGCACCTTCCAGCCCCCACCCTCCCTCCTAAACAAGGTGCAGTCCTGGCAGCCATGGTCCACATCCCTTGGAAGGAGATGCCATAAAATGAGCTGTGGAAAATGCCAGACAAGGAAAGGGAAGAGATCCCACTGTCCCCAGGGCCACTATTCCATGGCTGAGCTCCAGGGCTGGCTCTGCACAGGGCCTGCAGAGCTCTGTCCACAGCATCTTCCATCCCTCCAAGGCAGCTGCTTTACAGACCCTTGTGAGGACAGAGAGGGATTTCATCACCTGGGACCTGCTGGGTGTTTTTGTCCTTTGCTTTGTCTCCTGTTCAACCACCAGAGCTCTCAAGCTGCTTCTGCAAGGAGAAGTGATACCTTGCCCAGCCAGGCTGCTCCTGCTGCCCCAAACTCATCCAAGGAAGAGGGCTCCCCACCAAGCAGAAAGGAGAGGGCACAGGGCTCATGTTGGAGTGAAGAGGAGGGGAGGCTAAGGGAAAAGGATCACAGTTCCCCGCAGTATAGTCATAGCCCTGGGGCCATGTGGAAATGCATTCTGCTGTTGTCTCAACAACCTGTCTTCAAGGGCAAAACCAAGGCAGGAGTGAAAATCCTTCCTCTGATCCCTTCCCCAGCACCTCAGCAAGGACAGCTTCTAGTTGGAGAGTAAATCCAAGCCCACATTACCCATGGCTCAATCCTCACTCTGGCCCAGTCAGCAAAGGACCCTGCCACGTGTGACAAAGCCTGTCTTGCATCTAGAGCCTGGGTATTATTTAAAAACCTGTAAATTAGGACAGAAACATCCCTTTATATAGACAGGCACCACTGAGGTGTGCACACAGGGAGTGTCCATCTGTTCCAAAGCATGGCCTGTGGGAAGGGCCAGTTCACAGGCACAAAGAGCAGCACAGGGTGGCAGTGCTGGCAGTGCCTGCCCAGCCACCTCCCTGATGCAGCAAAGCACTTGAGAGGGGAGCTGGGGGCTGCCTCCTTCTTCAGAGCTGGAGGTGTGAACTGCCACCCTCCCTGCCCAGCATTTGAGCCTCCTGATGGCTCCAGCTGGGTTTGCCATGAAACCAGCTGCAGATGCCGTGGGAAGGGGCTGTGAGGAGTAAGGGGGCCATAAGAAGGGAAGGTGTTCCCATGCACCATCCTGACCAGACAACAGGCAGACTTCATTGCCTGTGCTCAAATCAAGCCAGTGTCCTGCAGGGCTTCCTGGGTGCTGGCATCTTTCCTAGGGCTGCCAGGAACTCATCCCTCTGCCAGGGATGCTTTTGGATCGGCCATCAACACTGGGTGATGCCCAGGGCTGCTGGAGAGCCAGAGCAGAGCAGAGCCGTGGGCTCCAGCATCCCAGCCATGTTCCCTCACCCCCAACTCCCCTCCAAATTCTCCCCTCTGCCCATTTTTTAAGTCAGTCCTCCCCTCAATCAGGGCGGGGTTTTGGCAAATCAAGAGCTCGGCTGCCCCAAACTCATCACGGTGCTGGACATGGCTCTGCAGAGATTGGGAGCCACCACTCACCCCCTGTCTGTGGAGCAATAAATCACCTTGCTGCAGGAAAAGGGGTCAGCAGGGGTGGTGGACAGTGTGCTGGAGTTGGCCTCATGGCAGAAATCCTCCGGGCAGGAGGGATCTTGGGGAGCAGGAAGGGTCCAGGGGGGCAGGAGGGATGTGCTGAGTGCTGCTGGACCAGCCCAGAGGATCGATGAGGGTGATTGGAGCCAGCACACACTGTGTTCAGCTATTTTTAGCACAGCCAGCAGAGCAGGAATTTGGGAGCCCAAGTCAGAATTTATTTGCATCTCTAAGTGCTCGTCAGGGGGAGGATGGACAACAACACCCAGCATGGGTGCAGCACCTTGACTTCAGCTCCTTTTCTGTACCCATTGGGTCCCTCTCCTCTGCAGTGCCCTTTGGGGACAGTGTCACACCAACTCACCTCCAAAACTTGGAGATGTGAGCACGTGGATGCACATGGAGACAGGCTGGGGAGAGAGCAGAGGAGAGGGGATGGAGTTCAGGGGATGAAGGGTTTATTTGGGGGAAGCACTGATCCTGCCTTAAACACACTGGGGTGTGAACAGGTCTTGTGGCAAGGCTGCAGCACTGCCATGGCCATGCAGGTGTGCACAGCCTCTCTTCCAGCTCCTCTCTCCCTTCTTCCTCATCACAGGCTTTCCTGGGTCAGTTTTTCTGGGTAAGTGTTCTGAGATTAAATTGTTCTCCAGCGTCAGGAATAGAGCACATTTAATTTCCTTCACCTCCAGCCCGCAATGCCAGCAGTGCCCAAGGCACTGCAGGTGGTGAAGGTGCTGGTGGGCATGGCGAGTGCTGCTGGAGAAGTGGCTTGGAGCAATGACTTTGGCTTCACCTGAATCTACATAGGCTCCATTTTTCCATATCTCCTCTGTGTCACAGCTTCTGTTTTACCCCTCTAAGCCAGCTCAGCAGCACCACCAGAAGGGTGGTAGAGATTATACAAGGGCTGCCTTGAGCGTTTTGCTCCTTCCCACCTTCCCTCTGCCCAGAACTTAATGGAGGGAAACCATTTGGGTGAAGCCAGTTTTCTGGACTCAATCCCCTCTGTGCAAGGGATGAGAAGACACAGAAGTACCAAGCAGGATGTCTGTTTTTACTTTACTTTTGCTGCCCTTTTCTTGGTTCAGATTGGATGTGAGCATGCCTGTATCCATCCCTCTGCAACCTCCCTGTCCCTGCAGAGTAACCAGAGGAGCCTGCCAAGTCTCCAAGTTTGTGTGTGTGCCTTTTCAATAATTCAGTGGGAATGTTAATCACAGGCTTGTGCTGTTGTTCCTGTACGAGCTCGATCGCTTCTCACATCCCACCAACATCTGTTTTTTCAACTCAGCTCAGCTGTCTGGCAATAGCCATTTGCTGCTCACCTTTACTTGCCTTGCCATTAAAGAGCTCATTAATGCACTCCATCCTTGCTTTCTTGGGGAAAAGATTTCCATTTCTGTCTTTTATCAGCTTTCACACGGCTTACATCCCGTCCTCTCTTCACCATGCAATGCCCTTTTCTAATGAGCTCTTCTCTCCTGGTCCATCTCATCCATTAAGATGTGTGAGAATTGTCCCCTGCGTTGTCTTGCTCATCTCCTGGGCTCTGCTCTGGGTCTGTCACATTCCTCAGTGTTTTCAGCTGTGAAAGGAAGCACACAGCCCCACACACAACAGACGCATTTCCTCCCACTTCACTTGTTTTCCTAGCAGCCCTCCAGTCTGGCTCATCCCACCTCAGCATCCAGCCTTGACAGACTCCTCCATCCTTGCAGAAGGCCCTGGTTGGCTTGACCTGATCTGCAGAAACGTGATGGAATGCCTCAGTTTGTGTGTGCTGCCTGCAGCTTGTGTCTGCTGGGGGCCTCTTAAATCTGTTTCTCTCTCTCAGCACTGCTTTTATGCAGCAGAGCTCTCCTTGGGCATCTCCTGACTTGCAATCAAGAGCTCCCAGCCCATCCACACACAGGAGGCCTCTCTGGGTGCTGCAAAATCTCCTCTGTGGTCCCACAAGTAAACACTGGCACTCTTCATGTGATGCAGCTAAATTAATTAATCTTGTTCCACCACATTTGGAGCCAACACACAAAGGTTTCCGTTCCCTAAAGCTGGAGCTTAAAGTCTGCTTGTCCCAAAAGTGTCCTCCTGGCCCACCTGGGATTTGTGCTGCAGTAAGATTGGAGGAGTGGCAGCAGAGCAGCTCTTGGGAATAGCTCCAAGGGGCTGGCCAACAATCCCCTGGAAAGGTGGCCATGGCACAAACCATCTGTCACCATCCAGGGACACATCCCTGACGTGTCCAGCTCAGCTTAGGCTGACAAACAAAGAGCTTGTGTGCACAAAACCAGTTGTGCTTCGGGTTTTTTCCCCAGCCATCTCAGGTGCTGCAATTTATTACCTCTCCATACCAACCTTATCTCAATTATATCCTCACATTCTGGCTGTAACAAACTCCCACCCACCACAGAGGTTGCACACACACACATCTCTGCCTAGGAAATCCCAGGCAGAAGCACAGCAGTCCCATGAACGACAAACCCTTCAGGAGCTGACAGCTGGCAAGCCCTGAGCTGCTCCACAGCTGCCTCCAGCCTTGCAGGGTGATCACAGCTCCTCAGAGACAGATGCAGACAGCAGGGTTCTGGATGTGACATGCCAGGAGGCTGGAGCACAGGCTTGCAGCCACGGAGGACACTGGCACGAGGGGTGGGCTTCTGATCTCTCACCATCTCACACTGGGGTCCTGAAGACCAGACATGTCCCAGCACAGCTGTCAGGAGTGGAGAAGCAGAGCTGGAGGTGCTGGAGCAGAGCTGGGAGCTCCAGAAGCCACCTGAGATTGAAACACTTTTGGATAGAGCTGTGAGGCTCCTCTGGCTGAGGTGACTGAGGAGTCCCTGCCCCAGGGTGGCTTTGGAGAACAGCATACCCACAAGAGCCACCTGTGGCTGTGAAGGACTGGTCCATCCACCACTGCTCTGAGGCTGCCAGGAGATGGATTCACCCCCTGGTGTGAAGTCTGAGCCAGTCCCAATTTTCTGCAAAGCCACAAAGGCACACGGGTGGAGATCCCAGGTCTGATGAGAGACATCACTGGAAGCACAGCACAAAGCCCTCACAAAGAGGAAGAATAAACCAAAACATCACAAGATGCCAGCAAGTGGGAGGAGACAGCTTATCCAGGGAGCTAATTTAGCTGGAAGGAAAGGGAAAGGATGTAAGATGTTCCCTTATTAAGATAAACAGCATGCAAGAGAAGGAACCAGAGGTTGCAGTGCCTGACAGAAAGGGATGTGGATGCACTTGAGTTTGAGAAGCCAAACCAGAGCTGGGGCAGGTTCTGGACCCAGAACTAAGGCTGTTTCTACCCAAGCTTGAGAGGCAAAGGTTAGGACAAGACTTGCAGAGACCAGGAAGCCAGTGAGGTGGGTGAATTCTAAGTGGCACTGCATTTAATCTGAGCAGAATGCATGAAACCAGATAATGTAATTGAAAGAGTTATTTAAACTGAGTATTCAGAGGGAAAAATAAAGCATTGCAGGGAAAATAATAATACTTAGCACTTGTAATGTGCTTAGCATCTTCAAAAACTGGTCAGCCATTAACTGACTGCTCCTCTGCTCAGTCCAAAGGCTAATAAAAAGGGACGGTTCATTTAGTTATTTCACAGCTGAGCTTCTCAATAAGGCATGAGGAAGTGATCACTGCTCTCCAGCATGTCGGTAAATAAACAGTAAAGTTGGAAGTAGGAAAATACAAAATCCTCTCAGTAGTTGGTCACAGCTTCATGCTCAGCTCCTTCCTTCCTCACCTTGAGTTTGTCCAGACCAGACCTGTGAGTTTGTCTGGAGGGCTGGCTGGGGAGCATGCCATGGGTGGGGGCCAGGCTTCCAGCAGTTCCAGCACTTGGAACTGCCCCTGTGCTCATGTCCACATGAACAGGGATCTGGAATCTGCAGGGCACTTCTCTGTGGGTGGATGGCTGGGAGAGACCCCACCTGTGAAGCCTTGGCAAGCACGGAGGGAACCAGGCAGCCTTTTGGACAGCAATGAAGAGGAAAGCATTTTATATTTGTTTTACTCAAAAAGCAAAGCATTCCTTTTGTGTTTGATGAGCAAGCGATTTCATAGCTCGGCAGGGAAAACATGACACACTTGCACCTTGGTGATTTCCAGCCTCTTTTCTTGGCAGCAGCACTGGAGGAGTGGAGTGCCCAAGTACACACACATTCCCCAGCTGCCTGGGGGTGGCCTGGGGTCTGGGGGCTGCTCCTGCTCAGGCCTAAAGGGACACACGTTCATTCCCAGAAAGGATGAACAACAAACCCATTGCATGTCAGCTGCTGCCAAAGGCTCCACACTGTGCCCCAGGTACTCGCTCAAAACAAGCAGCCACTGGTTTTGCCACCCACTTTGTGATGGTTTCTGGCCTTTCCAGCTCAGACACCCCACAACACTGGCCTCATCACTCCAGGGACGTGGAGCTGCACAGATGCTCAGCTGCCCCCATACAGGTGCCCGGGTTTGGGTGCAGTTGTGCTCCAGACCCTGCTCAGACACCTGCCCCAGTGTCCCAGAGCCACACCAGAGGAATGTCCCCACAGGGCCCCACTGGACTGTGCAAGGTCTCCAGCTCTCTCTGAGCTGCCAGGAGAAGGCAATGGTCCATGTATGACCTCCCCAATCCCAATCCCAGCAGCAGAGACAAACTCCTAGGAGATGTTAGGGAGCTATTTTTCCACCTCTACTGTTGGGTAATCCAAGAGGGGTCCTGCTTTACAGGAGAGATGCACAAGAATTCATCTCTGAAAGCATTTCTTGGGATAAAATCATCCCTTCCAGGGCATAGGGCTGAACTTGGGACAGCAGCAGAAGGGCCATCATCAAAAGCCTTTGGTGGAGACAGGGGTTGATGGATCTTACATTCCTCTGGCTTTTTGCCCCAGGCACTGCCTCCTCCTCTCTCCTGTGCTTTGTGCTTTCTTTCTCTTCCTTTAGGTTTTCTTCCTTTTAAGTGAAACATTGCCCAGCTCTGCTGTGAGCACAGCTCTGTGGACCCTGTGCTGAGAGGATGAGCCAGGTGAGAGCAGGAGGAGTTGAGCAGGAACTCCTCACCCCAGTGTTACCCCTAGGTGCCTCTGCTCCCAGGCAGGTTCTGCTTGAGGGTCAGCACCTCGATGATTTACAGCGCAGGTCTGGGGAAAAGCACCGAGCACAGAGACAGCCCAGCCTCGATGGGATGCTGAAAACCTTTCTGACAGGAAGCAGTTTGGGATGTGGTGCTTGTTGACTTCTGTGAAAGGCTCAGGTCCAGCCCAGCAGCAGCTCCGGGTCTGAGCAGCTCTGCTGCTCCTGGAATAACGAGCCCCGACGGGTGTGAGTAAACAAAGCAGCTCCTCTCTCACCGGACCTCACGCATCATTTACAGCCAGCCTTGCCGTGGCACAGGAAACATTTCCATATGCCAGCATTAATTCTGAACGCCACTTCAAAGCCATCTCTGTCTAATGAACCCCGTGCGCTGCGCACAGCAAATTCCACCCCAAAAATAATTAGCAACACTCGCCACCAAAGCGTTACAAGGGGAACACAGCACACCACCTGCTGAAGTAAAATGAATGCCTGATTTATTTATTTTTTCCAATTTTTTAGCAATATTCAGGCACTGAGTCAAACCTGTGCTCTGTTCTTTGTAGGGCCCTGGGAAGCGTAACGTTCCCACTCTGCTTTCCAGTCTGAGAAGAGATTGGATTTGGGAGGGTTATAAAGAACCACAGAAAGATTTGCTTTGTAAGGAACCTCAAATATCATCTAGTTCCACCCCCCCCCACCATGACAGGGTTTATGTTTTTCTTACATCACTACTGGACAGAGCTGTGCAAGGCCTTGCTGATTTCTCCATGCCAGAGGTGCCAGCTGGGAGTGAGGGTGCAGGCAGCTCTGTGACCCTTTCTCTGAAGCTGCACAGGTCCCAGATGTTTGGGATGCTGTCACCAGCTGACCAGACCCAGGCTGGGAGCAGGACAGGACTGAGTCTCACCCTGGTCTGACATTCCCACAGAGCCTTTAACCCCTGAGTGGGATCAGTCTCACTGAGAAAAAAGGAAATTGGAAATGAGCTCAGGAGTCCAAGGTTTTGGTGCCCATCCCAGCCATGGGGTATCCCAGCTGTGAACAGCTCAGGGGACAGAGCTGGCTGCACTGAAATGATTGCTTTAATCTCTCAGAGCTGCCCAGCCTGGCTCACAGCAGGAGCAGCAGCATGTTTAGCTCAAAGCTGATGTAGTGGCATTGCTGTGGGAGACCCAGGTCACAAATCACCCTGGCAGAGAGATGGAGACCAGAGCTGGAGGTGGCTGTGGGCACAGGGGACAGCTCTGCCAGGATGACGCTGGGATCCTGTTTTCTCCTAGTTCTGTCCTCCTGGAGTGGAAGGAAGGTGCTTTGCAGGGCACTGCTCTCAGCCTGTGTATCTCTCCAGCATCAAAGCATGGAATTCAAATTGTCAGTATCTGCCTTGTTAGGATGCAAGGGGTTAAACTGTTCTTCCTATGCAAATTAAGCTTAATTAATCCTTTTCATCAGTTGCAAATATACCTTCTGAACCCTATTAAAAACATGAATATGCAAATTAAGACCTTTTTTAATACTCATTTTCAAGGACTTGGAGTCAGGCTTGATTATTCGATTCCCGTTAACAGCCTGTAAAACCTGGTGCAAAATTTAATTTCCATTTTAAGTTACAAAAAAAAAAAAAAAAGAATCTGTTGGTAATTAAGCTAATTACAGTGTTACACTAAAGAGGAGACAAACAAGGAGGACAAGATCATTCATTACGTTTAACACAGGTTACAGGACCTGGGGACTGTCCCGAGTTAACTCTGAAGCCAGGAAGCAGTGGTGATGTGAACAGGGTGTGTGTGAGGAGCCTGTGGCTTTTTGGGGGCCTGGTGCTTTCCTTACCTTGGGAACAAACCTGCTTCAGTCCCATCAGCCATTCCCCTCCTTCTGTTAAGGACAGAAGCAAGGAAGGGGAGGTGAGCCAGGCTGGAGATGTCCTGTCAGTGTTGTGGGGTCTCTGCATGGATCAGGAACATGCTTGGAGTTTCAAAGCACCTGTAAACCACCTCATTTGCCAGAGCTGAGCATCCTGTGCAGGTCAGATTTCATCTTCCCTGAGCACTTTGTGGGTGGGGAGGTTTGCTGACAACTCCTTTTGCACTGGCAAAGCCATCAGGACGAGACATGACAAGACTCTGCAGAGACATCTATAAACTGCTGCTCACAGCCATAACAGAGAGCAAACAATGAGCAGGATGTGATCCCCTATTGCTCATGCCCGTGGCCAGCACATTTTGGGAGATGCCAGCCAAACCAGCTCAGCCCACACCACCCAAACCTCCCTTGTGGTCACCACCAGAGCTGGGCAGTCAGTGCTGGTGCCTCTCAACTTGTCCATCAACCATCCCATGGCTATGCCTGCATGTCATTTTAAAAAAATAATGTTATAGACTGTTAATTATGTTTTAGCACCACAGTCCTTAGAATATCCAGCTTCTATTCTGCACTTAGTAGTTTTTAGTGAGTTTGCAAAGTTAATTTGTGCCTTACCAGAGCTGTGATCCTCACCTTGGGATGGCAGCATAGCCTGGTGGGCTCAGGTGAGGACTCCCATGGCTGAGGTGGCACACATCACACAGGGGATGCTCTGCCCACAGGAGATCAGGACTCAGTGCCCAGAAAACCAGTGCAGGACACTCCAACACTGAACCAGAGAGCTGGCATTCCCTACAGACCTACCCAAAGTCAGGCAACGCTGGCAGGACAGACCCTCACAGGGATTTGTGCTCTCTGGGGAGCTTCTCTCGCTCCTCCTCATCTCAGTGCAGCCACCAGGACTAGCAGCTTGGCTCCCCACGGATTTGGTTCATTCCTTGCCATCCTCCCCTCTCCGGGGCTGTTCCTTCCCTGCCAGGACTCACAGCAAGAGAAGCTGTCACTTCAGAGCACAGCACTCATAGGCAGCTCTGCCTTGAAACAGCAGCAGGAATCCATCATGTACACACCCAGGGGCTGCAGGGTGACTCCAAAACGAGCTGAGGAAAGGCACAGGCACACAGAGGAGCTGGGAGAGCCCAAAATGAGCTGAGGAAAGGCACAGGCGCACAGAGGAGCTGGGAGAGCCATTCTGCAGGGAAGGGTGAAGGAGGATTTGCCATCACCCCACTGTGAAAAAGGCTGTGCACTGGGAGTGGGAGGCACCTCCAAATGAAGGACCCAAGTGACATCCACGGTCTGTGTTTCTTTCAGGAAGGCCACTCCTTGGCAGTGGTTATGGAGCAGCCTGGCAGATGAACCAGTCACTGCCAGCAAAGTGAAGAATCTGCCACCACCCAGCACAAATGTCACTCAGCAGATGCTCCTCAAGAGGAAAGGTTCATCTGCCAAACTTCAGAGCCTTTCGTCTGCCTGGAGAACATTTCCCACCACGCTGATACCTGAAGTTCCTGATCACAGCAATGGAGTGTGACAACAGAGATGAGAAGGGAAATGCTCTCACCCCCTAGGCAAGCCCTTCGACGTGCCTGGTGCATCTTGTCAACTGTATCATATTTTGGGGGGAGTCAGGGATGCAGAGTTACCTTCTCAGTCCCTGCAGGCAATCAACTTGCTCCTCGAACCATGAGATATGATTGCCCTTATTACTTTGGCTTGCATAGCAGTGAGCCTTGTTAATGGTCATAAAATTATCCAGCCCTTATTTAAATCCTACAGCCGTCTGTGTTTCAATGACCTCCCCATGGTCTCTGGCTTTGCTCCAGGCTGAAGAAGCATTAGAAGGACCAGGAAGGAAAAAGAGACAGTGGGAGGATTAAAGAAAAAAAAACCCAGAACCACAACAAGCAACAGTCAACAAAGAGAATTTAAAGTGAAATGGGGAATATTAAAGAGAGCTCAATCAATCAACTGGAGAGTTCAAAAAAACAACCTGACATGAAGAGAAGGAAGCAGCATCAGGTAAAATTAGTAACACTAATAAACTCATCACAACTGGAGCCTGGGCCAGGAAACAGCACAGGGAAGATGAAGGAGTTGGTAGAGGCCTGATCCCATATTGGAGAAGCAGAAGAAAACTGACACAAGCCAAGGGAATGTCATTTGGTGGAGAAATTTGGTTTGGGTGGAGACAAAGGACATGGGCTGCTTCCGAGACCTCCAGCAGCAAGAAGTTGCCTTTGTGCTCCTTAAATTACATGGCAGCATTTTCCTTAAAGTGTATTTTTCTTCTGTTTTGTTCCTTGTACTTGCTCTGAGGGAAAACATGCACAGAAGGAAGGCTGGAGACACAGACACCATGGGTGGAAGGACAGGAAGGGCTGATGGGATGGCCTGTACAGGACTGGGCTTTGGCCATGATCTTTCTGCAGCAAAAGTCTCCTCTTTCTTTCAGATAAAAGACCGTTCCTCCATCCTTTGAAATAACATCTGCAAACCCCGAGAATGCTGAAAGATTTTACAATAATAATCCCCCAAAAGAGAAACAAAAACTGGAAAACCCCCAAGCAGCCAAGAACTCTTTTAATGTAACCAAGCTCCAACACAGATTTCCATCAATTTTGCAGCAAACCTGAGTCATGAAATTAAAAGTAGCATCAGCATATTTCCTATTAGCTATGGTTCCTTTTTGAGAACAGATCATACATTCCTACCCTATTTTTCTAGACACTTGTGTCAATGCGATATCATCAGATGCCGTTCAGTCTTTCCTCTCAGCCTGAAAAAGCTTTCCTGTTGGGAAGGATGGGATTTTAATATTTAAAAAAGACTTTGTGAAAAAGCTTTGCTGATTTTTTATTTATTTATTTATTTATTTAATACCCCCTCCCCTGATCAGAGTGGGTGCATTTTGTAGCTTTTAAATATCATGCAAGTTTTAGCAACGCTGCTATTAAATCTGAATCTGCTGTCACAGCAGGCAGCAGGAATGTGATTCACACCAGCACAGAGAGCCTGTTCTGTCATCCCCAGCTCCTGTCCTTAGCTACAGTCACCTGTATCAGACATCATCACTGTTTTCCCAAGGTCTCTGGACAGCTAAAAGCTCCAACAGAACCAATCCTGCCCTGGCTGTGCCCTCTCCCACCCTGAGCAGAACACAATGGGGTCCGGCATCAGCTTGGTGATGTCTGAGGAAGGCTCTTGCCTGTCTCCCCTGGGGTTTATTCTGACACATCCTCCCATCAGCCCAACTCACACCACTCTCAGCTGCCTGTGAGCCCACTGCTGGGCTGGGAAATGAAGAGGGCAGGTGCTGCTCAGGGTTTGGAGTGAGCAGAGGGGAGCAATGGAGAACTGACAGCAAGGCTGGCACTGTAGCTGCTCAGAAATGGACGTGGCTTCTCCTTCCATCCATGTCCTGTTTGTTCCACCCATGCCCTGCTCTGCTCCTGCCCTTCACTCTCCAGGTACTCACCTCTTTCATGGCTCCAATGCTCTCCCTGTCCTCCTTCCCTTGCTCCTGCAGTGTTACATGGAGAAGATCCAAAGTGAACATCTACAAACTCCAAACTTCTCATGGCTCATCCCAAAAGGGTTTCCCTGGTTCCTTCTCAGGCATTGCACATTCCAGGACAATGCAAACAATACCTGATGACACCAAGAGCCAGGGAACACAAAGCAGGAGCAAAAGAAAGGTTCCAGGTTCAGAGATGTGCCCTTGGGAGAGGCACAAATCTGGCAAAACCTGCCTCAGCCCAGAGCTCTGCTTTCTTGGCTGTTGGCAGTACCCAAGAGCTCCGTGCCTGTTTGGTGTTTGTGTATGCACACAGATGGACAGGGCTGATCTGCAGCAGAGCAGGGACTTGAGCAGTTTGAGTGAAGGGAAGCTTCACGCAACACCACAAACAAGACGATGTTTGACACACACACACACAAAATTCTGCAGCCATGCACCAATAAATCATATTTCACAGCCTACAGCACATAAACCCAGCCAGCATGCACAGAAACCCAGCGAGCACACGCACGCTTGTGAGCGCTCCCGCCTCTCCCCTCCATCCAACTGCAAATTTATTATCCAGCTCCCAAGATTTTCTAAAAGGATTTTCCACAAACAGGGCTGGAGCTCTGCAAGTGGTGAGCCAAGTCCAGATGGGACTTGTGCCCTCAGCACCTGGGGTGGTGGCAACTGGGATGTCTTGTACTGCCCTGGGGGGCTGCACTCCTGGAGGGGGGATGCAGGGGGTGGTGAACACGGTGGCAGCGCCTTTGCTGGGCTGCTGAGCCCATGTAGCTCACAAAGGAAGGAGCAATCACTGTGAAATTCAGTGTACAGCTATTCCTGCAGCTCCTTCATGGCTCCTACAAGCAGGATAATGACAGTGGCAGAGATAGGAGCTGCCATGGGATCAGGTACAGCCATACGTTTGTGGCTTCATCCGGAAATCAGTGCTGGAACTAGAAATTGGGGACTCTCGGTTCCTCTTCTCCATGGCCCACAGGTGGCCCAAATGGCTTTGCAACGGTCACCTCCACATGAGCAACTTCCAGGATCCATGTGAGAGCCTTAGAGAAGTCAAACTTCCCAAAAGTCCCTGTTCCATGTGAGCCCAGTGAACTCACACTGCAGCAGCATCCTGCCATGAGCAGGGCAGGGATGCTGCTGGCCAAAGCAGGACAGTCACCCAGGTGCTGCACACACCAGCACATCCAGCCAAGCACCCATCCTCACCACACACCTCTGCCAGCCACACTGCATATTAAACTTAGCTAACAAATCAGTCTTGCTGGGAGAACAGGGAGCAGAGCAGTAACTCATGTCTCCTCCCCACCGGAGGCGTCTCGAAGCCGGCTGTGTGTTCTCTCCCAACTTATTATCCTTTCACTCTTGGGAGGCAACTTTCCAACGGGCAGAACGTGTTTTCCCTTGTCGCTCTCCAGCATCGCTTCTCGCCTCACCTGTGTTTTGCTAAGATAGAGGGTTTATTGTAAACTTATTAATTACTTCATTTCTCCTGCAAGGAGCCAGGAGAAAAATTTTCCGCGGCAGCCAGGATCTGCTATTGTGTTGGCGGCGGAGCTGAATGCGGCTGACGTCATGATTCATTTTCCCCATGACTGGGGAAGGCGACTCTCCGTGCCACGCCGTGCATATGAATCAGGCAGCCTTCCCCTGGCACAGCATGCCCAGCAATTCATCTTCCACTGGGACTTCTTCAGGCAGAAGAGAAAATGACAAACTTTTGCTATTGCGCTTCCCCGCAGAGAGGAGTTGGGGAGATGAGGGCTGCAGCCTCCCCAGGCCTCATGTTGTCCCTCCACCTCTGACCAACAGCAAATGGGAGTCAACAGCAGATGTCTTCCATGCCTCTAGACACATCAACAGGTCTCCAAGTGCCTCCAGCAAGCCTGGTCAACCCTGCAGTCACTGCAAGTATCTCAGATAACTTTCCAGCCTGCTCATTGCTACCTTTACTCCAAGCCTAAGGAGTGTGCTCCTGCTGAAATCAGGGGGAAATCAATACACACAGAAGTTTATAGCAAACTGATTTGGTTTAAGGCAGAAGGGTTTAGCACTAGATGATCTCTAAGGTCCCTTCCAACCCAAACCATTGATGATTCTATAATTCTATGAATGGGACTTGCCTGGAAAAACAGAGATAGTGATGTCGTCCCTTTGCAAAGCACATGAGACCACTGATGTGCTCAATCTCTATAGGCACAGAGTGCATCCCAGATAAGAGTCATACACCTAGTTTGGTAAGTGACACTTTATTATTATCACAGAAGAACTACATCCATTACACAACAAAATGTGAGATTTTTGGGGATGCTCCACCTTCCATGGAGGGGAGGAAGAAGGAGATTCCCAAAACAGATACCCATAGGGTGGTGGCAGGCAGGAGGCTGAAGTCATCAGCATTGAACACAGCCCAAACTGCTTCTTTCTACTTTCTACAGTCCTGAGATAACCAAGACCCCTAAAGTCTTGGTGAGGAACCAAAAGCAAGGCAGTGACTGAGCCACAGAGGTGTCAACACAGGTACAGGGGCTTCAAACGACCATTTATATTTGTGCTTGTCTGCTGAGTGATGGCAGACTCAGGTCACTGATACCTTAAAAATCATTTCAACCTTACTGAGTGATGAGATGCTTGCAAGAGCAAGAGACTCTCCCTGGGTCTCTGTCCTCAGGAACCAAGCCCTTGGCTCCCATTAGAAGAGGACAACCATGCAGCTGGGAGCACCAGCCTCATGCAGGTTTCTCTCTGTTAGGGCCCAGATTTAGGGAATCCTTTTGGGAAAAGCTGTGAATGGTGATCCTGGGGCTCCTCAAACCAGCAGCTCCCATCATACTCCCAGACAGACCCTGAGAAACTGGGAAGTGATGAACACATGGCCCAGTTCAAAGGCAGGGATCGGATCCTGGCACAGGAGAGCTCTGGGATGGAGCTAGACTTGCTCTCCCACAGCAGGAAAATTATTCTTTTCAGAGGAATTGGTGGAATTTGTGACTCAGCATGAAAAAAAGAGGGGGAAGGAGCTCCCTGCAAAACAAAAGCAACCCAATACCACAAATTAAGGTTGCTGGACATGAGAATTTTGCCTCACTACCTCAAGTGTCCTGCCCAGGAGGGGCAGAGCCTGGCTGGCAGCTGGCAGGGGGACACTAGGCAATGGTCTGGCGGCTGAAGAGGTCGAGGGTGAGGGCACTGAGGAAAGCTGGGATGCTGTCCTGGCGCAGCAGGTGCAGCTCGATGAGCTCCGGGATGGCTCGTGAGAATTCCGTTTCCAGAAGCTGCATTTTTCCACCAGAGGAGCTGGAGGCCTAATGGGAAAGAAGAACAAGGCCATGAATATCATAGGGTTTTAATTCACCTCCTGTGACACAGGAGCAGTGTCACCCTGAAGCCTCCTTTGCATGGATCTGTCACCAAGGACATGGCCTCTGTTTGGCACCTGGCACTCCTGAGTCCTGCACCCCAATGTCCCCATGCAGGACCCTGTGAGCCCTCCCTGGTGACAAATGCGCTGTTGGGGAGATGAGGGATTTCCCCATCCTGGAAAGAGCCTGTGGTGCCAGCACAGAACAGAGGTGACCACATCAGGGTCACTGTCACCAACCCCAAGTGGCATCAGGGTCACTGTCACCAACCCCACCCAGGGTAGCAGGAGCTCTGTGCAGGGGCTTTCCCTCCACAAAAACACTGATCCCTGAAGTCACACCACCTCTGTAGGAGGGAGCAGACCTGTTCTTAATTAACATAACTCTTTCCCATTGAGTACTGATCCACTCTGCATCCCTAAAGAGTTTAAATCTGCCTGGCAGCACACAGCCAAAACCTCCAGAGGAATTATTCCAGAGATGCTCTCATGAAAATAAGGAAACTCAACATGGGGGAAGACATTACAAATCTCCTGTAACATATAAAACAAGCAAAAAAAAGCTAAATGCAAGAGAAATAAGGAATGCTTCAAGCCTCTCCTACCCCCGGAGGCACAAAAGCAGCTTGTTTATTAATAAACAGCAAAAACATCACAGTGCAAATGCTAATTTTTTTTTTCCCCTGCCATTTCCCTCTTCAAAATACTTCTATTCCTAATTACTTTGCAGCTCTGCTTCCTGTTGGAGCCGAGGTGGGACAGCATGGGTGGTGCCAGGCACGGCTGGCAGCCCCCTCCTCAATCACAGGATGCCAGATCTGAAGTGGAGGATTGCCGTGTGAGGGGAAAACATGGCTTTGCCTGCCCAGGAAACCTGCTTCCTTCTGATTTCATGTTCTCAGGAGCCTGGACACATCTGATCATGAACCTGCTGTGTTTGGGTCACTTTGGATTGTGAGGAGTGCAAGGTGCAGAGGATGCCCCTGTCATCCCCGAGCCAGGCAGGGGATCCAAACAAGGTTTCTATGTGGAAAAGTGGATTAGCTTTTGTTGAGATCTTTGTTTTGGCTGGGCTGTTTTTCAGCAAATCCTGTGCTTTGATCTGCTGCTTACTGGAGCTACCTGATGCCTCCTGTGCTCCTGAGGTAGCCCTGGACCAGATCAAAGAGGGAAGCACTGGCAGATGAAGGAGCCGGTTGGAGGCATCAGGAAGGATGTAAATTCCAGCCCACATAAAGCCAGAGGTGTCAGAGCAGAGCAGCAAGCACAGGAGCTGGGTGCTGTGGCAGCAGCACAGGTTTTACTTTGCAAATCCCACCACGATTCAGCTGATGAGGAGTGCCAGTTTTGGAGGAAGGTCCGAGTATTATGAATGCATCGCTTGTGTCTCCAGCTCTTTCAGAGCCGAGCTGGATTCATCTGAAATGGGAATTCAAGCTCTGTATGAAATACACAGCCTCCCTCACAGATTTAAAACACTCCTTGGGCACAGAATTAATTTTCTAAGAATTTACAAGCAAATCCATTAATTGGTTTACTAGTTTAATTAATTAAATTCCTTAAGAAATTTAGCATCCAGCGCCAGACCATTTGCTTGTATTTTATGACCTCAGAAACAGAGCAACATAAATGTTTTAAATTTCCTCTGCTTTGAGCTCACTGGTGTCGTGGGTGAAGGCTACATTTGAATATATTCTCTTTCTTTTCTGAGATTAATGGCAGTTTCTCTCTACTATCCTTCATAACCAAAGTTTCCTCCTGCAGCAGAGGCAAAAGAATGATGTTCAGAGGAAGTTATGTGGACAAATACATGCTTCTGAGAAGATTGCTGTTTCCCATTGAGTTTTCTCAGATGCCAAGGGAAGCACACTCCTCCCTCTCACTCCCACAGCCTCTGTCTCTCCAGGAACTCCAAAAAATCAAAGAAAACACCCTAATGCTTCCAAACCCCGGACATCTCACCCAGGTTTCTTATGATTGCTTCTGTAACAAGCACAAGGCGAGAGGGCAGTCACTTGGAAAAAAAGCAATTCTTCCTCTGCCAGGAGATGTTTACATGTGAACTCAGAGGATGGATGCACTTGCAGTGCAGCTCTTTCAATCTCACACTGCCTTAAAAAAATGGAGAAACTTCTTTTTTTTTCCCTTCCCCTAGGAGTGTTTTAAAATTGCTATCATTGTTACTTTTCTTATTATTTGTTTTTATTGCTTTTTTTCTTCACCCATCTGTTCATAATGTAGTATAGACTGGGGTATATAGATAGATTTGCTGCTTTGGGTTCAACAGCGGGAGTACCTCTGCAGCCTGTGCTTTACAAATAAAGTGATTATATGAAATAATAGCAATATGTTCCCATTAATTCACAGAATTTCTTTTCAAAAGGCAGCCTGCACCCTGCCTGGTGCGCTTGCTGGCAGAGAGGGAAGTGCCCGAGGCAGGAACAGGAGCGAGCAGGGGATCAGAGCAAGGCAGGGGGGTGCACAGGGTGTGCAGGAACTGAGTGGGAGGACATGAGGGGATGCTCTGCTGAGTGAATGCTGCAGGCTCTGGTTTTCCACACCATTCTGGATCAATGCAGAGCATGCCTGTGGTTCCAGCTCTAAAAACTGTACTGCTGAAAATAAGAAATATGAAATTTCCAGCAGTTCAAAGCCGCAAGGGCACTCTCCAGTGTACATAGCTAGGATTCCCTCCACCCATTTTTAATCAATTTTTTTTTTTAATTTATAAAAAGTCTCAACCCTCAAAAGCAAACTCCTGGACACAACTCTTGCTGACGAGAACTTGCAGGTGCCAGCACAGATCAGCTATTCACAGCACACTCCATGTAACACAATCACCATTCACTCTGCTGATGCATTCCCTAAAATTCTAAGCTTAGATGAAGCCAAAAACCACCTCAACCCATCGAGGAATAAAATGCAAAGATGAGAGGAGCACAAACAAGTGTCACTGATCCATGGGGACAGTTCATGAGTGGGAATGGGGTGAGAGACACCAGAGCACGTTCAAACTCAGCCCAACGCTACTGACATCACTGTTAGAGTGTGTTGTTGCTCTTAAAGAGAAGGGCAAAAAAGCAAAGAAAAAAGAAAGAAAAAAGCATCAGCATTTAGAGTCAAACTGAATACAGGGGCTCAAAGGAAAAGCTGGATCTGTGAGTATCCCCACCCACCACAGGGTCAGTGCACAGAGGAGTCAATGCAAGAGGACACTTTGGGGACCACCATCACACTTCACTCTCCCTTTCCCCTCTGTGCTGGGCCACACAAGTGCAGTGCTTCACTAGAATGTAAATATTCCCTTCTAAACCTCAGTTTCCCTGAGCACAGAGCGGCAGCTAATCACTATGAGAATACAATCTCTCAGGTACTCGGTACATAGCCCTATATTGGTTTCTTCTAATTCATGGGAAAAGTCTGTCTGGCTCACTAAACTACTGAGATTCAGGTCTCTGTTATGTTTTATTCAGATCTCAAATACTTGCAATGGGAAAGATTTCAGCTTTCACTAAGCTCTGATGCCAGTTTAGTCTGATTTAAGGACTATGGGGACCTTTTCTAGAAAAGCAAAGGAAATCACTCTTTGGCCAGTCTTACTGCACACCCAGCTCTGCTGGGGTGGACTGACGAGACCCTGGTTGTAGATTTGAAGGGTGACAGTCTGTTTGTCTCCTTGCAGGCTGTGCTACCCCACAGCAACCAGATCAGGGGGCAGACCTCTCTGTATTGTAAACAACAACAACACTGGTCTGGTTAGCACAGAACAACATGCATTTGGAGTAGCTGCTGTGAGAAAGGAGCTGTTATCACAACTGTGTCTTCAGGGGAATCAAGATCAGCAGCAGAAGGAAACATCATAACTCTTCCTTTTAACCCTGGAAACCAGTAAATTATTCATATTATTTATAGTTGAGACATACATGTAAAAATCTCTCCAGTAACCACCAACGCGGTAGAAAAGCAGGTTCTTCTCTTCATCTCAGCAAGGAGCAGACAGTGTAGATGGTGTGGAGGAGCAATAGGCATTCCCAAATGTCCCTGTTGGGGGATGGACCTGCAGCTGGATCAACTGGGCTCCTAAAACTGCAACATATGGACTGTAATGGGCTCTCCTAACTACTGCCACCTCATTGTAATGTGGACAGGACCTCTGTCTGTCCTGCTGAGATGGCTCTTTGCACTTGTGCTGCTGTTGAAAGCCAAGACCCAACATTTCCTTCTCTGCTTCTTCCAGCAGTGAAAAGTCTGTGAGTGGGTGAAAAGTCTGACAGTGCTATCCTTAGTCACTCACAAGCTACCATATGGTTCACAAGTGCACTCTCACCTAGATACATTCAGGTTTTAGTTTCTTGTACACCTGTTTTCTCTCTGACATATTTTGGTAGCCAGAAACAGTGTTTGCAAAAGTGCCATCGGCTATGAACTGGCATGCAGCGTGACTTTAATCACACAAAGGATGCTTCTTGAAAAATACAGGTTGAACATAAGACCTGAGGTTATGTAGACCTTCAGACACCGTAGTAAGACTGAAAAGAGGGTGGCTGCACACCCCAGAGCTGACATGGGGACTTGGTGTCATGAGAACGTATGGAGTAGAAATGTAGAATCAGGGAAAAGAGGGCTTCAGCATTCTGTACAGCTTGAGATTTCAAAATGAACTGAGGATTTTCTACACTGAGAAAGCACAACTGCCTTTGGGGATGCAATCCATGCAGGACATGTGTTCCTGCAGCTTCAAACACACACCTCCAGTGTCGCAGGTGGAGCTCCTGAATGGGTTTTGGCAAGCTGAAAACAGGGATGGTGGAGCTTTGAGCCAGGCACAGTAGGCAAGGCAGTTGTGTCTCAGCTTGGGAACAAAGGAGGTTCAAACACCTCCACAGCATGCAGAAGGATGAAGTCCAGGGCTTTGGCAGGGCTGCCACAGCCACCCCTTGGCGTGGTGACAAACCTTGGCTTTGCAGATGCTGCCTGGCCACGCTCTATGGTAGATGGTGCTTTCCAAGGCTAAGATGTATTAGGGGTCAGAAGGAGCAAGTGAATCATTGCCTGGTGACATTTACCCAGTGAATGTATCTCCAAGGCCCCATCTCATCTGCTCTGCTCCTTCCATAAATCACTGTCTGTGCTGTGTCCCCATGGATATCAGCTCTGAGCACACACAGCCACCAGTGCGCCGAGGCAAGGGGCACCACGGCTTCACACCAGCACTGTCCTGCTTCTCCCTGCTCTGTGCGGGTCCCCAAGCTGCTCCAGAACTGTGGGCCATGTTGTGGCCTCTGTTTCTCACTGTCCTTTCCCCTTCTCCTTGTGGTGCTCCCCACCCTCCCCCAAAGAGTGCTGTGCCATCCACACCAATGTGGGTTATGCACATCTCCCCACCAGATCGACCCCTTTGGCAATTTGCCTTCATCACCAGAATCCCTCAGATCTCCTCTTCATGTGAGTCATTCCCTCTTCCCAAAGCCCTCAGGGTTGGCTGTTCCACCTGATCACCTCCCAAAAGCTCCACAGTTCTATTGCTGTGTGTGCCTTGGGCACGCTGATGCTCCTGAAACCCCTCGACTCCCTGACACCTTCCCCAGGGCACCCACCAACACCCACAAACCCTGCCACGCTCCAACAAACCTATTTGAAAATTTCCTTTAAGAAGCTGCTGGCTCTGACCTTTACATGAGAAAATCCTTTTGTTTCTGCCTCTTGCTTCAGATGCCAAGATTTTTCTAAATGTCAAAGGCCGCCTTGTCCACGTGCAGATGTTGAGGGGGGAAGCAGTGATGCTGAGTGGGCTGGCACCCTCTCTCTGAGGGTGATAAATCAGCTCTTCTGAGGGTGATAAATCAGCTCTTCAGATCACCCCAAACAGACAGATAGACAGCCAGACTCAGGGCAGTCAAAAAACTGGAGTGCTCAGAAAAAAACCAAGGAAAATATGTGTGAGTGTGTGTGTGTCTGTGTGTGTGTGCACATGCAGAAACTGCCTGCTGAAGTTATAGCAACCCAAACACGAGGTTTTGAGATTTAATTGCTCAAACTTGGCTCTCTCGGGTGATGATATCATTATCAAAATACCCCAATTGAGTTATGCCTCACCAATCAATCTCTCCTAAGCATCATGCACTGCTCAAATACCAGGTCCCCAGGTAGCCTCTAAATCACTTTAATTACAGGCCGTTCATTTAAAATTAGGGAAATATTAAGGAAAGGAAAAAAAAAAACCAACACAAAATTGAACCACAAGATGTGCTTATGGCTGGAAATATTTATGAGGTTGTTTAGCAAACTGTTTACTGTTTCTTTCTTTTTTTCCTGGTAACTGGCAGGTTGCAGCTGGCCAGGGTGGCTCCTGCAGGATGTGCAGCACTTAATCAATCAGGTCACCTCCCTTCCACAAATGACCATTCCTTGTCTGCAGCAAAATTCCACCCTCCCCCCACCCTTTAATATCCTCATTGTAACCCAAAGAAGAAGACCACTTGTTTATAATAATTGTTTTTTGCCAAGACCTCTGACCTCTGTGTCACCAGCTTGGTATATAAAGCGAATTTATGAGGCAGACAGGGATGGATGCCTGTAAAGAGCCTTCCAGGAAATGTAATGAAAAAGCTGCTTTTAGCTGCTGAGCAAAGAAAAGCAAATGCCTGGCAATGCCAAGAAGAAAATTGAATGCTGGGATGGGATAAGTGAGAAACAGCCCTGTGTGCACTGAGATTTATAGCAAACATTTCCTTTCTCTTTCTTATTATTCAACACTGAGATGAACCACAACCCTAGAATGTCTGTGGAGCAAGAGGTCAGCTCGTATCCTTCCATCTTAATCAGAAGCACGACCCAGGCACTGTGTGCAGGAGTGGCAGCAGTGATGGGGTCTGGGATGCTGCAGCAGCTCAGAAGCACAGAGCAGGGTGTGCTGCACCAGCCTCTCCCCACAGCTCCCTGTTTTGATCTAGGTGAGCTCTCCTGCACCTCATGTCAAAAATGAAACATAAAAAAGAGCAGGGACATGTGCTGAAGAGCGGCACCCCTCTCCATGGGGAAACCTGCTGGTGTTAATCCTTGGGGACAGTGCTCTGTGCAGCGGAGGGAGAGTCAGCACCTGCTTTCAAAAGGTTTCTCCTACAGGTTAATGCCCTTTAGACTGTCAAATGCGATGCCATAAAAATAAGATCAAAGGCTTTAAAATAAGAGAAGTGTATTTTTTGATTCATACTATTACTATTTTATATCTGAATATTCCTATAGAGCTTTTCATCCTGGAAGACAGGTCTTTGAACTGCTGTGATTTCACCTATCACTGAGGAACAACCCCCGGGGTAAAATGTGACAGCTATTATCAGGGTGCATTAACGTTACTGAACAGTTCAGGATAGACAGAGACAAATATATCCAATTTAAATCATAGGATTGAAGAACTACTGCTCAGTGTGGATTAATACCCATGCATTTTCCAAAAGTGCTTTGAGTTTTTAGAGAACAAGTGCTGAAACTAAAATTCCCTGTCTCATCTGTAGGATTCATTCAGGCTCCCATCATTATGCTGCAAATTGAGCATTGTCAAAGAGGGAAGATGGCAACGTGAATGATTCACCCACAGCATCTACTTTTGCATCCACAGATTCTGATGGGATGTCCAAGCCAGCCACCAAGGAGGCTCACCCTGTGGAGATTTGCTGAGGTGATAGCTAAAAATGGTTCCACTGAACACAAGGCTGGTGAGAGTAAATCACAGCACACTACTCACATCATAGAGAATGGAAAATCACATGGGATGTCACTCTAAACTAATACTGGCAGCTGGCCGTAGTTGGAGCTCAAGCTCATAAAGTACAAATGCTTAACGGACTTCAGATCTGCTAAATAATGTTCACCAGCCAAATATGCTTATAAACATCCAACATGAAGGAGTAGAGATGGGAACACAGCACAGAGCTTACAGAGTTTTTCCAACCCCATTCCATATAAAAACCCAAATTACGGCATCAAGCCTTTAAAACCAACACCTCCATAAAATCTCGGGATCTTCACAAACCAGAGTCTCTCCTTGATACACAGAGAAGCTGTGCTGATCCCCCAGCCATGGCTATCTGTGAGCTAAACAAAACCCTTTGGACAGAGCAGCCAAACACACGTTATCCCAAGTGCTGTCACAGCAGGCGCGGCAGGGCTGCGCGGCTCCGGCAGCTTCCCGACCATCTGCGAGGTGACCGTGCTGGACTGGTCAAGCTGCAGAGTGAGTAGCTAACAAGCATTAACAACATCTAGCCCATGTGTTCTGTCTAGTAAAATGCCAACCCATCTGTCTGTAACATCAGTGACTCTGTAGAAGCCATATGCAGGAGAGACATAAATTAAGGAGAGAAAAATCTCCCGTTACTTTCTCTGCAGTGACTCTGCAGTTGTTGCAGGGAATGCAAGGACTGGGTGTTTTTTAAGTTCTATTTTCCCAGCCAAATCTCAGGCTCATGTAGCTCTCCAGCCCTGCCATCCAGAGGCAGTTTCTGGTCTACACCTGACCCTGGTGAACATGGCTTGGGACAAAGTGAAAAGCAGCTGCAACTCGAACCAGGTTCCAAATTGCTCCCCCAGGAGAGCCAGAAGAAGGCAGAGAACTTGAGGGAGATACCAGGGACTGGCAAGTGAACCCAGCATACAAGAATCCCTCAGTTAGACAGGAAGCTCATTAACCAGCCAAGCTGCTTATCACGTTCCTCTCCATCTCCCCTGCTGGAAGCTCTCTGAGCTGGAAGGAACAGAGGAGCAGTAAACCAAGAACACGGAGTTTCTGGAACATGAGAAGGAAGCACCTATGGGAGAAATGCAAAAAAAAAAAATAAAATCATCTGTGTGGGCTGTAATTAAGACTGCCTGTTTCCAAGGCAGGGAGATACTCCCATTGTGAGCTGCAGCTGGGGGCATGAGGTCTGTAAGAGAACACAACAGCAAAGTTTGCCAAACTCTGCATCAGAGAGAGACGTCTGGAACCACGGAGAATTCTGACAGCAACTTTTGAGGCTGCAACATTGCCTGGGAGATAGGCACCCCTTCCCCAAGGCAAACCACTGCTCCCCAAGAGGCAGAGCTTGCTGGAGCATCATCCCTCACTGCGTCACAGCAGACATGCACTGTTCTGCTGCTTGGCTGTTCCCGCACCGTGGTCCTGCTCAGAAGCCTCTGCTTTCCTGTCTCTGGATTAGAGCGAATCAGAAAAACCCAAGACTCTCCTCTGAAGTGCCTGCATGTGACACAGAGTGAAAATAGGTCATACAGAATTCAGGACTCACCAGCTGCCAACTGGGAATGAACCCCTGAGTTTGGGAGCTGGGCGTCTCACCTTGCATGAGATGGAGGGAGAGTGCCTGGGGCTGGGAATGGTTAAATGAGCAGAGGACATGCCTGGGAGGCACATCTGGAGTGACTGCTACTCTGCCACGTTGCAGATGCCAACATGTGATTAACACATTTATCCGCATCACCTTTTTGGTATCCTTCTGGAAGTCTTGCCACAAATGGGGTGGATGGAAGGCTAAAGAAGTGAACAAGATCCTGTGACCAGCAATGGCTCAAGGGACTGTAAGTGATAAACTTAGTGACAAGCAGAAAATTAGACCTTAGCTGTGGCTCAAGGATGGGACAGTATATGGAGCATGCCTGTTCCTGGCTCATTGAGCTTGCAAGGCTTGTGGGGGAAGGAATAACAGATGGACCTGATGGCAGATTACAGCTGAAATTCTCACCATGTTTATTCATTACCCTCTTCTAGCCCTTGTTTGTCAGAGTCTGGCACCTGCAGGTTCAAGCCTTACATCAAGGAAATCGGTGACATATTGGTCACCTCTGTGCAGAGCCAGTGCTGTGCAGACCAAAGCCACTGCTCATTTAAGAGCAAGAAGAATTGGCCAATAATTGCCCCTCCCTGTGGGACTGTGTGACTTGCTCACAGTTACAAGCCACCAAAGTGGAATTTAAGTGTTGGCTCTGGGAATAACCACAGCTGCCATTGCAACATCAATACCCAAATGTCACGATGTTAGTGTGAGATGAGGAAGGTGCTTTTCCTGCTCTGGCTTTTTTGCTGGCTCACATTTTCTTTGTTTTTCTTCATCTGAAATCGCTGTCATCAGCACGACTGTCAGCAGGACCAAAGCAAGCCTGAGTTGTCAGTATCCAGCAAGTCAAAGAAGGAAGTTGATTCTGAACATGCAAAATGATTTTCTTGTGTCCTCAAGAATGAGTTTTAACCCTTAACAGCTCCTCACTGTGGGGAAGCACATTTCTCAGACTGCATCTATAGTCACAAGTGGAAGTTTATACTGACAAGAAGATGTCATTATTTTTATCATGGAGCTGATGGATACCAGTAATTCTATTTATGGAGTTACTCAACCAGACTTGTAGTCGACAGGCAGCAAACCTTGAAGAGCAAGATAGTAGGGAAACCAGTCAACTGACTTGTGCAGGTTGGGTATATCCATCTTCCTTGAAATGGACTTTTAATGGTAAAATCCAATGTGAAAAAAAGACATAGGGTTCATCTCTCCTTGAGCAGGTCTGATCTCACCATGAGAAGAAAACCCATGGCTCAAGAGACAGAGGTTGCAGCTAAGGAGTGAATAAATAGGAAGATTTCAGTATTCACTGAAACAGCAGGAGGAATTCTACTGTATCCCTTGAGGGGACACTCAGCCCTTTGGGCTATGACACATTTGCTGAAAGCTCCTGCTGCTGCTGCCTGTGCTGTCAATTGGCACTAACCTCCTGAAGAACAGGGCAAGACAGCACTGCTGGTTCTCCTGTCTGGATGAACATGCTCCTCTCCCCGAAGGGAAAAGGAGAAGTTTTGTGTTTAGCGAGTGCACCATGTTCCAGCAACCTCTGAGGAATGTGCCTGGGGCCCCGGGGCTCCCCATCTGACACACATCTGACTGGTTGTCTCTTCCTGCTGGTGTTCTCCCCCTGATGTGCTGCCATCCTCCAGTCAGCTCCTTTTGCTGCAAGTGCAGGGGGGGAAGAGATTTATGCAGACACCATGTATGCAATTATGAAAACACAAGACAAGACACCCGGATATCACACAAACTGATGCATTTTTGCTGGCAGGCTTTTTGCATGATCTGGTAGCAGCTGTCATGCTCCAGCTTCTCTCATCTGAGCTCTGCTACCACTTCAGCATCCTTCCACATCCTTTAAGAGAGCTTCCTTCCCTTCCTGGTGCAGCCTGCTCCAGATGCCACAGCAAAGCAGGCAGCAGTGTGGGATGCAAAGGGGAGACAGTGTGGCTGCTTTTCATAGCAGCACTAAAATGAAATGTTCACTTCTTTAGGCAAGATACCGCTCATTAGCAATGACCTCGAGGCATGCAAGCTGCTCAACCAGCAATCTCTCCCACTCTAGAGCTCTTTAAAATTTGCCCTTTTCCTGTGCCAAATCTTTAGGCAAGCTTCCCTGAAGCCCAGCAGTGATCTGCAGAGATACACACACATTGTCCAGTGCTTTGTGGAGAAGGTGGTGATGGGGAGCTGGTGTGGAGCTTGGACTTCATACCTTGTGCCCTATTCTGCACAGCATTTAGGGAAGGAAAGAACAAGCCTACAAGTTTCCCTGCCAAGTCAGCTCCTGCTGTGAACTCTAAAGCCTGGGAGCCTGTTAGTGCCCACATCCTCCTGGTTTTCAGCACTCCATGCTATGTTTGCTTTTGTAAATAGATTTAACCTTTCTAAAATTAACAACGGAAGAGAACTTCTCTTGGCAGAACACCAGCTTTAGAAAGATGGAGGAACACAACATTTTCCAAACACTTCAAAACTGCAGACGAAAGATATGTGTTAGTCTCTGCAGTGCATGCTGGTTTTGCTCATTATTCTGAATGCTAATACATTAATAGATCCTCTCCTGATGAACGTCTGCACTAGGCTCTCTTTCTAGGAACACATATGGCTCCTTCTTGCCACAATATTGGAATAGAGAGCCAAAATATTTAAACACTGACACTAATAAAAGATTTTATCACCCCCATCCTGATGTAAATAACTAAAGCTGGAGCCAGCTTTTAGCTCTATATGCCTATCTTTCAAAAAGTTCTTAATCAAATATGAATGAACAGGCTGAGGCTCATTTTAAGTAATTGGGCTGTTTGAGGTTACAATGCTGCAGCAGCTGTGACATCCTCTCATCCCACAGGATGCTGTGGCTCTGACTGAAAGAAGCACATATTAGTTTTAAACCCAGGTGTGTGTGCTGGTTCTGCCTGCAAGAAAAGGAAACACATTTTTGCTTTCCCCACACCTGCAAGGTTAAAATATTGTCCTGAATTAAGATGATTTTCAGGGGCCTCCAAATGCTTCTCTCCCAGATGTCTACACACAGCAACATTTACCCCACCTGCTGAAGGACATGGGAATCACCCAGCACACAGCCCAGAGGGTATGGTAAAAATTCTGGTAGTGTATGTAGGGCTTGTTTGGAATTGTAGGTCAATTGCCAATACAGAATTGCCTAAAAGATCTGTTCCTCCCTCATTTTTTTCCCATGCTGTGCCATTACCTTTCCTCTCTGCCATATGTCCTGCACTAATCCTACCTGTCTAGTGCCATCAGCTGCTGAAATAAACAGCAGTTCCCACTTTGTGCTACTTGCCATGCTGCTGATCAGACCTGACACTGCTAAGAGTGACAACCTAAACGCTAAGAAAACCCTGGAATTAAAAAAAAACCTTTCTACATTCCAACGAGTGAGAACTGCAAGAGGAGGGACTTCAGGTTTGTACGCTAGAAAAACATTTATCACTAGAGAGCTGAAACAGAGTGTGAAAATAAAAGCCCTCCAAAACTGCTTTCACACATTCCCCAGCAAGCCCAGAGGTGTTCCTGCTACGACCCACCTAACAATGCTCTTGAGAATTGTTTTCACAAGGAAAAAATACAACCAAAACAGCAAAAGAGTCAAGAAGTATTTCTTCAAATGCCTCAGATGTAGGCTGTGCTCTAAACACATTGTAGAAAAGCACAAATATATATTCAGATGTTACAGAAGGCCACAGGAAAAGACCTCAGCCAACACTGAACTGTAATACAGAGCAGGTCCTGACTAAGGTGCCGGGATTATTTGAGATCACTGACCTTGTCCTGCTCAACCAGACTACTTTACAACTCAATTACATTTATTTCTGTATATATAGATGTACATGAGATACTTAACATTCTTTCTTGTGCAAGAAGCAGACGGAAAGCAGAAGATGCAGATGAGAACACGAGCGCATGAGCTCCCTCCGAGGTTTCACGGACAAAGACGTTTAAACGAAGCAATTTAAAACCAGAAAGAACCTCACAAACACAGTGCTTCTAAGCATCTCATTTCACTTGCTTGTTTTCAACTACATTTGAAAACAAAAACCTCAGAGGGAACCAAACCACTTTAGCTGCTGCTTCCTCATTCCTGACGTCCTCTGGAGAACATCACCAACCTTTTTTGCCTACCAGTTACACACCAAAATTTCTAGAACAAGTAACTCTACAGCAGTGAGGAGAATTGAAAAACATGCTCTAGTCACTGCTTGTCACACCTCTGAAGGGCAGGGTAACACCTGAGACTGACAAACAAGAAGAAATGGGCTTCCCACACCAGTAGGACAACACAAAGGACTCAGTGCTCCCAAAACATGGGGCTGAAGGGAATGTGGGAGATGTGGGGTTCAATTCTGCAATAATCAATCCCAGACTTGGCACGGTGCAGGGAGGGAATGCCCACAATAAAGCCAGCAGTGATGCCCAGGCACCTGCAGCATCCCCTGGGCACAATCCCAGCCAGGGCTCAGCCTGCCTTGGAAGCGCCCTTCAGTGTGCACAGCGCTGCTCCAGCCCAACAACCACGCCATTCATGCCCATGACTGCTCCTTTCAGGACGAGCTGACACATCCTTCCCACAACAGAACCCTGCAAATGACTTTATTTAACCAGGAAAACAGATTTGTGTTGTTTCTGAAGACAAACGAGTCTAGTTCTGGCTGCAGAGGGCTGAGCTGGGCTCCTCTCTGTGCCAGTAAAAGCATCAGGGTTGTGGAGGAGACTTAAGAGACTGTGTTTACTTTCAGTCTCCCATGGATCATAACTGAACAGAGAAAAAGGGCTCACACAGCACAACAGATCAGGCTGTAACTGTAAAGGAGTTCAACACTTTGGAGGCTGTTTCTCTCAAGCTCTCAATGAATGTTTTTGAATTTAGTGAAAGACTTCCCACAGTTTACTGGTCTGCAGCGGGGCATTTTGGGGAGAGGATGGTGAGGCAGAAGATTTCACAGGATCACAGAGTAGTTTGGGCTGGAAGGGACCTTGAAGATCATCTAGCTCCAACTCAAGTGGGATGCTGCCCACTAGATCAGGCTGGTAAAGGAAAACGCTTTTCTTTCTTATTTTGTCACTTTTCAGAACATACATAGTCCAAAATGTGGCTGAGCTCTGCCCAAAGATGCAAATATTTCTGTGCTGTGTGCTCCAACACAAGGGGAAGGAGTCCCCAGAGAAGCAAGGAAAAGTGCCCAGGGTCACAAAGCAGGTCAGCAGCAGAGCAGGAGCCAGGGACAGATCCTGCAAGCCCCCACAGAACACCCAGGCTGTGGGGAAATCTCTGCTCTGTGGTGCAAAGGCAGAGGCAGACGTAATGACATGGATTTATCCTTAAGCTGCTACGCAGGGAGGCACAATTCTTTACTTTTTAGTGCCCTGTTATTTAACCTTAATGATCCACTGACATTATTTTTTCTGTGGAATGCCATATACGTGTCTGTGTACAAATTTGCAATGTATAAATAGCACAGATCAGAGGTGACCTTTAAATTTGTGCATGTGGAGATTCATCCAGCATGAGGGCTAGCTGGGAGGATGAAGTCATTAAGATGTGCTCTCATCTAAAGTTACTTATGAATTATTTGTAAGCTACTTTCTCACTTATTTTGTTATAATACCCCCACATACTCACTCACCAACCAGCAAAAATAGCTTCCCAGTGAATACATGTTTCGGAAGTCTGTTTGCCTATTTTCCCTTTGTGCTGCAGCTGCTGTTGCCATGCTGTCGTTGCTATGTTTTCCTTTTTCTTTCTTTTTCTTAAGAAGGGAAAAGGAAAAAAATAATCTATTCCCTAAACATGCTAGACTCAGTTCATGGAACAAAATACCTGAGGTAGAGCCTAGAGGAATATAACATAATCTGGCTGAAAGAGCATCATAGTGTAGAAGAAAACCTTTTTGAGACTAATATACAGATTCTTCTCTGAAAGAGTTAATGAAACTACAGATTCTTCTCTGAAATAATTAATGAAACTACAAATATCATTTACATCAGGTAAAGATCACTAACAAAGAGCATTAATACAGCTAGAAAATGGTCAGGGAAAGGTGAAACTCCATGCTGAATAGGTTGATAAGGAGGTAGAAGGAAACAGATTTAAAAGAGTAGATGTGGCCAAGTTTCATCTAGAAGACAAGACAATGAAGTTGCTCAACAAGCTTGTTAAAGTTCTGAAAGCTTGAAAACAAAAGTTTCTCTCTGTGGGACAGCCTTGAACAATACAAATGCTCTTTCCAAAGGCTGCAAGTCCAAAGTGGAAGATTTGGTTCTGGGGGTCCCATGTTGTCACCTTTTGCCTCTGTCATTGTAAGACAGAGCTTGCCGGACTGGGGGCTCAGCAATGAAGTTCTGAAAAGACAGTTTGGGTTGCCCGTTCCTTCTTTGTCTCTCAGCTCCTGAGGAACTTGGACAATTCTTCCATCCTCAGTCCCCTGCCGTCCCCATGGAGGACGTGGAGCAGAGCTGGAAACATGAACACAAGAATTGACAGTTTGAGCCCAATGACTGATGATTTAGAGCACAAAAACCCCCTGTGAGATGGCAACATGACTTGGGTTAGGAATGGGGAGAAATTTGGATCACTGGGCAATGCCATAGCATTGGATACAGACAAATGCAACATGTAGCATCTGCTGTTCTGCCAATTTAAAGGACTCTTAACATGCTGATATGTTGGAAATGAAGTAACCTCTCAGAAAAAATAAAAAGCCAAGTGCCACCGTGGCCAGCTCCTAGACAGTTTCTCAGTGTACAGTGTCACTCAAAACATCAAAGTAAAATGTTAGAATAAAACGTGTTTGAAAATGTGGCTGGGAGTATCATGTCAGGGTTTTATACAAATTGAGACCATGTCCTCTTTTTCTGAGCAGTGAGTCTGCCTTGGTGAGTTCAGTACAACATGAGGGCAAAAGATAAATTAGGTTTTCCTTGTTTGAGGCATGTGCTGTTTAACCTGCCTTTCTTCTCATCACTAACTGCATCCCGGGGTCACTGGGAGGAACATTAAGGGCTGCAACAATTTACTGCAGAATTAAGACAGGCAACAGTAAACAGAGGATGGGCAGAGTGGTAAATGCTGGGTCAGATGTTACATTAGAAAAGAGACTTCCAGTATTTCAGGTACTCTTCAGCCATTACCCTCCTTGTCTGAGTGGGTGAGAGTTACAAAGCTCAGCTGGATTCAAATGCCCCTTTCTCTTCATGGAGTTTGGCTGCGTTAGATGCCATTTTTCTTCATGGAAAACCATGTTTCCACAGGTCCAAAAACCTCCAGTCCTGACCTGTGTGGGGCAGGGATGCTAATCCTGATTGTAAGTCTAAAGCAGCACAGCTCAATCAAGACAGTTCTGCCATCCACTGATGACCATTAATTACCATTATTATTACTAATTATTCCTGCCTTTTCCCACATCCCATCAGCCCCAGACTTTGGGGTCTGACAGAAACCTCTTTCCATGAGGACTGCCACTTCCAGCCAAGCCAAAAAAATCACACAGAGCTAAACAGTCCCATGATTAGGAGCTGTGAGTCAGGAGCTTCCAAGTTTATTCCTCACTTTGGGTCCCAGCATGAATTACACAAGTAGCATCATTTCTCTGCATCTCAATATCCTCACCCTCCACTAAAACTAATAACAACTCCTCCACTGAGCAGGCCTGCTGTGAGAATCAATTGGTATTTGTAAAGGCCTTTGAGAAATGTAAGGCACAGTCTGTATGTGAAAATTATTGATATGATTCATTACCAGGCATTCATACTCTATTTATGCAACTCCCAGTCTATTACTAAATATATTGTCCATTTGAATATTGAAATCACTGCTGCTAGTAATTTCTCCTAATGTTACACTGGTCTTTCAGAGGTAGATTTTTTGACTTGAATGGGAGAATTGTGGAGGCAGTGAAAAGGGGAACAAATGCCAGCAGAGGAATTTAAAAGAGGACAAGAGCTCTGAGCAGACTTCATGGAAAACAATAAAAGAATCAATTTAACAAATAACTTTGTGCTAACACTTTCCTGATTCCTCTTCCTGTTGTCTTTTTTTCCTCAGCTGAATTTGTGGGGAAATCTGATCTCCATTAACCTTTATCTGCATGATGAAAATGAGCAAACCTGAGTGCATTGTGTCTCTCCAGACAGACCACTTGCTCCTCACAGGCTGGGGTGGTGCCTGAGCCCCTCTTTGTGACCACGCTCCATCTCAGAAAGTGAGGATGCTCCATGAAAACCATCATCCTACAACGCTCAGTCACCAGCTCCAACTTTCCCCTGCCTTTTCCTTTGCCATGCTACTGAAAGCAGCAGAATCTGGGACTACTTGGAGAGTTTCTGAGAAGAGAGAACATATGTCTATACATTATATATTTATTCACACACTGAAACATGTTCTCACTCCCAAGACACACACGGTATGTTCCGACTTTCTCACTCCAGCATGTTTTGCAAATTTCTTCTCCACCCCCTCCATTCCCTTGTTCTACTTTATCAGTATCTTGTTTAAGGGAAATGCTGCTTACTGTAAACTGGAAATGCTAACACCAGGTCAGCAGACCATTTATTAAGATGCAGCTGTGGGACAGGGAGTGATGGGGCACAGCTCTCTTCCTGGCTCAGCTTCTTTTCCTTCCAGCTGAAAAATTTGTTTTCTTGCTGTGATCCTTCTACTCACTCTTGATGCTGACAAAATGTTGCCAATATATGTGGTGTGGGAACTCAAGGACAATCAATATTTCGTTTGAGTCAAATACAAAGATTTTGTTTTGTTTTGTTTTGTTTTCAAAGCTCAATGTTTTGCAATTAAACATGTCAAGACATGGGGAAAGTTGAGGTGGGAATTCTTTTGTGAAAGGCAGGAGAGCGAAGCACAGAAGTAGAAACCAGAGCAAACTAGCAGTGAAGTCAATAGAAATCTGTTGTGTTACTTCTTCCTCTTCTTAATACATTTTTTTTACAAGAAGTGAGATCTTTGATTACGTTTTTGATTAGGAGAGACAGGCATTGCCCTGCCCAGTGCACAGTTAGAAGGAAAGGAGCCTTTCATGTTCGCAGATATCAGACATCAAAACAGCCATTCCCAACTCTTAAAAGAATCAGACAAAACTGCAGCTCAAACTGTGCCAGGGTACTTTGGAGCAGGCAGGTTCCCAGTGGAAGGCATTCTCAGAGCTGTAAGAAATCCTGTGGATGCTGACACTCCTGTGGAGTGCGGGGAGAAACATGGGAAATTTCTCCCAGAAAAGCCCAGGACCATTGTAAGGGCATTTCAAAATAAGCAGACAGAGAGCCATGACAGCCAGGCTGCAAAGAAAGCTGCCCAAAAGGAGCTCCTGGTTGTAAGGAATGAGTAGGTGCTCCATCAGAGGGTCCTGGTAGGAGAGCTCAGTGGCGAAAGCAGCAGCAGAGCACAGCCAAGAGCAGGATTGTGCAGATGGATTACATCTCTCCTTCCTGGAGACTCATGGGCTCGCTGAAACCCCCAAATATGCAAGACAAGAGCACTGACAACCAGCTCCACCATGCAACACAACTGTCCCTGGTTTAGGGGTCACCCTAGCACCCCGACAGCCTACAACAGCTGAACTGTGTGAACAAGAGATCAGAGCTCTGACTCTACCAACAAAGACAGCATGGTGTCCTGGCTTATTCCTCACCACCCCTGCAAATGGTCCCTCACCTGGCCATGGGATCTGCAAAAACTCAAAGGCTGAAAGGAGACAGGATGGCAATCAACATATGGATTCATTCAGAGTTCAGTTCAGCCTGGAGTCAAGCACCTTCTGCCACAGCTTGCCAGCATGCATTACAGAAGAAAAAACCCAAATCCTTGACAATTTTTCAAGGTCCAAAGCAGGGTTTGTCTAGGCTGGCGGCAAACATGATGCCCATCTTCCCAGGATTTGGCTCAGCTCTGCAAACAGATGTCCTAAAAGCATCGGCTGCATCTAAAACTAACCTGGATGCTCATTCAGACACCTGAACCTGCTCCATGTGTCCCCAGGGCTGAATACTGACCCTCAGCCATTAAATGGACTTGCTGGTGCAGAAGTAGTCCTATCTCACCAGGCCTCCAGCCTGTTTCTAATCCTTCTTTACAGAGAAGTGTCTATTAAAGCCCACATCCCTGGCAGCAATGATCCAAATGGCATTAACCTGGCTCCATGCTCAGACTGATAACAAACATTGCAAAGGACTATTGTTCCTTCTACCAAGGCTGCTGCAGATTTTCACCCTGTTTTTCCCTTCTAATACAGCAATAATGTCAGACCAACAGAGTCTGGAGATTCCCACAACTCACCCTCAATGGTGCTTTGACACCCAGCCCTACATCTACATTAAGGATGAGCAGAGCCATCACTCAAGCTCTGAGCACCGGGTAAGGTAAGAGTGTGGATGACAAAGAGCTCCTCCAGCTCAGGACACACACTGCAGAGGAGCTGCTGGAAAATTCAACCCCCTCTTCCATATCTATCCAGGAGATAAATAGCCCTTCTTTCCTTCTGCACACATTTTTGCTGCTGATCCACACCAGCAGCGGCTCTGAAATCCCTTCTGCTGCTCCGAGGTCGCAGCCTTTCCCCTCTGATGCAGGCTCAGCTCTGGGATCCCAGCCTCTCTTGCTTCCAGAGGTGTCATTCACAAGCACACTTCCCAGCTGGATCAGCTCACAGCAGCCTGTCCACTTAGCAGAGAGGCAGGTGAGAACACGCTGCACTCCAGCGCTGCCTCGTATCGGCTTGTCATTAAACAGAAACGCTGCCATTGATTTCTGTTAGATTCCTGTTCTCAGAAAACTCTCTAGAAACACTTATCCCAAAGCCTGAAGTGCTCCTGAACACATGCCCTCCTTGTTTTCTACTGTTTATTGATGCACTCAGGATCTCTCAGTGTGGAAGGCAAGCCAGAGGAATGCTGCAAGCTGATTTTCTCCCCAACATCACCAGTGGGATCAAAGCAGCAGTGGCAGCACAGCCATTCTGTTGCTCTTGTGGCTTTTTGCTCGGTGAGACATGTAGACCTTTGATGGTGTTTGAGGCTTTGATTTCACTGGCTGCACTGATTTGATGACACCACCAATTGTTATTTTTTAATCTTTACCAAACAACAGTGAGCTGCTGAAGCTCAAGCACAGCCCCATGCAGTGATTAGCTGCATGGTGGAAGAAAAGTAAGATTACCCCAGCACTGAGGACTGAATAACAACGAGGTCGATTAATTTTTCTACAAATGCTTTCCTTCAAAGCAGCCTTTAGAAAAATCCAAGGAATATTTGGTCCTCTGGATGATGAGGAGAAACCATGAAATAGTTCATCCTGCAACCTGAAGGAACATTCCTGTGTATGATCTCAGAGTTAGAGGATGAACTTGAGGTATGGAAACGAACAACACATGCCATGGATTTGTGCAGAAATCTCCACTCGAGCACAGCTACCTCCTGTTGATGTCACCCTAGATCCTGCTCATCCAGGTGCCACCAAAGCACACTGAAGCCAAGACTCTGAGCTCTGTGCATAGCACACCTGTAGAAGCAGGCTGCTCTGTATTCTCATGCTACAAACAGGGGAGAGTGAGGAAAAACAAGGAGCAAATGCACAAATCTATACATTTATGATATATAAAGAGAGCTTGTGTTGATGAACAAAGGAGAGGGGCAGAAATGGATGCAGAATGAAGGAGTTAAGAGGCGTTAGCTGGGCATGTTCAGCTCAAGCAAGCATTATCCTAACCAATTTATATGTAACTACCTTAGCTGAAATGCCACTTAATTTAAAACATCCAGGAAACAAAATAATGTCTTCAAGGTTAGGTGAGGCCAGCTTGTTAAGGGCAGGACAATTTTATTTCCTGATGACTTGCCTCCCATACTAATGGTCCCACCACAAGAGCACTGTCAAGGTGAAAGGAGTATCCACAATTCCAGACTCAAAACAGCCTGTGATGTGCAACCAGACCATTGGCAACTTCCTTCTCATGGATGGAACAATCAAACAGCCAGTCCCAAATGCCCACCTGCCTTCAGAGGCTCCTGTTGGGTTGGAAATGAGAACAGAAACCTTAGACACAATGACACTCTGAGGATTTACAAACACTTTGGAGGGAAATGGCTCAGGAGCCCCCCTGCCTTGGGTTCCTGTGGTGCTGCTGGCACACACTGAAACACTGAGGAGGCTGGGGGCAACAAAACTCAATCCACTGGTTTTGAGACACACCTGGGATCACCTGGGATCACCTGGGATCACCTGGGAGCAGTGTAAGCCACTAGTGGCTGTGTGGCCACCTTCTAGAGCCCTCCTTCCCTGTTGACAAATGCCCATTTCCATAAAGGCTGAGGGACTAGAGAGAGGAAGGTGCCAAATGAAAAACACCACATCGACATCAGGAGACAGGTTCTGGACAGCCACAGGACTGCACCTGGTGAGCAAACACAGCCCTGAGGCAATGCCCAGCCTGATTAAAATAAAGACATACTCCTCCACATGCTGTGCTGCCTTGTACTCACGCTGTTCCTTGGTTTTTGAGTTTGTAAAATAGAGGAATATTTGCTGTACCTCACAACAGTCCTGGAAGGCTTAATTCATGTTTGTGAAGTGCTTTCAGATCTTAAATTGGAAGGCATGAGAAAGCACAAGTTGTTATTATAATTGCATTATTAAGTGCTGTTAAGAAAAAAAAACAGCTTATGTTTCGTAGAATTCAGGTCCTTCTCCAGACTAGCTTTATGTCCCTTGACACATGTATTTGACAATAACCCAAATAGCCTTGATCTTTTATTCCCAGCAGGGTATTCTTTATACCTTAATGAGGTCTCTTCTTAATCTTTTTTCCAGAGGATAAACACCTCATCTCAGTATAACCAAACTCTCTGAGCTGTTGTGTGTGAGCCTGGTTTCCCTTTCTGTAGAGTCCAGCCTGGTCAGGAGGAATATGGGTGGGATGTCTCACACCCCTCACACAATGTCATGATATACTTGCAGATTGCATGAGGTATTTCTAATATTCTGCTACTTAGGATATTCCTCAACGGCTCCAGAGAGCCATGCCAGGTTTAGTCCCAAACACAGCAGTATTTTTATCCCTTTTGTCCACGGCACCTGATATTCAACCTTATTTCTGTTGCGTAGCAGAAGAGGCTTCCAGGATATATTCCTGACTATATTTCTGTCTTCAGACTCCAATATTTCACTTCCCTTACCCTTATCATTGCCAAATCACTCAGAGATCTACAGCCTTGTTGATATTGACTTTCTTCTCTCCTCAATCCTTCTCTCAGGTTTCCTTTTTTTTCCTTTCCTATCATCTGCAAATTGCATCATTTTTATCTTTCGCTATGCTGGAAATCTTATCATGAAAGAGAGACTTTTCTTTTTTTCTTTTTTTAATTAGTACTTGGTAATATTACCATGCTGTGAGTTTATGGCTTTGTAGATCTTATATTTTTGACACTAATTACTCACAAAGGCTTTTAAAGCAGCATTTCAACATAGCAATTGGCATGACTGTAATTAAATAAGAAGCAGCAATTTTTTATTTATTTTTTTTTTACATTTCAGACAAAGTCTCTAGCCTTCCTGCCCTGTATCACAGCTCAGCCTCTGGTATTGCTCCAATGAACGAGACCAGATGTTGAAAACATATTATTCCCAATGCACACACAGCTCTCCCCACCCTCACCCAAGCCCTGGCTGATGTATTAATAGTGCTGTCAGCACAGAGCATCCACAGGGATTCACCACTTGCCTATTGCCAATCTGAAGGGCTTGGCTAATTTTAGATTTGTAGTTTCTGCTGCTTGTGGGAGAGTGTTTTCCCTCTGTTCAAACCTCAAAGACTCATGTTGTACCGACCACATGACTGTGCTTGATTTATTTCCTCCCCATCCTATCTTCACTGGGACCCAGAAGGAACATGGAGGGATGCACTGATGCTGGATGTGCTGCCTGGAAGGTGCCAGGGCAGCAAGTGCTCTCATGATATGTTTGTAAACTAGCTGTTACGGAGATGATCAATTAAAGGCGTCTCAGTGGGGAGAGTTTCATTCCACTGGCCTAATTCATTTTCAAATTACTCCAGGATGCTGCCTTTTACTATTACATTATTTGTTCTGAAACTCCAAATTAAGATTTTATAGTGCCATTAATTTTTATGCAGAAATTACCATTAAAATCAATGTTTTCTGCTTAGAAGTTGACAGTTGGAGATGACTGATTGCCCAGCCTGATTCCTACTGCTTTACTGCCTTGGAAGTGGATGGGTCCATCTTCTTCCTGCTAACTCTGAGCAATGTTTTCACTGCCCCCTACCAAATCCAGCTGAGGGAGCTGTGACATCCTCATCTACATGAGTGTCCCCAACACCACAGGTTGTTTCCAACACCTCCTGGAGGATGTAGATCCTCCTTCTGCTAACGAGCCAAGGGCAGTGATGGAGCCAGGTCTCCAATGCAGCTTGGAGCTCTGCCCTCCCTTCTGCTCTGGCAGAGAAAGCTCAGGGCAAAAGGCATCCCTGGCCATGCCAGCTCCTCTTTCTGCACCAGAAGAGTCCCAAGCAAGGTCTGCACCTGGGGCACCACCCTGGCCAGGCTCCTGAGGTCACTGCCCCCCTACTCTGTGCAGTCCCTTAGCTGCCTGTCCCCATCTGTGACCTCTTGTGCTGTGAACAGTTGAACACTGAATTGTTGGGTGGTTTGTTCAACCTGACCTAGGGCACAGACTCCCATGCCCAGCAGTTACACCAGACCTGAGTGGCAGTGACATTCAGGTGCAGATGGTTTTACATTTTTCACCACATCAGGAACGCTTCATACTGATGCTGGCAGTACCACTCCAGGAATCACTCCCAGGAATTTTGCTTTCTAATTCTGAGGGAGCCTTCAAGGAATTGGGCAGCATAATGACAAAAACACAGAATGGTTCGTGTTGGAAGGAACCTTAAAGATTGTCCAGTTCCAACCCCTGCCATGGGCAGGGACACCTTCAATTATCCCAGCCCCATCCAGCCTGGCCTTGGACACTTCCAGGGATGGGGCAGCCACAGTTTCCCTGGGGAACCTCTTCCAAGGCCTCCCCACCCTCATCAGGAAGAATTTCCTCCTGATATCTAATCTAACCCTGCCCTCTACCAGTTTGAAGCCATTCCCCCTTGTCCTATCACCTCTCCTGCTCCCCTGTAATTCCCTGGGACTCTGCTATAAGGTCTCCCTAGAGCCTTCTCTTCTCCACACATTTTATTTATTTCAAGACATCTTTTGAAATAAACAAAAAAACATTTACCCATCCTGTGGCAGCCAAAGGGAAACAAAAGAATAAAACTGAGGGGGAAAAGGTAGATCCTTTAAATATGAGGCATATTAAGCAAAACTGAATGTGATATGTAGTGAGTATCTGTGACAAGAGCAAACCGATCCTGCTGTTGGAATATTCATGCAAATAGGAGCGATTTCACTATGATTAAAAAGGCAATTAACTGAAAAAAAAAGCCAGCAATTTCAGAAGCAGCCTGTGTGTCAGTGAGGCCTCCACACAGTGCTGAACTGACATTTTGCTCACTTTCATATTCCATCAACGAGATGCTCACTACTACAGCTTGAGAGTACTAATTACCCCAACTGGAGGCAGATGCTCTTAGAAAGACTCCAACAAAGTCTCCAGGAGGCACTTCATACACCCTGCACAGAAAGGGGGTTGTGCCAGCATCCTGCCTGTCCCACCCCTGCTCAGATGAAAGGCACCAGCATAAAGAGCATCCACTGAAAGAATGGGCCCAACCTGAGCACTGCCAGCCTGCAACACAAAAGCCTTCAGGGAATGGAACACAGGAATTGGAGCTGCTGCTTTCTCCACTGTCTGCTGGTGGGACTGAAAGCACTTTCACCTCTGTGGTCAGATACAGAATAGGGAGATGAAACTCTTTGATTACCCATGTGATAATTAATAGCATGCATAGGATGAGTAAAATAGCCAATAATCCCTCATAAAGCAGAGAGATTTACACGTAGCATCTGCTGTTGACATCTGAATGACCAAATAACTTTCCCCCCCTCCAGAAGAAAGCTGATACCAATGCACTGGGCAAAGGACAGAACTGTTTTCAGAACTCTCCAAATCCCAGACCACCAAAGATCTCCTTGTGACAACCACAGACCCCAAGCAGCTGGTGCACAAAGTGTACAGTGGGCTGGCTGTCACCTTCCAGGACCAGGCAATCCATCCCCACCAGCACAGCCTGCACACACCAAGAGGCATCAGCAAATTCTTCTGCAGCAGCTGCTGCTCCATCAGCTCCAGCACCCGCACAGGCAGAGCCACTGCAATATGCATGAGGTGGCTTCAGACTTGATCCCTGTGCAAGCTGAGTGTCCTCTGCTTGTCTTTGATGATTAACTGAGCACCAGGCTCCCCCTCTGCTCAGGACTTTCTGTGGCTGAGGTATTTTGCAGCTAGTCAGAAACTCAAATATATTTCCTGTCCAGCAGATACTGTCTACTCTTGAGAGCAATTTTTATTGGATTTGTAATCCCCCTTTCAGTTTTTTCTCTCCCCTTTTAATATTGTCTTTTAAGCCCTTTACCAGGAGTTCACTTTCTGAAGGCCAGCAAGGAACAGTGGACAGAACCTTTGGGTTTAAAAGGATTATGCACAGAATGTTAATGCAAGAGAAATATGCAGCACTCTGACCCCTTTCAATTAAGGTGTCATCTCCATCACCTTTAGCTGTCTTCAAAACTTGGATGGGCCCTGAAACAAACAAAGAAAAGACACAAGAAACCTGAACTTGAGACATTTAACCATTTATCACCCCAAATGACACGTGCTGTGACTGCCTTTACTCATACAACCTCTCCAGACCAAAGTCAGTGCCAAGTGCTGATCAAGGGCAGGCAACAAATGAAACTGGAACTGCTAAACAGAAGAAAGGTGCTTATGCAGGGTGGGTCTCACCACAGAAAACTGCAGCCACTGGTACCTGGAGAAGCACTGGCACTCAGAGCTGAAATGTGGCACTGAATGAGGATGGGCTGCATCTGTCTGGACACACAAGAAAGGCAAATCCCAGGAAATTTGGTACATGTCCACATCTCTCCTCCTTGGATCATGAGTCCAAGCTGCAGAGAAGATGGGCAGGGAAAGAAAATGTTCCTTTTAATCCAGCAAAGAGTAGGCTGAGAGGTCACATAGACACAGGAAGGTAGGAGCAAACCCCTCACTTTTCTCCAAAGGAGGTGAGGCCACTGCAGAGAGGAGGATTGACCTTTGACAGGTTCTCCAGCCATATGAGACTTCATGAAAACCAGGAGAGGCAGGAGGGAGCAGCAGCACGTGCCCAAGGCAAAAAGCAAAGGAGCAGATGTGGTGTGGAGCTCTTGGGAAGCATCCCTGTGGTCCCCTCCTACACCATGTCCTCCTTGCATTCAGCTGAACGAGACAAGACCTGATGTTCACTAGAAGCAAAAGCAAAAAGTCTTTTTTAGACCACTCTAGCAGGTGGAAATATAGGATCACAACTCCTTTGTACCTCCATAGTTTAGATGAAC
This sequence comes from Sialia sialis, assembly GCA_009812075.1. Taxonomy (NCBI): domain Eukaryota; kingdom Metazoa; phylum Chordata; class Aves; order Passeriformes; family Turdidae; genus Sialia; species Sialia sialis. The sequence goes on along the minus strand of VRYO01002014.1, from coordinate 4,854,046 downwards.
CAGACTTCCATCCTGTAATCAAGGGTTTTGTGGATCTCTGGGGCTCCTGGTGAAACGTGTCTCCAGCCCTGCAGCTCATTTCAGTGCTGCAAAGCCCTCTGCAAATTGAGAGGTACCTGAGGTTCACCAGGGTGCCTCAGCCCTGTCTTAATTAACAGCAACGACAAAGGGAACAGCATTTCCCTGGCTTGCCAGTCTCTGGAGAAAAGTAACAGAATGAAATGATGTGTGGAAATCAGTTTGTCAAAAAGGAAATGGAAGAAACTCTTTTCTCTTAATTAGCACCACTGGAGGTTGGGCTGGTGAGGTCTTGGTGGCTGCACTGCTGATTGTGGCTCTGTGGCCTGAAGCCTGCCCTGGGTACAGCAAAACAACCCAGAATGGACAACATGAACTCCATTCTCCCACACACACATTCTCCTTCCACCTCTCCTTTGATGACCATTCCAGTATGATCTCCTTTACAGGTGAACAAAAGCTCCTTACATTTATTTTTCATGCGGTCCTTCTAATTCCTCATTTTGGCACTGGTCTCCCTGTACAGAACAGCAAGCAGGATGCTATAGCCTCCCTGCATCATTTTGCTTTATGTCTGCAAACATCTGTACATGCAATTAGAGGGCCAACTCCTTTTATGTCCCTAAATGAGTAGTCTTAATCACCGCCATAAGAAATTAAACCTTGGCTGGGCAGCACAACTCAGCAATGCAATCCTGAGCTGGGCTGGCACTACCTGCCTGCAGGATCAGCCCTCAGGAGAAATCTCCCACCCAGGAGCAAGCTCTTCAGGCTTTTCTCCTCCACGCAGGCATTTTCACAAGTCTAATTACAGGGAAGCAGTGAGATGCTTCCCTGCTGTGCCCAAGGCTTTTCAGAGGCTTTCCAGGGCTCTGAGAGGCAGAGCTCCAGGTGCTGGTGCTGCCTCACAGGGATGTTGGTTGGGAGCAAGTGGCTGCAAGCTGGGGTTTGGCTGCCACACTGCAGCTTCCTCTGGCATGGCTGGGGGAGTTGCAAAGGGAATTGTGTGATGGTATCATAAGAAATGGATAAGCAATGGATGCCTGCATTCCTCCAGAAACACATCTCTTTTCTCCCCTCTCTTCACCTCTGGCCTCTCCACTAGCCTTTGATGTGTTGCCCTCTTTTTTCTCCACCTTTCTCTGTCATTTCTCCACCACCACAATCCCAGCACAGACCCTCACAACAAGCCCACTTCCCCCCAGTGAAACCATCCATGTTCCACAGCCCCACCAAAAGAAACAGGCCCCTCCCTTGGCTGAGGAATCATAGAATATCCTGAATTGGGATGGACCCACAGGGATGACTGAGCCCAGCCCCTGGCCCTGCACAGCACAACCCCAAGAACTCCACCTGAGAGCAATGTCCAAACTCTTCATGAACTCAGACAGCCTTGGGGCAGGACAGCTGGTCCCATGACCTACCAGCTCTGGTGCTGCACCATCTCTGGATTTACACCACCTCCTCCTCCCACCTGTGCCTGCTTCTGCCTTTCTTCCACCCTTCCTGAAGGGTTCCTCTTGCTTCCACATCCAATTTCCAAGCAAGACTCCTCCCTGAGCATCCTTCAAAACCCATAAGGCCAGAAAAAGTTATGGCATCATATACTGCATCTAGACCAACAGTAAGAAGCATTTTGTCCCCTGGAAAGGAGCACAGTTGGTTTGATTTGTGTACGTGCAAAATATTAACTCCATTTTCCACTTCATCGGCCCCGGTGCCGGCACGAAGCCTCTGCCTGTTCTCAGCACTCATGTCTCCAGGAGTGTTTTGTTCACCTTGCCATTAGGTTTTATAGCATGCATTCCAGTGACCATTTTGGATTCCAAAGGAGTGCTCAAAATACACACAGCCCTGATTTTTCTCCTTTAGATTTATGATCTGCTCTTCCACTATTTAGCTTTAAGTCATTTTATTTCAAGCTGGAATATTTTAAAAGAGTAATCTGTGTGCATGTCAGGGAAAAGAATTAATTATTGCTCTAATTAAAAGGACACTGTTGAAAATAATCCCTCTCTCTTCCTGCTGATTTTGCCCTTTTTCTGTAAGCTTTACATTTTTGCATGTATATGTTTCTCAAGTAGTTTAAAATTAACAGGGCTTATTTTATTTATGCAACAATATCAACCAGGAGTTGTGCATCAGCAAAATGCACATTAAGCTGATGGCAAAGGCAAACATCAATGATTTTGTGTAGGTCCTAGCTAAGTAGTTGTTGTTATTATTATTGCTGTTGTTGTTGTTGTTATTATTACATAAAATCCTGGATCCTTTAAAAAAGCCTAAAAGGCATTCCCTCTTCCCGAGGCTGCACTTCAGGTTTAAGACTCTGAAATGTGTCAATTAAATTTTGTGACTGCAATGTGCTTTAAAAGGCACATCCCTGGAGAGCAACACAGCCTGGCCATCAGGGCTGGCTGCACGGACCCAGCCATGGCACAGCTCCCAGCCTGGGGACACTACTGGCTCAGGGTCCCCTGCACTGCCTGATTTCCTCCCTGTGGGGCTGGAAAGGTGGCTCTCATGCTGTCCCCAGCCCTCCCCACGTCACAGGGTCCCCAGGCAGGGCTGCTCAGCCATATGGGAATGTTGGCTCTGTGGAGCGCTGCTTCCACTGGGGATGGGGACAGCTGGATGGAGCCACCTGGCCCTGGGAGCTGCAGCCAAGCTCCAGCACAGCTATCACAGAGAATGTCAGCACAGCCTACATGCAGCTCCTCCTGTTCTGCCTTAAGGCAGAAAAGGTTTCTGTAACCACAGCTTTATGGTAGTGATAGACAGGGAGAGACGGGAACTGCACAAACCAGCACAACACTAGTCTCAGACACAGTCTCAGACGTTTCCTCCTTAAATGAAGGAGTAAAAACCAGATTAAGCCCTGGGAAGATGTCATTACACAGAAATATCTGGTCAGAAAGCCAATTAAGTCAGTCATTTGAAACAAAAAAAAACTTGGGAAAACAAAGCAGGGAACGAGCAGGAGGTCATGGTGGGATGTGTGGAGCGATCTACAGAAACCCAGGATTATGTCACAGAACAGGTAAGGTTGGACAGGAGCACAGTGGGTCACCTGCTCCAACCTCCCTGCTCAAGCAGGTTCCTTAGAGCACTTAATACACAATTCAGTACTCTGGATTGTGTATCCAGACACCTTTCCAGAGAAGGAGATTTCACAATGCTTCATATTCCCACTCTGGAAAGGGTCGAACACTGAAAGACTTGCCAAGGTTTACATTTTAAATCATACAAAATCCAAAGTGTCCCACACAATCTGAAAGAAAATCCTGACCTCCCAATCGATCACTGCAACTCTTCTTCCAGCAATACTTAAAGGAGAAGGAGAGAGAAGAAAAGGAATACTGGACCACTGCATAATTCAGCGTGTTTTGACAGTCACCTTCGGGGCATGTCACACTCAACTGCTCATCATTCTCAAAGATGGATATGAAAGAGGCTGGAGAAAGGGACACTGGATGATATAATGAAGAGGCAATTAAAGAGCACAGAAAACGAAAAGACAAACCAGCTGCATCTTTCTCTAATTTATAGGACATGGAGCAGGCAGTGTGACTGATTCATATGTTTCTCATCCTACAGGAGGAGAGGATGTGCGGGTAAGAAATGATGTGCAGTGTGAGGAGCACAAACTACATGGCCTCTGTTGACATGTCACTTTGTGACACCTCTCCCTCTTCCCAGGCAGATGCTTGTGGAAAACCCATCAGGGTTTAGCACTTTCTGCAAGCACTGACAGTTTAATGAGACACTACGACACTCGCTGTAAATGCAGACTCAATTTTTGCACAGAGCTCGCAGCACCAGGGGAATGTCTGCACTGAAGGGTGGAGAGACTTCAGCACAGTGACCTCCACATGTAGGTGCAAACTTAAACAAAGGTAATTTATAGTTCAGAACTGGTATAACTGTATAATACTGGATGCTGGCAATTTGCAGTAGATCCTTCTCAGGCGATGCCTTGGAAGAACAGAGCTTTCTTTCATTTTCTCTTTCTAAATGTTCTTCAGGCAACTCTTCCTTACCTTATCCACTATCACCCCCTAGATGCTGACAGTTCACAGTCAAGTATGTCAAATGCATCTGTCTTTCCAAGGTATTGTAGCTGTATCCTGACTGGCTTGATCTTCTGTAAAAATGTTAAAAATATCATAAACACACTGTTATACTTAACAAGGAAACAGAAAACATGGGGAAAGCCAAGGATTGGTGTGAAATAGCTTGTACTCAAATATCTTTAGAGTGTTGTCTGCAAAAATACAGATGATGGAGAGAAGAAACCATGCTGGAGAGATCTATCTGGGTGGCTGCCCATAAATCCAGAAGAAAATTAATTCCCCAAAGCTCTGAAAGTTGCCACTGCTCTCCTTGAAATGAGCAATTGGGTAATCAGCGTTAATATTAAACAGCCTGTTCTGAAAGGAAAAAAAACCAAAAAAAACCCACAGTTTGAGAGATGCTGCCTTCCAGCACCAAGAGACAGTCAGAAAACCTTGGACTAAGAAATGGGACATTTTGACATTTTGCTTCATGAACTCACATATGTAGCTATGTTAACTGTGATAATGAAATACCAAAAAATGGGGCTCATGCCAGCATTGCCTTGCCTGGCAATGTCTCAGCTCTGTACTGGGTGGGGAAGCAAAGGGCTGGGTGACCCATGGCAGCACTGCCTCCTGCCTGATGCAATCTGCCTGCACAGCAAGTCCACCCTGAGCCAGGCTCCCTCCTGTTCTGAGTGTGAAACATCAGTGGAGACTGGATATTCCAAAACCTGAGCTTACAAATGCACTGGACAACTTTCATTCCACATACATATATACACAGAAATACATAAAATACATACATATATATATATATATATATATATGCTTACCATGTCAAGTTTCCCTTGCTAACTTAAGTCCAGAGCCCTTTAGAGACCATCAGCAAGTAGAGTTTGTGTGGATAAACATGTCACTAAGCTGCAGTGCATTAAGTTGAGGACTTTCTAGGCTAGATGCAAGTTCTGTGGCCTCTGGAAAGCAATGCATCTTTTCCCAACAGGATGAATATCTGTTTCCTGACCACTTGACACTAAAGGGAAGATTTAAAATCAGTCTGAAATAGTAAAATTGTCTATTTTGAGACTTAACACAGTCAAAATTATTTTGAGGGGTAAAGTGGAGGTGGAGATGAAGCAAAATATCTTAAGAAGGGCAATTTTTCTTTTTAAAGTGGCATCTGCATGCCATGGCTGGAGCAGTCAGGGTATTAACACGAGGCCCTGGGGAAAATCATCAGGTAGAGCCACTGTATTTTTCAGCAGACACAACACTCATTCCTACACTCTTCCAGATGCTCAGGCATGGTCCAGCTATCTCTGGCAAAACCAGGTGTTGCAATGCATGTAGCCTGAGATGGGTGTGACTGTGGCATGTGGGTAAACACAATCACACCCACGGCTCCCACCGCACTGTGTGCAGTTCATACAGCTGGCAAATGTGGAGTTGGAGTCATTCCCTGCCTTTCCAAGGGTCTCCTGCTAAGGACAGTTCCTGGTGAAATAGCATTTTGTGCCATTGGTTTTTACAGGAAACCTGGAACTAAACTAGGCCTTTATCAGGAGATTACAGCCTTTATCAGCAGATTACGGCTTCAGGAGCTGCACACTGCTGAATGTGAAATAAAAATACACCAACTTCTCTATCCCTTCCTTGCTCCACTGGCCTTACAGTAGGTGCACTTATCCCACTCAGCTTTCTTGGAGGTTATTAATTTTTGGCTGTGTGCACAGGTCTATCACAGGCCCGTTTATAACCAGCCTGCAGAGCACTTGTGACACCGCCAGCCACGTCCTTGAAAACAAAGGTCAGCTGCATCAGGAACTCTGAGATCCCTGGGCACCACCACAAAGCAGCAGAAGACTGTGCCAGGGGCAACAGCTCTGCTCCATCAGCCTGACAGAACCACAGGAGCACATCTCCCTTCCCTCCCTCTTGCATCCTGCTCCTCCCTGCACCCTGAGCTCTGAACCAGCGCATGTGCAGGTTGGTTCCCAGCTCCCTCCTGCCCAGTTTCACATTCACAGGCGCATGCCTGCTGCTCGTGAGGAGCCACAGCTCCTGCAAACGCAGCACTACCTGCCTGGAATTGAAAAGCTGGACATTACCAGCCCGGCCAGCTCTGCTGACTTATCATTGTGCTATCACCTGTGCCTCATTATCATGCAGTTTCTCACCGGGTCTTGGCTTTCCTAATGCATTTCCCCGCTTCCTGGCTCTGCACCTCTCTCTCCCCTTCTTATTAAACATGGGTTAGATGCTATCTCTCAGCCCTGCTTGCTTCCCTCTATTGATTATTTCCTGGGAGCTCCCCCAGCACCACGTTTGACCTTCCCTGGGAGGAAACAAAGCCCCAATGTCAGGAGACTCTCGGTGATGCAGAATATGAAACGGCCACTTCAGCTCACTCCCATTTCACAGACAGGCAGGAAAAAAAATGGAAAACTTGGTCAGAAAGGCTGCAGAGGAAAGAGATCAAAATACAGCACTGAAACTGAGCAGCTCCTCCCTTGCTCAGAGTTGCTGGTGCATCACTGAAGCACAGCTCATCCCAAGTGTTTGTCGTGCCCCAACCCACCTCATTCCCTATTTTATGGGAATGCTGGAGCTTTTTCACTTGCACACTGACTGGCAGAGAGAAATCCTGGCAGCTTAATGGCATCCTGCAAATTCATCATCACTTGAGCTGCCAAGGAAGGGCCTTGTAATGACCATCCCACGTACTCCTGCAAGGTTGGCACTACACACTAGTGGTCTCAGCAATCTTTGGTTTGACTTGCATTTATGGAGCCTTCCCATTTTTAATGCATTCAGAGCAGAGCACGGGAAGAAAAAGGAAGGAAAAAAAAAACCACCAAAGGCAAAAAAGCTTAAGAATCACTTGGGTTTCTGCAAATCAAATGAGCTGGAGGGAAATATCGGGGCTGTTCCATCAAAGGAGGGGCAGGAGCACAGCAGGAAGGTGCAGAGCTGACGGCAGCCCAGCTCACTCACACTGCTGAGGCTGCGCTCACAGCTCACACACAAAAGGAGCAACTTTAAATAAAGATGAAGCGGATGCAGTGACATTGTTGCACGGCCAATCAATTCCACCTCCACCTCAGGGGTCACCTGAGAGAGAGAGACCTCTCTAGTGGCCTTTTCCAACCCTTCCATTTCCCACCAGCAGCTCTTTTCATCCTTGTATCTGGTCTGTTAACCCTTAACGCTTCCCATTGCTCTCCTTCCATTTGTTATGTCCATGCACACTTTAGCTCAATGCTGACCTCTCTGTTTCTTGCTCCACAAACCCTCTTGGTCATCTCTATGATGAGGGCAGTCCTTGATCTTCTTTCAGCGATTTCCCCCTTTCTCACACTAAGCCGTCATAATTTCTATGTCAGTAATTGCCAGGTTTACTTCTCACCTCATCTATTTTATCTCTTGCTTATACATCTCAAAGGCATCTCTCAACCATTTTCTTAAATGTGGACTCTACCTAGTGCTTTTCAGGTAGTTTGAACTTGGAAGTGCTCAGAAAATCCCAGCATCTTCATCCTTCTGCTTCCTAATAATTCTGTGTTCCTCTTCTCTACCGATACTAAAAACTTCATTATTTCGTTTGGTTTTTTTCTCCTGGAATAATGAACATCCTAAAGGATTAGCCATGACAGTTAATTTATGACTCTGAGCTTCAGCTTCCTGTGCACAGGATGGACTAAGCTCAGTGCAAACAGCCTGGCTGTGAGACACAGGGACCAGACAATCCCATGTTTTAGCTCTCACCCCTGTCATTCTGCTCTAAATGCCTACAAAATGGATGGATGGATGGATGGATGGATGATGGATGGATGGATGATGGATGGCCAGATGGATGGATGGAATGAATCACAAGCATTTACTGAGTCTAACACTGGGAAAATGCACAGCTGGCTCCTTCTTAGGGTAGGAGAATCACCAGTACAAAGGCAACTTGTATCAGAAAAGAACAAAAATTAATAATATAAGACTTTCCTGCCAAGCAGCTTTAAACACCATGGGACACACTTTGTCTCTTAATAATGCATTCCCCTGTCTGCCACTTGCTGGGTAAGACCATCTCATGACCAAGAGCATGAACTGCTGTGTGGATACAGAGCCTGTGAAACCATCAGTGTGAAGTTATCCTGGACACCAGAGAGCTGCTTCACTGACCCAAACTCAGGAAGTTACCACCCAACATTAACTCAACAGCACACATTTTTCAAGCTACAAGTCACTTGGCTCCAGACTATGCTCTTTGAAGGAGACAACATCTGTAAGGAAGGAAAGGGCAGAGGGGAACCCTGCAGCCTCCAGAAGCTGATTTTACCAAAGGTGGGAATGGAACAGAACTGCAGCTATTGCTGTCTCATGGGTTTGTAGAATTTAGAAAGATATCCAGGTGATATCATATGATTTAAAAGTTAATTAAACTGAGTGATACAGTATAACAGCCTCAGGTGTTTGTTTCAAGCTGCCTGTTTCTGCAGCACTTAGAAGGAATGAATGGGGCAGGGGGAAATCTAATAAAAAACCTTCTGTGTGTTGCATTAAGAAGTAATCACAGCGTTAAATCATTCTGGTTCTGGAGCACTTCAAATACCTTAAAATCCTGGCAATTCTCTCCAGCTCAGGCTTGTTTCCATCACTGTGCTGTCCTCCTTCCCAGAGCTGGAATGTTTTTCCTTTTAAGAAGCTCAGGAGAGTGGCAGAACCCCGCAGCCAGAGCCTTGTGCACGGCTGTGCCAGTGGCTACACCTTGGCTGGAAGGCATCAGATCCCTTCTGAGCACTCATGGACTGCCTGGGCTGGCACCATCCCTCCCACCCCACTGCTGGGATGGAAGGGAACAGCCTGGACACAGCACTGGGCACGTGGGAACTGCTGACAAACCCCAGGAAAATTGGGAGAGCTGGAATGTGAGGTGTGAGTAGGGAGGAGCAGAAGGATCCATAGGAAAAGACCATTCATAAATTGAACGTTTGGGAGAGACTACTTTTCTCCCTCAAAGACATTTTATGTGGAAAATATAATTGTAAAATTGCCCAGGAAGGACTGAGGTGCAACAGCTCCTGTTGCTTCTTGGAAGTCTCCCAGCACGGGCATTTCTCCTTCACAGGCAGAGCTCTTTCCCCAAGACCACACTGTTTTGGAGGACATTTGTCCCACATAATCATCTAACATAATCTTAATCACGCCTCATAATAATCTGACACAAACAGCTGACTCCCTTCAGAGTTCATCACGATTTCTTCTATGAGTTCCAAAATCTTCTAAAACTTTTGAACTTCAGACCTCAAGATCTGGAAATTCCTAGCCAAGCAGCATCTCTGTGCAGTGTAAACCAAGTGACATAGTATTTGAGCAAGAGCAGGGAGATGGAAGTCTTAGGAGTAAAAAGAAAGAAAAGAGGTTTCAGTATCATCAGTGTCACCAATAGCCCCGAGTTATCTCGAAGGCATCGTGTCTAGGAAAGTTCCTCTGCATTCTGAGGAAAAGTCCACTTTTCTGTAATTCCTCAGGTTAATAAATGGCTCCCTCTTCTCCCTACAGCCTCTCCTGTTACCAATTCTCATGCAGCATTGCCAGAGCCTCCTTTCACTATTAATACCCCTCACTGTGAAATGTAATTACCAGCTCTATCACAAAGCGTCAGGCACATTTATCCACTGTACACCCTCGTTGACTCCAGATCACATCAGTCACTGGTTGGCTTGTTCTGACAACGCTGTCCAAAGGAAAAAGTGCCTGCACAGGCTCCCAGATAACTTGGGCCGCTCAAGTGGAGCATGAAGCTTTTTCTGGGGGCCCAAAATGGGTTCAACAGGCAAACACAAAAACAAGAAGCAGAAAGAGATACTTCAATTAATGCAGACTCATAATTGAAATCCAAAAGAATGAACAATGATAGGCAGAGAGAAGTGTTTGGCTGGAGAAGATGGATTAGTCAAGCAATTCAAAATGATGGAGAGAAATTAACAGCTCCCTCCTCTAGGCTGACACAAGCAAAATCCCTCCTTTGCTTTGTGCTTTAGCTCTCCTCATTATATCTTGATTAAAAGAGATACAAAAGAGCTCACTTGCTGTCCCTTGCTCATGGCTTTCTTCTCCTGCCTCCCTCTTCACACCTCCTTGCAGCAGTTTCCACCAAGCACACAGGCTACGCAGAATTCACATTGCTCAGCCTTTGTCACCTGGTGAAGCTGCAACTCTCACAAAGGGCAGGGACTCAGCTTCAGCTTTATTGAAAAATTCTACTAGTTACAAGAGAAAATAACACAAATTCTTACTGATATCCAACTGACTCTTCTATTAAGTGCTTCTAATTCCATGGAGCTGGAGGAAGCTTTTCCTGTCCTGTCTGAATATCAAGTATGTGCTTTGAAGGTGGTGCCTTCACTGCACTCAGTATTTCTGGAGCTGTTTAAAAGCACACAGCCTATGTAATGGGGAACACATAAAAGGTGAGTTTTATTTACTGGTTGAGTGTTACCATGGGGCTATGAACACTGAAAGAAAACCCAAGAAATGCAACTCAAAGTACCGCTGACAAAATAAAATAAGAATTATCAGCATACTCGGAGAGGAAAGAAGTGGAACTGAAAGAGCATTAGTTATGTTAACTCCTTATCTGTCCCTGGGTCTCCAATGTTTAGATTGTGTTGTCCAAAGCCAACTAATGATCTGTACACCAGCACTTCCCCAGGCAGAGACGGGGAAGAGATGTCTGTGAGAAACCAAAGTATTTTAGAGTTTTCTTTGTAAGGAAAAAAAATGAAAAGGAGAGCTTGCAAAAACTTTCAGGTTTTTAAAAACCTGAGGATTAAACTGCTGCAGATGAGGAAGGAAATGAGGTAGGCGTCTTTCAATTAAAATAAAGCACAACAGTGTGACCTGCTACGGCGTGTTTGTGCTAGGTACACATCCCAGCAACACCCCCAGCAAATCTCCCTGCTCCCAGGACCAGCACAGAGCTTCCTGCCTCAGTCCAAGGTGCCTCTTTCCACCTGAATGGGCTCCTCAATTTCAACCAAATGCAACTGGTGGGGGAGAGGAGAAGGAAACTGAACTTCAAACCTTTCCCACGCTCTCACCATTCCCGAGTCGCTTTCAATAATGATGAATTTGTGGATCATCTGCTTCTAATCTCACACAATAACGATGTTTCCTGCTTTGATTCAACCCTTTTAGGAGTGATGGTGGCAGATGGCAGGCTATTACACAGCATGGCCACACTGCAATGTGAGCAGGAAGGATTATCCACAGAAATAGTGACTCTTCAAAATCCCAAAGGTAAGGGCCCATGGAAGAGCGGTGGTTTTATTTTTACACCTCAAATCAGTTATTTGAATGCATTATGAATGCTGTAAATACACCCAATGGATATAAAAAATACATTATTAATTGACACTCATTATTAATGAAGTTATAAATTCACAAGTGATGGAGCCATGACGGTGTGAGGGAAAGGTCATGAATAATAACTGGAGATGAATAATATATGCACAGTTAGCTCACAGGATACTATGTTCATATGACTGTAGTGCCTCATGTTTATTTAACTCAGCAGTACATTGACTTTTTATTCTCTGCTAGATAATAAGAGAAAGAATTACAGGGACTATAATTTCTATTAATTCAACATAACAGATCACAATGGACAGCTGATATTTCTGCAGGGATGCTCCTGCATCTTAACTAAAACTAAAATGCTGGCATCCTCCTCCCTTCTCCATTACACTCTTCCTCTCTGACATCAAGCTTTGCATCATTCATCCACTGCTGGCACATGGAGAGTGTCACATCTAGAAAGTCACAGCAGACCCAGAGATAAACTCATGACCAGCCCAAGTGGCACATGAGGGTGACTATCAGTGGAGAAATGCCAAAATCTCTGGGTCACGTCCCAGTGGGACAAACGGCGGAAGGCAAGCCGCGTGCTGTGTGCACATACAGACAAATTTGTTTTGGTTCCATCTGTTAGGACTAATTTGTTAATTATTAAATAGATAATTTATCATCTCTGCTTGCTTGAACCATGTTTATTACCCACGGTCTGAGGCAGAGAGTGCTGTTGAATAAAGATGGGATTAATTAATTACAAAAAGTTCAGGCGACTGCAAACTTGCAGCGCCTGCTTCCAGCCCCTGTCTGCTCCTGAACAGAAAAAAGGCTGGAGAATGGAAAAAGCATCAGGAATTCAAGCCTTTGAATGTCAGATTTCCTCCTTTCCTCACAAATTAACCTCTGCTGGATGATGAAAAGCAAACTCTATCTCTTAAGACTTCACCTCAGCACTTTCCAACCAAATTCTCTTGAAAATCTCTGGATCCAGCTACCCTGTGAATGACACTGTGAACAAGTGCTTCTCCAGGTCAGCATCACTGGGTCATCCCTGGGCCCACACAGAACAGTGTCACTGTCCCCTGGCCACTGCCATCCAGGTCTGAAAGCCACAGCCAAAGCAAAGCAGGGCACTCACCTGGGGCCTGGGGACCCTGGCTCTGCCCTTCCTCTCTCAGATGCTGATCCACTGGTGCCCATCCAGGTCCTCCCACAATGTAAAATTCATGGTTTTGAGAGGTTCCTTCAGCAGTCACTCCCTCCTCACTGCCTTAGAAATCTGCACTTGTCATTCCTTGAATGGAGTCTCGAGACCAGCAAATAACCAAAGCCACACTAAGAGACTGAAACAAATAGGAAGCAAGAAGCTTTCAGGAACATCCTGATACACTGAATCTTGTAACCCTCAGCTCATGTGGTAGAATGTGAAAGACACACCTGAAATCCACCTACTCTCACTACTGAAAGGTGTTCATCAAGGTTCAAACAACATTTAATGAGGAATGTCAAGACAGAAAAAAAAATTTCCTCCGAAATATGCCAGCCTATGCAACAGGCTACAGGTGAAATAAACACCAACATGCCTGAAGATACAGGAAAGATCCTGAAATTCAGGGATGCTCAGCTGCAGGAAACAAAAGAACATAATTCACATGCTACCAACTGATGCTACAAACACACAGGTAAGGGATAACTTCCAAGGAGCCCAGCACTCCACTCACCAGCTATTCAGTCTTCTGAAGGGAGACATCAAGGGAAATCAAAGGCAAGAGAAGGTAAGTTATTTGATCAAAGACACTTTTAAGGTTAATGGACAGGCCACAAACAGCAATCATGCCGCCAGTCATGCAGTCAGAAAAATAGATACATCATGTTTGGTTCGTGGTAGGGAAAAATCTTCCCCATAGAACTCATTCAGCCAGCTCTTCAGGGATTTTTCAGGTGAGTTTTTGGGTAACTGTTGCCCTGCTACATCTCTGTCACTGCATACTTGCTCCCTCAGTGCTCATGACCAATAACTTAACAAGTATTTTGTACCAGCTAAAGTTTTCTTGCTAAATAAATTAATTATGACAGAGTAAACAAAAACTTTTTTAAAATGCATGTTTTGATGTGATTATTTTTTTAATTGGCTGGTTTAACATTTGAAATTTGATTTAATTTTAAACTTGATTATCCTCATGGCAGGGTCAGGCTGCCAGAGACACAAACAAGCACTGAAGCCTTTGGCACTCCCTACCCAGCTCCCACAGGAGCCCACTCTGTACTGCAGCATTCCTCCAGCCCCTTCCTTCTTTTATTATTCTTATTTAAGAAGCGAAGATCAAATTCAGGCCAACAGCACACATACGTTCCCTAGCACTTCATTAGTAATTTTAAAATGAGATGGTGGCTCTGGAGCCCTGAGAATTAATCCTAGCTCTGACAGCTCCTTTCCCTAATTGTCTGAATGAAATCTCTACCCTACCCCAACTGTCCTTACCCATAAAATGAGCAAGGATAATGAGAAGCCAGGAAGGTATACCAGGGAATGGATAAATTATGTTTGGGAATTGCTTGAAAGATGCATGCTATGAGCTGGGACAAAGAAAACCACTGCACTGTCAGTCCTGTGACAGAACCCACATGGCATGATGAGTCTGATGAGGTGACAGCATCTCCAGCTGCCTCTGGAAAAACCAGCCTGAGGTGAGTTTGCAGCCTGATCCCTACTGAAATACAGAAAAGCCATTTCCTGTCCAGCAGAATTACCAAGTTGTTAGTAAATGTTGCCACAGATTTCTCTTTCCTGCTTCAAAAGAGCTTTTTGCACTATTCTGCTGCCACCCAGGACCAGTATTTGTACTCTCAGGTGCTCTGCTCATCAGCAGTATCCCTGATTTCTCATAGGTTCCCAAATTGTGGAGCTCAAAAGAAACGTAAGAATCAGCCAATCTAAAAACTGATGAAAGGCACAAGCTGGTGAATTAAGCAAAGCAGTTCCTGCATCAGGCTCGTAATTACCAGCTGACTTAGAACATTTCTTGTACAAGAATATCCCATCTTCATTTAGACACTTCAAAGTGATGGCAAATCCCCTACGTACTGAGATAAATAGTTCCAACGGCTAATTACCCCTGTTGTAACAAAAGCATTTCCTTATTTCTAATCTTTTCTGGTTTCTACTTCCAGCATTTGATCTTGTTATGTTTTTGTCCGATAGATTAAAGAGCCCTTCACTAGCCACAATCTCCTTCCCATATAGGAAGCCAGACTATGATCAAGCTGCTTATTAACCTAGCTTTTGTTAAGTTAATTAGAAGGAAATTCTCCAGCCTCTCACTAGTTTTAGATCTTGAGGTGAGGAGGAAGAAATAGAGACTGCTCACCAAGGATTTCCCCTGTTTGTGGAGAAAACAGGTTAAGATAATGTCTTGATAAAATAGAGGCCCATGCACTGTGTGCTTTCTGCTGTCCATCCCATCTTTATGTCACCTTTCCTGCCTCCTCTTGTCCTGGTGGAGGCTGATGCAGGAGATGATGCTGGAAGCTGATTTCAAGCTGAATTTGCACATGTTGAGAATCACGGACCCCACCCCAAAGGAGACAGAAAAGGAGGGAAGCAAAACTGAGATTCTGCTGGAAGAACCAAAGGAACACTCTGCTTTTTTCCTAACAGTCTGCTTGCTAAGTCAGCCCTGACATCTTTGAAGGCCCTTTATCAGCTTTTCTGTCTTCCTAAGGCTGCTTTGCTCTCTTCTGCCTGTGTGGCAAATGACCTACACACTCATCTCTTCCCCTAATGCCAATGGGAACTCTTGGACTACTTCTCCCCTCTCCTCCTACTTCTCTCACACAAGTTGTCTTCTCTTCACTGTCTTCTTTGCCAAACTGCCTCAAAGAGTGCTTTCTCCCTTCCCTTCCTCCTTTTGCTTCACATCTTCTCTGTGGGAGGACTCACAGGGCTGGTGCTCTGCTCTGCATCCATACAATCCCTCTCCTCAAATCCTGCTCTGAACAGGAGCTGTTTTTCTGCTTCTTCAATGAAGCTTTGTTCCTCTGAGCACTGGGAGCTTACACAAGCATAGCTCCTATGTGAAATCCTCCAAACCCAGGCACACCAAACTCTCTTCTTTCCAGCCCTTTGCAACACTCCTGCCCAACTGCTCAACCCTCTGGGCATCACTGTAAGCACCAACACTCCAGGGCAGAACTGCTTTGCCACCAGTAGGATCTCCAAACATCATCCTTCTGTGACTCACTTGCTGGGAAAGGAAGATGGGAACAGCTGTGCTGCTGCCTCGAGACTCATTCCTCCATCCCCGTGCTGCTTCACAGTCACAGAAATATTCCTCCTCAAGAAGTATCTCATTCTGACTTATGCTAACCACTGGGTGACTTCATTCATCATTGATTGTCTCCTCTCTGAGAACCAGAGAGTGCTGCTGCAGATGCATTTTGATTTGCTTTAAATGGAGTGGTGATGGGGGTTTCATTATGCTCCTGTTAGTGCTAAACAGCAGCGTGCCAGTGCTGAAGGAGCACAGTGCCATGGAGGAGATCTGCTGGGAGAACTGGGAGCACCATGGTGGGTTTCTGGGGGCAAGCAGGGAGAGAAATCCACTGACAGTTCTAAAACTGGAACAATGGACCAAGAGGTGTTGGGTCATTAAATGGCATTTAATGATCCCATGAATGAGGTCTAAGGGGAGAGGAGGAGGATCCACCTTGCCACATGAAAGAAGAAAAGGAGGGAGACAAGAATTAAACTGAGGGAGTTGTAAAGAGCTCACACTATTCCCCTGTTATCCCAATCTGATCTGTGGAAACAAGGCCGACTTGGGAAAGAAGTTGGGGCCATCTTGGTGTAAACAAAAGCAGGGGAAAAACTGAGGAAAAATTGTCAGCAGACAATAGAGGATGAATGAAGGAGAAATAATTCCTGCCCTTTATTTTCTCTACTGTCTTTAGCACCTTCTCCTGCAAGGCAATAGGAAATGGTGGAGGGATTCAAACACTGCTCAGCTCATCTGTAGGGCAGGATCCAAGGGTACTCTTCATGGTTTTCTCTCCCTACAAGCACTACCAACCCCAACACACTGCTTCCTCCTGATCTACTCAAGTGCTTTAATTAGAAGTTCATTTAGTCAGGTGGGAAAGAACTAATGGCAAGCATCAAGAATGAAATGAGCCATCCCAGGAGAAGGATGGTGAGACAGGAGAGCTGGGCTCAGCCATAACAATGAGGGGTGACATGCCCCAGTGTCCCCCAGACAGGGAAGACTCAAATCCTCTGCTCTTCAGAACAAAGATTAGCATGGTGGGTCCTGGGCTGCTGGCAGCAGGACACAAAGCTGGGATGGTTTCTGTGCTGTTCAGGTACCTGCTCTTTAATAGGAACTAGATAAAGAGATAAAGCCCTTCCTGTTGAGAACAAGTACTGCTCAGTGTCAATGATTTTCTGTCACTTCTTGCCAGAACTCCGGGACAAAGTCTGGCCTGGGGACCTCTGAGTGAAAAAGTCAGGTCTCAATTGACTTGTATTCTGGCAGTGAATGCTGTCTAGTGGTCTTCTGCCCACTGACTAAAGACAACTTTTCCCATCAGTTGAGGCTGTGATTTATTAGTACAGAGGTTGAAATTCAATAAAATGAGCTCCCCCATCATCACCTCCCAGCAATTGTCTTGCTGCTCTGCTAATTTCACAAAGACAACCTGAAAGGACACCTAAAGCCCAGCCCCAGTGAGGCAGGAGGCTCCCAGGTACATGTGTGTGTGACACCACAGCGTGTAACTGGCTGTTGTGGCACTTGGAAAGGCAGCTGAAGAGACAGAGACTGTCCCAGGTGCAGAACAAACCTGAAGTCTGTGCTGGTGGCACAGCCAAACCTCCAGTGTGTCAACAACTCCTGGGCCCAGACTAAATGCAGGAGAGTGTTAATAGAGTCAGCACATCTCACAATGAGGCCTTTAGGCAATAGCATCACAGGGAGAAGAGAGAAACCAGCTCCTAAGAGTTGGTCTGGACCAGTTGTGAGAGTACTCTGGCCATAAATTTTGATATATTAATGAGTCACAGTGGTCACATAAGCGGCCGTTCCATCATTTCTTCCTGTCTAACAGCCCCTTCTGGAGATCCCATCTCAGTACAATGCTGGAGGAGCCTCTCAAATGGCCATGTTTTACTGCTGCCAGTCCATCACCAGTTCCTCATGCCAAAGGGCCACGGGGGAATAGCCTCTTATCTCAGAGATCAAAGTCCTGTATTAATGACCGGGAGCTGCCCCTCATCCCGTGCTCAGACCACCCCAGCACCCTGCTGCTCTCCCCAGCTTCAATCCTGCTTTCTTTACAGCAGCAGCATTAATCTGGAGGATGGCTTTTCAGTACAGGCAGTTTTTATTATTTATTTAGTACCCAATATTTATTATTTATTTAGTGCCCAAAACACAACAGGTCTTTGTGGCAACATGACAGAGGAGGAGTCCATTCCTTGAAAAGCCTTCAGGCTGATAAAGAGAAAAACCCTAAAAGAAGATGAATGAGGCTGAATGGACAAGAATGGGCTTGAAGAGATAAAGTACTCAATTGCTCCTCACTACTCATGCTCACAAAGCTGTTTTATACAGCTTTCTATATGCATGGAACAAATGCAATGGGATGGCTCCTTTATTTGGATGGAAAATAGCAAATTGAAGGGGAAAAAAGGAACAAGTGGCTGTATGGACTCCAAAGAGAACAAATAGGTGGAGAGATGGGAAGGATAAGGAGCCTAAAGTCTCTTCCAGGCTCTCCTTGAGGCACCTGGCCATATTAACAATGTCCAATCTTCCTCTGGATCCAAGGCTCCCCATGCAAAGCTGTACTTCATGTTGGACTGGTACATACAAACATTTGCAGGCTCTTATCCAGCTTCTGTGGAGCCATGTTATCATTCTCTCTTTCCCATATCTCAAAGATAAAATATTAGGGAAGACCAGCTAGACAACTACTGATCTGGCACATCCTTCCCCAGAGAGCAACCCATGCTTTTGGACTCCATGAGAAGAGGGACTTAGTCTGAAGCTCTCAGGACTTTTACATTTATGTGCTGAAAAGTGCTTCAGAATAAACTCCTGAGCATCTCTCTCTATTCAACGTGGAGTGACTGCCTTCAATCTGTAGATCAACAGACCATGTACAAAGGTTTAAGGCAAGGAGCAGAGGAAACATCATTAGGATGTGAGGTGGCATGTTAGCAAAGGCTAGGAAATAGAGGTAGGTAAACCTGAAGGTTTTTGACTTGACAGTGATCAGAATCATTATTGCTTTTTTTGCCGAGGAGATCTCCTCTTTGCAATGTTAACTTGGTGCTCCCATATAACACTTCCCAGCAAGATTCCCATCACAGCTGCATCTTCCAGATGAGAAGCTGGGGAGAATGGGATGCTTTTGACACCAGGAGAACCTGCTCACTGCAGCCTCACTGGAGCCAGAGGCTGCTCTGGGTGTGTGCCAGTGCACTGACTCCCCACAAAGCACAAATCCAGCACAAAGAAATTTTGTTGTACACAAGCAGGAGCATGAGCTCACCCAGAGAAGGTGTCACTTCTGCTGGCATTAGGAATGGTGCATGGAAAGACATCTGCTGGGAAGGAGCACGTGCCTGGCCTCGTGAGGATGCTCCCTCCTCTTTGCCACTGCTCTCATCACTGCTGGGATGGTTTCAGGCAAGTGCTTCACACTGGCTGCTGCTCTACAGGAGCATCAACACCCCATCCCTGCCAGTCCCCTGCCCAGTGATGCTCATTCCTTCATTTGTTCAGGTTGCCAAATGTCTACTGACTGTGCTGTCCCTCACTCTGTGTACAGCTGCCTCCCACTCTGCTCTCTCCAGCCTGTCCTGACTCTGGGGACAAACCCAAGATCAATGACGTACAGAGATCTGTGGCCATGCTGTCACTGCCACCTCTGCCTCTCAGCTTGCAGATGGAAAGAGGCAGAGGAGGAGGAATAATGAAATAGAAAAGAAAAGCATTGCTTGCAGAAATTGTATTGCTTCTGCTCCAAACATTAAATACAACAGCCTACAGCACTCCCCTGAGGACTGACTCCAAATCCTTGCAACACAGACTTGGACATTTCCTGGATAAAAGCTTCCCTGCCTGCGTCCATTTCAACTCTAACAAGTCCATTTCTTAAGAGAGAGACTGAGCTAACAGAAGGCAAGGTTGGAGGGTGCAGGCTTTAATGGATTTGGGATGAGCTGGGGGATTGCTAGTCCCCCTGGTCCTCTCTACCAGTACAGCATCCTCTGCTCCCACAGAACAGCCAGTCTCTGATTTGAAAAGCCTTCTCCAGCATGACAGAAGGGAAACTGTGGTTGGGGATACACCTCTCAACCCTACTGAAGAGTGAGCAGAACCAGCACTGATGGTAGCACTTAATTGAGGATACCTCAATGCCAGGCAAAGTGGAGTGTTTAGCTCTCCAAGAGAGCTGCATGACCTTTCCTGTGTGCCTGGAGATATTTAGCACTGCACAGTGTGGGTAGAGGGTTTGTAAAAAGGGAAAACAGAAATCCCAGTTGTCTACACTGACAGAAATGCACACAGAAGGCAGGAGCGCAGCAGAAGATTTCCATGCCTTGATGGAAAGACTGCATTTAAATAACACAGAGCACTGCATTTCCCCCTGCTCCACAATGTTGTTTGTTGAAGGAAATCTGTGTGGTTAACCTGGCAGAGAGAACACATCCCTGTGATTTTCACGGAGCTAATGGGAGCCAACAATGTTACCTGTAACTTGGATTCTTATGGAGCTAATGGGAGCCAACAATGCTACCTGTAACTTGGATTTTCACAGAGCTCATGGGAGCCAACAATGCTACCTGTAACTTGGAGGACAGCGTTCCCACCCATCCCAATAGTTGCCTAATAAAGGGTCAGCCCATTATATGGCACCTATTTGCAAAATTAAGATCCTCTCTCCGGCAGCTCAAAAGCTTGCTTTAGATTTGGAATGACTGTAATTAAAGTTACATTGTGCTCGGATTGGTGCCAATCACTGGGGAGCTCCAGGCGTGACCCGCTGTGTGCGCCTGGGCGTCCCACTCCATTAGCTCCAGGGAATTAGCTGTCATTAACCAAGAGATGCACACCCCTTCATGTTGTCAAACCGCAATCAAGCAGGTCACAGGTGAAGAATAAATACTTTCAGAACAAGCCCAATTACACCATTTACATTTCATTACAGAACCTGTTTAATCCACTGATGGGCTCCCAAAGTTCTTCTGCCTAATAAACAGCATTTCAGAGGAATTAATAGGCCCTGCAAAACATGCTAATTACACTCTTTTGCATTGCATTTGCAATATTGATTTTAAAGTTGCCACTTCCCCATCCTCCACTCTCCTTTCCCAGCCCCAAAGCCTTAACTTTCATCCAAGTACACTCAAACCAACCTAATTACTTGTGAGTTTGGAAGCTAATGCATCTCTCTTGTCCAAGCTCAGTTCCAGCAAAGGCCAACAGGCAGGGAGGGATTTTCAAGTCCATAACTTGTGCAAGTTCCTCCAGACAACCACTGGAAACAGCTGCTGAATAGCAATTTCAGGCAGAGAGAGCAGACATCAGCAGAGATTTTGCCATAGCAACAAGCCTGGCTGGGCCGGCTCCCCAAAGACGCCTCCTCCTCCCAAAGACCAGAGCAGCGGAACAGGTACAATGACAACACAACCACCACAATCTCATTTTGATTTGAAACCCGAGCTCTTTGATGCTCTCCTAGGCACTGAACTGTTTAAAAAACAAAAGGAAAGTTTATTTTCAAATTGCAGGGCTCAGCTAAACCGTTTGGAAGAGAGGAACAAATCAGCCATCCTGGTGGAACGCCTTGGCTGGTTGTTTATTCAGCTTGGCTATTCTGCCCAGCTCCTGCTATGGGCTTTCAGTTCTCTTCCTCCTCTGCGTGCTCACTCTGCCTTCCTCTCCACTTCTCTGAAATCCATTTTGTTTAATCAGTGGGTTTACTTCCCAGCCTCTGACTTTTTGCACTGCTTGGCGGCTGTCACTTACAATTGGGGTTTTACTCCAAGCTGACTTGGAGGAGGACATGGGAGAGGGACAAAGTGCTTGTGGTGTTTCTCTACAGCACCTGCAGGTTGGAGCCAGCAATAAAGGACAGAGCTGTGTTTAATTCCTTTGCTACCAACAAAGCAAGAAAGGAAGGCCAAAGGAAGGTCTGTCAGAAGATGGTGAGACACAGAGCAGCCATCCCACCATAAGGGCTGACACCCACTCCTGCTCCTCAGAAACTCTCACCCATTGTAGCTTCCAAAGGGAAGGCATATACAAGCAGATACTGCAAAAATGGACACAAGGAACAGTCAGATTTTAACAAAGACAACACATGCTGCTCAGCCCTACTGTCCCTTCAGCAGGAATTTGGGATGTCCCCAGCTGCACCAAGAACAACACAAACACAACCCGTGTCTGAGGATCTGATCTCCTGGGTACCAGTCCATGTGAATGCTCATGCAGGAGCCAGTGACTGCACGAGTCAGAAGCGTTTGTGTTTGCCCAGCCATGCATGTAACCCTGCGTGTGCATTCAGGACCAGGTGCTGCTGCGTGCCCCAGGTGATGCAGGGAGTGCTGTGCCCTTGCAGTGTCTGGCCAAAGAGCACCCCAGCAGCAGGAGCAGCCTCCAGCCCTGCATGGCCACAGCCCTCTCCTCTCATGAGAACATCTGCCTCACAGGGGGTGATGCATGCAAGAGGCAGCCAAGCCATGTGGGAAGGCTGGCTGTCACCTTGTACCACTTTATACCATTTATTTATCCTGTGTATGGAATTTCTTTTGCCTCTTGGAGATTCTGTAGGGATTTACAAACATGAAATGCTACAAGTAATACCTTGGGATCTCTTCCCCCTCACAGGCACCAAACTGGATTAGTTATTGTCTGAAAAATGCTTTGAAGTATCACTTAATGCTACTAATCATGCAGCACCTCTTTAACACCATCTACTAATGCTGGCACAGGCTGGAAAGGACACATAAATACCAACCAGGCTTTGTAATTACATTGCAAATACATCAATATTTGTCAAGAACTACTCTTAATCTCATAAAAGTGCCGCAAGAAATCAAGACCTACAAGCATTTCTGTATCTCTTCTGCAGGGCAGACCCTTAGGCAATGCAACATCTCTTGACTGCATGCTGTGCCCATGGCTGCCTCAGACAAGGGTTGTTTTTTTTTTACTGCAAAACCTTCTGACAAACCTTTACTGCAGGTTTTCTAAAGCAGGGCTGACCCAGACCAGCCCTGCATAGTTTGCAACTGCAGAGAAGATCACAGGAGAGTTTGCAACAGAATGGCTAAGACCATCTCTAATTTAAGCTGACAGAAAAGCAAATTGAGAAAAAGATATAGTCAACTATTTGAAGCTTGGCCCTTCTTAATCATCCACAGAAAGCAAGAGCTCGGTGTTGCCATCTCACTGCACAGGTAAGATTAAAGACAGGCAGAAGATTTTTACCCTGTAGTTACAATGATTAATGTTCCTAAACAGACATATAGTTTGAAAGCACTATTACTGGAGAAAGAAAAGTTGTTGCCTCATATTCTAAACCCACTATTTTCCCTGGGCAGTGAGCCAGCAGCTGAAGAATAAGGAAAGTTGCTATTTTAAGAGTTTTCTTGAATTGTGAGGTTTGGTAATGAGCACAACTTGCTACTGTCCCCTTTGCTGAAATCAGGGGCAAATGAAAAAGGTGTGGATGAGTCCTCAGTCAGACCTGGAGCAGCAAGACTGGTGAAATGATCCTGACAGCTGTCCCTCCATCCCAGCTTCCCAGGTGGCATCAGAACAAATTTCACTCCCTCACTGCCCACAAAGACCCAGGAGCTGCTCTGCATAAGTTTGTCTGCTGCTGTCAAGAAAGATGCAAGAAAATTATTCATAGAGTCCCAGAATGGTTTGGGTTGGAAGGAACCTTAAAGATCATCTAGTTCCAACTCCCCTGCTATGGGCCACTGAATTCAAAGAGCAAGACACAGCAGCTTTGACTTTTTATACAAGATAGGACACTATATAAAGCCACTGGTCTCATAATGGTGACATAATACACATTCTACAGGTGATCATGCTGGGAAGAGAAAAGGTGTGAGCTTCCATGAAGCCAATGTTCCTCATTAGTTGCTGCAATACTTCTGAGAACAACTCCAGCCAAAGCTGGGATGCAACATGTGTGCTGGCACCTTGCTAGGAGACACAGGAAATAAGTTGGAATAAGGTCCTGCAAACCCAGCTTGTGGTCTGGCTGGGCATGGTGTGCTGCTCTCAGTTCTATTCTACCTCATCATGCCCCAATGTAATTTAAATAGTTCACTGTGGGAAGTGAGAGGAGAATATATTCCATAGGTTTTGTTTCCTGCTTAGTCTCAGGAACACTGATGTTGTGAGTTGTTGCTCTAAAATCTCTGCAACAAAAAAAAAAAAAAAAAAAAAAAAAAAAAGCCCAACATGACCTCCTGCATCCAGGGCTTCCTGCTATTATAAACTCAGCAAAACAGCATGCCGTGTCCTGCCCATGAGGCAGACACACAACAGACTGTGGTCTAATTAGAAAAGACATGCTTCCCACATTATCCATAGAGCTGCCTCAGCCTACAACTAAGGACAAATAAATAACTGTCAGGGCTAATAAGCCCAGAATCATAAGAGGAGGGGAAAAAAACTGAAATTGGATCTACTCAGATCTCAGTTATGTGATCACAGAAAATGTGTGGCAACAACTGTGAAGACAAACAAAACCAGCTATGGTTGAGCCAGCTCCTCTTCAGCAAACTCACACATGCTCCACCTCAACAGATTGTGCCAACCCTTGGATTTCTCTGAATTTCCAAACTAATAAGAGACACAAACTACCATAGGTGATTAATTGGAGCATTTGAGCATCACCAGAAGACCTTCTCCATTTCAGCATGCCAGAACACAACAGGAGGACATGAGGAGATATCCAGAGTGGGAACTGGAGAGAACCACCCTGAAAGGATTGTGGGGCTGGCACAAGCTCTGAGGGCTGGCTATGTCAGGAAGTTGTTTAGGGCATTCTCAGGATAAAAGATGTTAAAGGGATGATGTCTAGAAGCTTTGTGTGCACTGTCCATTTGGATAACAGCCTGTCATTACACAAGTCCTGAATCTAGAGATATTCAGTTTTTGCATTCCCTCTCCCCATATGTCCACAGGAAGGGACAGACCAACTCCAGGCCCTCTTCTGAACTTCCCTGGGAGCCAGCTGTGTTGTTGGCACCCTACACCTACAATTTTACAAAGCAAGCTCCTCAGCTTGTTGCTGTGGTTGAAAAAAAATTAAGAATCCATAGAAAGGATTCACTCCAAGTGACAATTTCCAATAGAACACACAAAGAGTAAGTTGGAGGTACCCAAATTCCCTCAGTTTAGTCTCTCCATTCCTTCCTCAGCCACTGAATGACAGCTCAGGAATCTATTCAGAATTAATTTTCATCAATCTGTTTCACCTTTATGCTCACAGCTCTGAGGCAGGGCATGGGCCCTGGACATCTGCAGGGTGTTGGAGCAGCTCCCACTGGGAGCCTGTCCCTGCCAAGTGACAGGGGAGCATCCAGAGGGGGGAACAGTGCCAGCTCCCAGCTCCAGTGGCACTGTGAGTCAAACGTCACCACTCGGGTGCAGCCATGCCTGACAGGAGCACTGGTGTTTGGGCTCTGTCCTTCTTGGGGAGGGGAAAACAGGGGCTGGACGGGAGACCAGGAGGCTGCTCAGAGCTTTTCCCACAAGAACAGTGACAGCAGGAGCCACCATATGGGATGAGACAGGGAGCAACTTTGCCTTGGCCTTGCTGATTGAACAGGACTAATCAGGCTGAGCTTGGGGCCCATCTGCTGACCACTGATCACAGGCTACAGAAGCAGCACTCTGCCCATGAGCTGGCAGGACCACAGGCATGGACACGGGGAAGGGAGCAGCATCCACACATCACCTGCTGCTCATCTCCTCCGACTCTGCTCTGTGGCTCTGTCCTGGAGGGATGGGACTCTGGAAACAGCAAGGCAGAGCCATGTGCTGCTGCTGCCTCAGATCACTGATCAGCCTGGCATATGCATCTTTTGAATTAGAGAGCAGTTCCTTCTAAAAGAAACATCTCCACGCTGCAGACTTGATCCTCACAAGGCATTTTTCAGCTCTTGGAGGCTCTCATGGCTGCAGTGTTTGACAGAAAGCAGTAAAACCTTTGTGAGGGTGTGGAGCCCTGGCTGAGCAGAGATCAAGGAGAGAGCTCCAGGTGATGGAGCTTCTGCCCTGCCTCAGCTTCTTCTGCCCTTGAAAAAGGTCTGAGCTGTGCCCAGAGCAATTCTGGTGGGGTTCAAGGAGGCAGCCCTGGGGCAGTGAGGAGACTGACCTCAAGAGACACAATCCCTGTTAACATGCTCTTCCTTTCTCCACAAAGGCAAGCTCAGCACAACACCAAAGACTTTTGTCCCTTCTAATTTGTGGGTGCATCCAAGCACCATGGGAGCTGATAAGGTGGACGTCCATCACGGAGAAGGTGAAAGATGCACCAAGGTAGCAAATTACAGCAGAAGCCCTAAGGCAGACTTTGTGTAGCTGCAGCTTGGCCTCCAGGACACCTTTCCATCCTTGGCCTGTGCTGAGGTGGCTGCTTGGAGTGCTGTCCATGCCAGATGAGTTGATTGCTTTCTGTGAAGAGCTTATCTGCAGAGAACTGGACTAAACCCAAACTCATTTCACATAGGTCACTGCTCTAGAGGGCAGCATGTACTGACTTCTCATCTCTATCTGCACCGACTGGATCTAAACCACTGATGTATAGCACCACAGAAACTCCCCATCTCCCCAGCTAAAGGACATCTCCTTCCCCCCACCACGCCCCTGGCACCTGTCAGAGCCAGCAGAGCTCTCCCTCTGCAATGCCTACAGGAAAATTCCCCTTTCACAGGCTCAATTACAAAGGGAAATCTCAACATCTGCCTATGTGAGTCAGCTATTTCTCTGAATCCCAACAACCTTGTCTGTAGGAGATGGTTGGGAAAGGCAAAACCAGAAAGACAAAAAGGGTTGTGTCCTAAATAAAAACAAGTCCAAACACTTGGGGAGAAAAAGAAAAAGAGAAAAAACCCATTTAGCTTTGTAAGGCAATAACAAGCAGAGCAATATGTAGCTTCAAGGCTACATAGCCAGGTCAGAAAACCCTCCAGAGGAAAAGAAGTAGGCCACAAAACTCTGATATTAGCTGCTAAATCTGCTGCATTACCCAAAAATTGTGGGGGAGGCCCCTCTGATGGCTGAGCCAGCTGGCAGCTCTCCTTTGACAGGTATTTATTCACATGCTGATGGGCTGTGGAAGCAGCTCTGAACTCTCCCAGATGTCACCAGGATGCCAAGGGCTGCAGGTGATGCCTCCACCTTCCCAGAGCTCACAGACCACGTTAGGTCTGTGACAGAGGCACCCACTGCTCCAACAGCCAACATCTGGCTGCCATCCCTGCACCCACATGCGCAAGGTCTGGAAATCTGGAGAACAGCAACCCCCAGTCTGCTCCCTCTCAGAACCAGTGATGTCATGGTACAGGATCTTAAAGACCATTTAGTTTCAATCCCTCTGCCACGGGCAGGGACACCTTCCCCTATCCCAGGTTGGTCCAAGCCCTGTCCAACCTGGCCTTGGACACTGCCAGGGATGGGGCAGCCCCAGCTGCTCTGGGCAACCTGTGCCAGAGCCTCACCCCCCTTACATTAAGATAAAAATTTACCTCTGCCTCTAAAACTTGCACTTATAAATCTGGTGTAGTGAGAGATGGCTTTTGCAAATGATTTTATGGAGGAAAAGTCTTTGAGGTTATTCATCCCTATCCTCCTCAAGAGAAATCATTCCAATATTATGAGCAACAGCACTGCTGAAGAGAACCTGAAAATAAACCTGGAAAATGCCTCATTTTGTCAACAGAAGCAGGGTCATCCAAACCCAGAGATGACGACATTCAATATTAGCATCTCCAAGCAGGGTTCGAACCTCTTGGTAACCATCCATTCCCCAGAGAAATGTTTTCCAGTAACTTTGATGTGAATTAATTAGGCTTGCACAGCTGCTAAGTGCCATCTGCCTGCCACAATAGACTGGAGAGTCCATGGGATGGCAGAGGATGGGCTGTCCCACCCCACAGCACTGCTGTTCCAGCAGCCCTTCCTGCCTCCTCCTGGGCTTCACAAGCCTCAGGCTGTCCCAGCATCCAGCAAAGGAACAACTCCTCAGGGCACCAAGCAAAAACAAAACTGCCTCCTCTCTGACACATGCAACTTTCTCTTTCAAGCCCTGGTTTATTCTCATTTCCAGGAACTCCACTTGTTTCTGCTGCTCCAGCCTTAAGCATTTGTATACCATGTTCTAATGAGTTCCATTCCACTGATATAAAGGGCACATCGACCACACTGCTCAATTTATTTCTGCTTGGAGCATTCAAGAGCTGCTTCTCAAGGAGTTTGAGAAGATCTATTAAGAGTCCAGACCTGACTGGTAAACAATGTCCATTCCTGGACTGGCACCATCAATCCAATCAGCAAAGGCATTTAAGGACAGGATGTACAATACTGGAAAATGAAATTACTTCGAAAAGATTCCTCCTTGCTTATTTGCCAGCTAATGACAGAACCAATGCCAAGCACAGCCAATCTGTGCTGGGGTGTTCAGAGAGGCAGTCCTTATGCCGAGACATCTTTTTTTTTTTTCCTTCTCATCCACCTAAACACATCCCACACATTGGTCCTCCCCCTCATTTGAGCCTGGGAACGCCTTCAGAGGCTTCTCCAGCAGTACAGAGGCAGGAAAATTCCCCATGCTGCATGATCAGGCACCTTGTTTTGTCTCTTTTTATAAAATGTCCTGAATTCTGCACTTTTGGAAAAGTTGTGTTGTTGTCTTCCCCTTGTAAATATTTGCTGTAGAGAACCATTTGCAATGTGAAAGTTCTCTAAGGAAGGGGAAACAGGCTGATGCTCTGGTGTAGTTGATACTCTTCCTTATGTTGTGCATGCTCTTTCCCTGCTACTTTTACAGGTATTTTCAAGAAAGATGATATTCAGCATGCAGAAATACAAAAATAAAAAAGAAGAAAGGCAAGACAACTCAGCAAGATAAACTCAGGGAGTTTAGCCGAAGTTTGGGAGACCTAGACTCAGTTCTTTGCTGTCAGACTCCCTGCAAGACCCTGCAAAGAGATTAACAACACTGCCTGGCAAAGGTACAGCCCCACAGCCCTCCTGAGAGACCTGAGAAAAGCTTCCAGAGGGTTTGTGCCCAGCAAAATCCAAAGGAGCACCATCGGCCACAGCTTTTGGCTGCTCCAGCTGTTCCACAGCATCATCCAATCACACCTTGCACTCTGCCCCATCCCTTCCTCCTGTGAACTTCCATGTAATAACTGAAAAATGCGACAAGCCTAACTTTAATCATGTTTTAACTCAGGTTGGTATCATTAATCTTGCAGCCACTGATGAGTAATTTAATTAGGGTGCATTTGTAATGAATTACAATCATCATTTAGTGCTATTGTTCCTCACACGAGCAGAGGGGAGTCAGAAAACTGGCACAGTTGATCTTACTAATTACACTCACACACTATGCAAGGCACCACCAGCCCCAGCCTTTCACTGCTGGTTTTCTAGATAAAGGAACATCAGCACCAGGGACCCTCCAGTTGAGCCTGGCAAACATTTCCAGCAGTGCTCCTCACGAGCAGTCAGAGCCTACCAGGCCTGGGAGATGGAACCTTTGATGGGGGATGTGTCAAACCCTAAGCAAAGAGCTCAGGGCTGAATCAGAGAAAAAAGTACACAGGCAAAACAGAAACTGGGCTCTGCTCTTTCTCACCGCCTGTGAACATCTGACACATGTTCAGGTATGGCAAGACATAAAACATGAGTACAGTCATTTCACAACTATAAGGCACACCAGATTATAAGGCGCACTTCCAGGTTGTTGGCAATTTCCTGAACTCTGTCCATATATAAGGCACACCAGACTATAAGGCGCACTTTTTTTTTTTTTTTTGCAGCGAGGATCGCGCACAACAAAGTAATGAATTAGTAACAGAATCACAGATCATGGGGTTTGCTGGCAGGTGCTCAATTTGCAAACATTTTTCATGGATCAGCGCAGCCTTTAAATGTAACCCCAGGTGCCCTCCCCATGCCGCGGGCCCCGGCACTCCCGCTCAGCTCTGCAGCTGCTGCAGCTCACACTTCCAGGTTGGTAAATTTCTGAACTTTGTCCATAATAAGGCGCACCGGATTATAAGGCGCACTTCTGGGTTTCAATCAAAATTTTAGTCAAAAGGGTGCGCCTTATAGTCATGAAATTTTAAGTCCAGAAGGATCCTAACTAAAGGACTGGATTTATTAAAACATGCTCACTTGATGGTGTTGTACAGCACCAAAGCTTTATGAGAGGCTGTAGTCACTAACAATGCTCTAATGGAAGGAGAATATTTATCCCAAAGCTTTAAATCCACCTCTACACAACAGTGTAAGAAATTTCCAGCCAAAACCGCTCATTTCTGCTCAGCTCCTCCACTGCTCCGTGCAGGATGCACAGCAGTGAGTGCATGTATTTATTTCAGACATGACTTCAGTCTGCAAAAGAGGAGCAATCTGTTGCTGTGGCTGGGAGCCAGCCCCTTCCTCCTGGCTCTCTGTGCAGAACAGACAGACTCCACCACAGATCTGTGTGTGCCATCCCCCTCTGGCAGCCAGGCTAACCTGACTCAGAACCAAACCCTTCTGAAGAGCTGCTCAACTTTTGTTGCTCTCAGTGAGGCGTTTTAGACAAATTTATATTTGTTTTTATATACATATGATGTGTTTTGCACAACAGTTATTATGAATAGGACAAAAGGAAAGCAAGCCCTTTGTCACTCCTCCAACAGGGTGGTCAGGATTCCTCTCGTGGTCTCCACTCAGAAGAAATCTGGATTTCCAGACCTCAGAGCAAGCAGGAGGAACAGCTGTTCCCAATATTCCCCAGCTGGGACACCCCAGTTCTGGCACATTCCTGTGGGGAAGCAGAAGCTAGGTCAGAATTTTAAGAGAGAAAAGCAACATCACACTCTGGGTTCCATGGTCTGGGACAGTGTCCTAAGGGCACCATGATTTTGTCTCTCCCTTCTTCAAACATATTCACTGAGGTTCCACAGAAACTCCATCTGAATTGACTAAAAGTATCCCAAAGTTCTTTTTGTCCCCCCAATTAATTTTGTCAGGTATCATGAAGGACTCCTTCCTGTGTGTATGGAATTTGCCTGGAAACCAAAGAATTCCTGGGCAAGGCAAAACACTGGGCTCTTGTCAAACCCAGTTTTAAAATAAAGCCTTGGGAAGGAGCTTACCAATTTGGACTGGCAAACCATGATCCCATGCCAGCAAAATGAGCAAGGAAAAATGATTTAAAATATGTGCAAATCCTCTGTGGTAGCATATTATGGGAAGAGAAATAATTTGATGTGGCTCAGGGCAGAGGACAACCAGGCCTCTGTTCTGGTAGTGGTTTTTCCCAGAGTTAGCAACACATGGATAAAGTACTGGACAGTAATGAACAAAAAATAGGGAAGAATCTGGATTATACAGTAATGCAAGTTTTTAATTGGTGGCTTATACTTATCTGAAACATTGTGCACTTTCTTTAAGATAGGCCCAGGAGAGTATTGAAAAGCACTAGGGAAAGCAGAAAAAGAGGTTTTATAAACCCCTCAGAAATTCTGGGAAAACTAAGAAGGGACAAAAACTGAGGCTCATAAAATACCAAGATTATAATAAGAGAAACAAGAGCACTGCTCTTCATTCTGATGAGAAGAACAGGAGAGAACTCAGCTGAAAAAAATACAATGTGAGGACTTTAATTTTCATACAACATGTGTTAATTAACCTGTGCAACCATGGTTGTAGGATAGCAGAAGCACAGAATTTAGTGAAAATTAGAACAGACAACAACATCCCACTTTCTAAATGGTAATTCTGCCATTTCCATTTTGCTTTCAAGAATGGGATATGGTCAAGAGGAACCTCCTTTTAATCATGTTATTAACAATGCAGTCACTGAGCAGCTTTTAATTATATTTTCCTAAGTCACGAGGTGTGCTCCCAGCTGGGAGCTCAGATGGCAAAACCCTTCTGAGTGACTCTTCCTGGAAAAGGCCCTGCCTGCTCTGCCCTGCTCTGCTTTAGGGGCAGGTGAGGACCAGGGTGGGTGTCCTGACCAAGTGCTGCTGCATGTGGGGATGGAGCACAGCTGGAAATGTGGAACTGCGCTCACCCTTCAACTTCAGCACCAAACCCTTCCCAAAATGTCCCAGTCTAGGACGCTGCCAAGCCACAGCCATGCTGCAACTTCACACAAACTTTCAGGCAGATGCTTTACCTGCTCCCCTTCCCTGCCATTATAAAAGCTGAAAAATAAAAGGGGAAAAAATTTCTTTTTATCGTTGGGCTGCTCGCCAGATGCAGAGTCGGCGGTTTTTATCCATTACCATCAGCATTTCTTTGTCAGTCGCTTTTCTCCACTTGCTTTCACGTAGTGAGTGAAAAGGATAAAATACCTTTTCTAGCAAAATGATTGTGAAGCCACTTCAAATTAGGGGAGGGATGCAGGCGCAGGTGCAGCTCTCAGCTGCTGTACTTGAAGATGCTGGGACTACAAGCTGGCAGCGTCGCTTTTGGGCTGCAGAATCTCCACTGCAGCAGCTCTCAGCCCTTCCACCCTCAACTCTGTGAAATACTGACTTTTGAGAGCTGACATCACTCAATTATTTTCTCTGCTGAACTGATTTCTTTTCAGGGATGCACTGGTAAAAAGCACATAGTGCTCATGAGATGTGCTATCCCAAGTGTAATTTTCCATTTGTAAATAAATTTTGGCCACCACCCAGTCTGGGTGGGATGACTGGGAAGCAGCTGATATTTGAAATCTCAACCATAGCATGAAAATAGTCTTTAATGAACTGTGCATCGGAGAGAAAAAAAAAAAGAATTGGCTGCAAAATAACAAGTGATAACCATTGGAAAAAAAGGCGAAGCATATGCAGGAGGAAACTCCATTAAAGCAGCAGCCATGCAATTAAAGATGGATGTGGGAAATGTGTGTGTGAGTTCACGGTGCTGCTGTGACCCACAGGCCCATTAGCTCTGGAGCACTGGTAAGCTGATTAGCTCTGGAGAAGGATGATGGCAGAACTCATCAGCTAAGCTTGTTAGCTGCCACACAAAGTTGGTGTACCTTGGAAGCTCTGCAAAGCGATTAGCTTGGGGTGGGAGGAGGCAGCAGAGCCTGCTCCAGGAGATGAATAACCCACAGCAGTCACTGCGTGGGCACGAGCTGCACACACAGCTCGGGCTGCCTGGCAGAGCTGCCACTGGGATCTGCCTCTGCTGGGCTGTAGGGGAAAAGACACCCATTGCAGGGCACAGCACACTGCAGCCTGCCAGAGCAGCACCAGCAGTGCAGCCTCCATGCACAATGGTGCAAGCCCCCATGGTTGGTAAGTCCCTCCAAAATCCCTGCCTGCCATGGCAGAGTGAGCTCAGGTCTCACCATGGAAGGCTGGGAGGTGGATGCTGTCCTTTTGCCAGCCCAGCCCAGCTGAAGGGTCTTCAACTCTACCCAAAATAAAACCAGAGGAGCAAGATGACTCAATGAAAATTTTCTCCCATCTGCCTTCAGTCTGCAGCCATTCAAGAACAAAACTCCTGTCTTACCTGGGAAACAATTTCAAAGAGGTTCAGCTCTAAACACCTCTCCTCCTTCTGTGCTGGGACCCTGCTTCAGACACAGAACTACAAACTCATTTTGGCTGGAAAAGACCTTCAGGATCATTTCAGCCCAGCCATTCAGCCAGCACTGCCAAGTCCACCACTACACCTTGTCCCCAGGTGCCACATCTATCTAGTGGGGAACGTGACCCACACTCCAGACATTTTTATACAGCCAGGTAACCATTTTATCCCAACTTAGAATGGTTCATACAGCTGCTTCACATCTCCAAAAACTGCACAAACCTACTTCTATTGCATGTCCACAAGGTGAAGTAAAAAAACAAGGAGCTTTGGTCTTTATGCCAGTTCAAAATGGCAGAAGTCTTGTACATGTTAGCTTCTGTTTGCCATTTTTTTTCTTTTTTTCATGAAAACAAGATTGAGACAAGAATATCAAATATTAAAACCCCACGGAATATAAATATTAAAAAAGCTTTAATCACAAACCCACAGATTATTTAGGCTACATGTGGCTGTAATAGTGTAGCAAATGCCTGTAAGAGTGTGAAAAGTTAATACTTTAGGGTATAACCATAGAGGGAAAATACGTGTTTTAAATTAATGCTTTCTAATTTCCAAATGCCTACCTGCAAACATTCATTGTGAATGCATGGAGATGTCTGATGCATTCATTATGTATGTTTGGTTAATCTGCTTTTACACAAAACTAAAAGAGATTAATAAACTTCCCTAAATGCCCTACCATTGCCAGCATTCCTCCCTTTCTGAAAAGCTTTGCAAGACTTGATTTGATTAAAAACTTTCTTCAGTTTGGATATCCTGAAGTCAAGGTACTAGATGGCAATCTTTGTTTTTATTTTAAAATAAAGAAACTTTGCAGTTGCAGAGAAAACATGATGCAAGTATAACTGACAGCTCAAAACCAGATGGCAAATAAAATTATCTCAAAGCATATTGTTATTTTTTACATTGCATTTACAATTTTCTACACTCATATTTGGCAGCGTTGCTGTCCCTCATTTTATGTAGGTTAAAAGTGAGAAGCAGCCGTCTGCTCACTTCAAAGTCAAGTATTTACCCCCAGGTAGGATCTATTTATGTGCATTTAACCAACTATTTATAGCCATTTGAAAACAGAAGGTTTTCATGAAGTGTTGGCACAGCCTTTACTATTACAGCACTGATAACATGTTCTCTCTGTTCCCACTGGACCTTCTAACTTGATAAATCCTTTGGTAAAGATGAACTGGAATGTGGGGACCTGTGATATTAAAATTTCTTTAAGCAACCAACCCCTCTGCTTCCCCAGATGCTTTTCTGCTGCTTGTAGCAATAAATCTTCTAGTCAGGCAGCAAGGCACCAAGGCACTCATGGCTTTTATTAGATAGGCTTCTAGGGCTTTGGGAAGCATTAATAGTCCATCAGAGGAGGCACTGACACTGATCTCCAGGTAGCCAAGGCAGAACATCCCAGAGTCACGGGGCTGGTGAGGAGCACAGGACAAAAGCACAACCAGAGTGTCACCCCAGACATCATCCCCCTCCATGCCATGGATTTATTCTCCCTACTGTCCTTTCTAAGGAAAACACAGTCACACTGTAAGATTTCTAAAATGAGATCTGTGCCCCAGACCCTCAGCAAAGCAGCAGCAGGAGCAAGAAAAACAATTCGTTTCTAGAAGCTGATATTCATCTGCAAACCCCACCTCTCTGCTCTGCTCACTGCAAACAGGGCCTTTCTCACTCCCCAGCTCGGCTGTGCAAAGATCCATTAGATAAAAAACATATCTAAATGAGAAATGCAGCACAAAGAAATGAGTTTAGACAGCTCCTCCTCTCAGATGTGGGCTACAATTACTATGCCTGTATCACATGAATTCATGGCTGTGCATCCCCAGCACAGCTCATTTCACCCAGTAACTTCAAGATCTTCTTCCAGAGGCTCCTTTGTCTCCTCAGCCACCTTTCCAGGAGTCCAACTTTCTCATATCTCCTCACCATCACAGATTTCCATTGCATGGCCCTTCCCTACTGCAGGTGCTCCTCGGCAGCCACGCACTCACCTTGCTCTGCCAAGGAAGGTTTGCAGCTTTGAAGACCAGACAGTTTGACCCATGTGCCTTCCCATGCTTTTCCCCATGCTAAAAAAAGAGCGTGGAAGAGACTTTTGGGAGCAATCCATGCAGACATGAACACATTCCTCTTGCAAATTTTTCCAGACGTCCTCCTGCAGCGAGAGCTCCAGAGCTCTGGCAATGCATCAGGATGGGCAGGTGATGCTCTGGCTCTGTCCCTCTTCCCTCACTGGCTGCCAGGCTCCTGCTGTGCCCTTCAACCTACCTCTATCCCAATTAACAAACCAAATGAACCAACAGCCACAAGTGCAAACTCATGACATTGTGCCAGCCACCACCAGCTCATTTGTTCATGGGCTGCTCCTTCCTTCAATGCTCCTGCAGGTTTGGCTTTTAGGCTGTGAGCTTTCTGGAGAAAACATCTATCTCTACTTATTTTTCCTACAAGAGCCAGTACTAATGTGGTTAATAGCAGCAGCTAACCTTTGGCTGCTGAAGTATTAGCAATGCCACCCATAAAGCTGTGTCATATTTAGTGAGCTGTCAGAGCAGCAGCATCATTAAAAAGCCCAAGCACATAACTAATGTATGTAAAGCACTGCAAGAGATAATCATTTGGTTGGTTGGTGATTTATTCCAAAACTGATGGAAGCAAAGAGCTTGGCAGTGAGAACTGCTGGAGGGAGGGAAGCTGGGCAGGCTAACACTCACACTGAAATGGTGCTACCACCTGGCTTGCAGTAGCAAGTTCTGGTGAAGGCAGTATGTGTGTCTTTTGAAACTCAAATGACCCTTCGTGGTCTGTGGACTCATTCTCCTAATAATTTCTGCCTGGATTTGCAAGCTCTTTTTTTCCTTCTCTTCTCATTTCACATCAGAGGGATGTCAAGACTTTTGCTGCCTAGTGTTAACTTTGTGTCTGTACATGATGTTCTCACTGGGCTCACTGGGACCCACAGGCTTCGTAATTAGGGCTGGATTCAAGCAGCACCAAGCACACTTACAAAGATTTTCTTCAAACCCAAACTACCCCACTCCTTCCCAGTGCAGTCCTTCCCTCCCTCCTACCACAGCTCTGCAGGCTAGAGGAGATCACTGAAGAAAAAGGCTGTGCCTTCCCCTCCTCAGCACAGTGAAGCTGGCTGCCTCTCCTGGTCCTGCATTACCCAATCTCTTTGTAATCCCTCTCCTCGTGGAGCTGAGACCTGCAGTCCTTCCCAGGAACACCAGTTCCCTCCTGCCCACCCTGCCTGACCCACAGAACCCCAACCTGAGCCTCCCAGAGCCCAGCCTGTCAGCAGCTCCATGGTGGGAAGACAAGACCTGTTGATTTCTGTGGTTTCACATGAGTGTGAATTGATGAGCTACTTCAGGAAGCTAATATTAATTCCTGGAATAACAGGCAAGGGCTGGCTGGCTGATTACCCCTCATTCCTGTCTGCTTACAAACAATGATTACAGTCTAATCTCAGCACTCTTGGAGGAGCTGCGGAGAGTACCCTTCATCTACTGTAATTATGTTCCAGCTCCCTTGGAGCTCCCTTGGAGCTGGAGCTCTTATTCACTCCTAGCATTATCTGCAGTCTAATCTAGTTGGCTGGAATGAAGGTGAAAATTACTCCAAAGAGCTGTAGTAAGCTCTTGTTGTAGCTCCAAAACTAAGCTAAAGAAACCAAATTGTTTTGTGATGGTCAGACAAAGAAAGGCACAGGAGGAAGGGGAGATGGATCCAGCACAGGGCAAAAGGGAGTGCTGCTAGCACTGCCAACAGCTGACATTAATACGACTCAATCCGGGTTTTTGCAGAGATGTTCACCCTGCTGTATTTCCTTCAGCCTCTCAGCAGGATGGAGACACACCAGACATCTCTGCAAGCACTTTTAAAAGAAAACCTTTTCCCAGTGGGACCTGGTCTTACAGTCTCCCCAAGCTGCTCCTCCACACTTCAGTGAGGCCTCACAAGGTGCTACAAGGCATTAAGTGTCAAAACATCACCAGCCTTTTGGATGTGATGGGAAGGTTTAGCTGCTGGCAGAAGTTTTGTTCTAAATATTAAAAGTCAAATACAGTGTATGCCTGATTCAATCCTGCAAAGGCTTCCAGGCAACTTCACTTGGCCTAAAAACCAATTCTAGGTAACTGTGCAGGTCAATAACTTCTAAATCCATTTTCTGATCACATTATTTTCTCTGCTATCTACAGATTGTATATAAAGACGAAATTCTTTCCTGTGAGAATGGTGGGGCACTGGCACAGGCTGCCCAGAGCAGCTGTGGCTGCCCCAGCCCTGGAAGTGTCCAAGGCCAAGTTGGATGAGGTTTGGAAGAACCTGGTCTAGTGGAAGATGCTCCTGCCCATGGCAGGGGTGGAACTGGATGGTCTGTAAAGTCCCTTTCAACCCAAATCATTCTGTGACTCTATGACATCATATTTAAGTTTCTCTTCAACACAGCTACACTGCAGAACACATTGCCTGCTGCTCTTGTTTAAAACATGCATGGTTTTACACCCTCCTGTGCAGACACAACTGGCACCCTCTGCTCAGGCACAGCAAAGAGCTCTCCCTCCAAGGCTGTGAGCAGGATCCTGAGCTGCTGGGGATGGTGCAGGCTGATAGAAACTTGTCCTGGCAACCACAGCAAGGGCTGTCCAGCAGCCACAGCCTGCACTGGGGCTGTCAGCACCTCCAGTCATGCCTGAAGCACAGGAGGTTTAACTGCAGCAATCTGGGAGGAGAAACATCTCTCCCCTCTGATCTCCCAGAAGGCAACCTGATACCTGGGCTGCCAAAGGTCCTGTGTTCTAATTAAGTGTTAAATCCAGTTTGGCGTTTTTTTAAAAAATCTAGTAAGATGTTTCTCCATCCTACAGTGCCGTCACTCTTTGCTGTGCTGTAATTCAGTGAGGAGAACAGTTAATTAAGTTTGAACAACAGTGTCTAATGACTTCTATTTAAAGCTGTTCATAAAAAAAAAAATAAAAAAAAATCAGAAAATAACAAATTGTCCCTGGATGCAGGGATCAAAGTGAGTGCTGGCAGCATCACTGTTAAGTGCAGTTTCATTTAAACTACTCTGAGATGCTGGAGCAATGCAGCTGCTTTGTGGAAACCTGTGGAACCTGGTGGGGAAAGTAGATGGAGAAGCAAACAGATTCTGAAGAGATGGGAAATACTGAAGAGACAACAAAGTGAGACAGCCTAGAACACCAGACAGAAGACCAAATAAAGTAGCATCATCCAAGATCTCAACAGGAGCAGGCAACCTCAATAAAATGGCTTGAGAAAGGAATTGAGGATAAGAGGAACAGAGAAACCTATTTTGTTTAACCTCTTGAGATCTTAATCCTTATGCTCATCTCTAGAATTCAACAACATGCACAGAGGTTGTGCTGAGACACACGATGGCACAGGAACATTGCCAGCCCCTGCACCAGAGAAACTCCAAGAACAAAACACACAGAGATTTAGACACGTCACTGGTAGATGATAAACACTGGAATTATCAGAGAAATTAGTAAGAAGATTGTTTAAATATTAGCCTAATTTAGCACAGAGGAGATCCAGTGCAGCATTAACCTCAGACAGACCCTTTGAAAACACATCCTGGGAGTTGTGTGCTCACTACACCCACTCACCAAAGGATCTCTAATGAATTTCCTCCTGCCTGGTGTGTCACATCTGGAGGGAACCCCTCCAGGTAACTTCCTTCCTAGCCCTGCCTTCCACTTAATGCATAGTCTGGGAGTTGTCTGGATTGCAAAAGGGAAGCCTTGTTTTTCTTATTCTTCTTGGCAGAGAAGAAATGACAAAGACAAGTATCCATCACTGCTCTTTGTGAGCATCACAGAGCCACAATGCAAGGATCACACCTGATTTATCTTCTACACAGTCCAAGTAAAAAAAGACCTCTGGTCTTCCTCTACTCAAACTGAATCTTGCCAACATAATAAATTGAAACATTAAAATGAAGCCTAGTTTCATCCTCCTTTTTGAAGTCAGTAAAGGGGCATGCTGAAGGGAGTTCAGTCTTCCCCTGATGGATCCCACAGGCACCCCATGATGGGGACACATATTTACCTGCTGGCTGTCAAAGCCATCCTGGCTGTCATTTCTGCATATCTCCCTGTGACTTGGAAGGTTTACTCAACTCACAAAATCATCTGTAAGCTCTCACACCACATCTCTTATCCTTGGAGGATCATGAATCACCAAGGCAGGATAATATTTGAGGACTTAAAAGTATTGAAATTGTGAAAAAATAAATTAGCCTTGAAATCAGATGCATATACCAGCAGACAAGAAAGGAGCAATATTGTAGTCTGACTCCAGGTTTTCAAAAGCAACCCAGAGAATATGAGGCCTTAAAACTATTTCTGTATCAAAATAAAACTAAACAAGAAATAATAAACCCCCAGGCAAAAATTATCTTAATAAATAAATAAAACCATTCCCTTTCTATCTAGGAGAATTCCCTAAAATCCTTAAGAACAAAAAAAACATAAAAAAAT
Organism: Sialia sialis; assembly: GCA_009812075.1. Classification (NCBI taxonomy): domain Eukaryota; kingdom Metazoa; phylum Chordata; class Aves; order Passeriformes; family Turdidae; genus Sialia; species Sialia sialis. Next base: position 4,814,254 of record VRYO01002014.1, on the reverse strand, counting down.
AAAAAGGAAAGGAACCCTGAGGATTAGGTTTAATTATTTGGATTTTCAAAGCCTCTGTGACAAAGTACCACCAAGAAGGCTACAGGAAAACTGTCTGAGCAACAGAGCAAGGGATAAAGTGCTAATACAAATCCAGAAACTAAGTGAACTAAATTAAAAAAGGAGGTATAACACACGATCAATATTCAACATAGTGAAAGATTACAGTGGCTGTTCCCTGAGGATCGGTTTTGTCTAACATTTTCTTCAGCTATTTGCATAGGAGAGTGAGCTGAGATGTGGTGAGACTGCATATGACACCATTGGTTTGGGGGGCATTGAGCTGACCTTGGCTGCTCTGCCTCTCAGGAGCACTCAAACACTTCATCTTCACTCTGGGTTGTCTTGGGAGAGTTTCACTCTCTTTAGTTACAGAAAATATAAAAACACAGCTGTTTAGCAGTTAAGGAGAAACCTGAGGAAGCACAGAATAATGAAGATATTTACTCTTTTCTTGCAAGATGCTAGGGAAATGATACCCAGAGGAACAGAATGGCAATTTTAAACAGATATAAAACCTCCTCTTTTCTCAAGTCCTGCATTGACCTCTGGAGCTCACTGCCACAGGCTCTCTTAAAGATCAAGAGTTCAGAAAGTCCAAAACTGAATTAGATACATTCAGAGCAATAGTGGTTAAACACATTTACCAAAGCTTATGAAAAACATCTTTTATAAAGACACCAAAGTAGTTTCATGGGTAGGTTTACAGCACTGTATGTTTTGAAATCTGAAAACAAACTATCTCTGTTTGAATGAGGGTGAAAAACCTCCCTCTCCCTTGCAAGCTATAAAAATTAACATTTCACTAGGAACTTGCACACCAGAACTGGAACACCTGGACAAACTGGCAGAGCCATTGCTGCTCCCAAGTCACAGATGGAGAATGGGACAGAGTGAGGCTCTCAGTGGCAGTGCTGGATTACAGTCGGGGGATCCCTGGATTTTTTGGCTGTGTGCTCACTAACAAGATGCTGTATCTGCTGACCCAACAAGCACAGAGAGCCCCACTGGGGAAGAAGAGGCAGCTCCTCAGCTGTTATCTCATCCCTTCACCCATCCCTGGATCTGCACTGCAGAGCACAACTCCCCAGGGAGCTGCAGCTTCCTCACCAACACCAGGCAGAGATGGGTAACTACAGACACAGTGCATGGGATAACATCCCAAACCCCATCCTCTCAGCTCCCTCAGCTCCCTGCAGGGTGATTTCTGTGCAGATCTTGCTGGCAGGCTCTGAGGAGCAGCAGAGCTCTCATCCAGTTTGGCCAGGAGCTCCAGCAATGCCCCCTCTCATTCTCACAGCAGGTTGCACACCTGGGTGGATCACTGAGGCTGAGCCTGGCTGCTGTCAGCTGGGAAGCAACTGCAGAGCAGGAGCTGGGGAGCTGAGGAAAGCCTGCCCTTCATGGTTTCCTCTTCAGTGTCAAGCCACCAGCTCCACCCACAATCCAACCCCTTGTTTCCCTCCAGATGACCATATTTGCTTTCCAAATGTTCCTCTGACAGACACACGTCCTCCCCCTGAGCTGTGCATTCCAATGTCTGCACAAATTCACTTCTGATTAAAAAAAAAAGGTAAAAAAGATTAGAAATTACTTTAAAACCTGTAAAGGCTTGAGGAGTCTCTAGAGTGAAAGGGAGGAGGGAAGAGGGAACCTGGGTTAATAAAAGCTGTTAATTAGAGTCAAATTTGCTGCTTAATGTGTCAAGAACTAGTGAGTTACGAGTTAATCAACTGTCTCAGTTCCTTGGGAGAGCAATAAAGCTGAAGACTGAAAATGGAAGGACAAGGTCAGAGCCTTCAAAGGATGTGTCTTTAAAATTGCTAAATCCTAAGGTCCAAGCTGTGAGACACCAGGACTCACCCTGTCCTGAACATCTTGTTCTATCACTAACCATCAGCATTCCAAACCTTCCACTGTACAGTCATCCTTGCTTTTAACCTTTTCATCTGCTTTACTTGGGACTTTATCATGTGGGACAAAAGGCACAGAGAAGATTTGTAACCCTTCGTTTTTTGTTTCTGCTGTTCTCTTTTCAAAGGATATTGCAAAAGCCCAAAGGCAGAAAAAGAAACATGGAAGAGTTGAATATCCATCAAACCCTGAGTTCAGAATCCAGTGTTTCTTGTGCAAGACCTATCAACATTTCTCTGCACCATGCAGTCAAAGCAGTTGGCACAGCAGGAACTGCCTTGGAGAATAAATTAATAAAAACATCAGAGAAGAAAGAGTGAATAAAGCTTGTCAAGAAATGAAGGGTTTGGAGATGGAGCATTTCCCACATTTTCATGCATCTGGGAGATAGAAGGCAAATGATGGGTGATTTACTTTTGCCATTGAACTATGGAAAGATTTAATCTCTTTTTGCTCCGATTTACTCTTTGCAAGTCTAGCCTAGATGGAGTACATTCTTCCTCCCTGCAACATGCCACCCATCACTGCTGTGCCACTGTCACTGCTAAGAGAAGAAAAGCTGCAGTTGCTGTGGGACCTCTGCCATCACCCAAGAGCTCTCCCAGTCAGGGGGGTGCAAAGGGAGCTGGAAGATAAATATTTACAGCAGAGGATTCCACCAGACTTCCAAACTTCTGCTAAAACAGAAGGCATGAAAAACTTTTGTTTTGTTTTGTTTTTTAATTGATACACTCAGTTATGCACCTCCCAGCCAGGCACACACTCAGCTCCAATGAAGCTGTTAATTCATGAGTATCATTCATCACTGGGCATTGCTCAGAGTGGGCACCACACTGGATCTCAATTTCCTGCTCTTGCCACCACATCTCCCTCTCTCTTCTCTTCTCTTTTCTGCACAGCAGCTGCTGGAAGTTTTAAAAGAAAAATGCTTTTCCTGAGAGGTTTCTTCTCCTGCCTTGCAACCTCTATTTAGTTTAGGGGGGAAATGTGCCATCTAACTGTTGTGGAGACAACATGATTCCCAAAGGTTGGGACTTGGCACAGAAAGGGAGAAGAACAGATGTTCATAGATTTCATTGCAAAATGTAATTACCCATGGTTTTGATCACTACATACAACACATTCTAGTAAATGGAAAGCAACAGGAAGTGCCCTCTGTGTCCTTGGGAGCATCTTGGGTGCTCCTCCAGATCTTACCTGTGTTGTCCATAGTGCAACACTTCAGCAAAGCAAGCAGCAGCTTTCTGAAATGTGGGGAGCACAGAGGATCACTTCACATACAGCCAAATAATCCTTTTTGCACTAATTTTCTTGTTCTCTACAACATCCAAGTCCTGAGGGAAAGCAGAGCCCAAAGCTAGAACTGGATGAAAAGATTGGTTTCTTCTGCATTAAGATGCTTGTAATGATTCAGCAACTTCAAGCCATCTTTCTACCAACAAGGAGTCTTTGTGCTTCTTCTATAATCTGATAGTTCAAAGTGACAAATAAAAGAATTTGACAGAAGTCATTACCACCTACAAAGCTGTTGTACATTTGTGAGTACAAATGGGTCAATTGTGCCCCAACCTTTCAGCTTTATTCAGCTGGGGGAATAATCCCATCCTTCTTTCCAAAAAGAGATCTACAGCTTTGCCTTCCCTAACAAGCAATTCACCTGAAGCACCAGCAGCAGAGCAAAGGCAGTGCCACACACAGCTCTAGGTGTGATGTTTGCTTCCCGAAGAGCAGGTGCAGTGCACTGAGGACTGTCACTGTGAGGGTGACCAGCTATCTCCCATCTGACACCCCTTTCAGCCTCCTTTAAAAGCAGGCACAATAAACTCCAGGAGCGATCAATCCTCCACTTTTGTTGAAAACTGTTGCTGAACGGAGCAAAATAAACTACAGAAAATCTCAGCAAACAATTCAGGGTCTGAAATTCTTCTTTTGTAACAATTAGCAGAGAGCCTTTGTGCACCTCCTTCCACAGCTGCCTAGTGCAGAGGGAAGTGGAGAGGGTCACAACCTTAATTCTGGACACAAATTGGCTGCTGGTTCTTCACTGCTGAAACAGGGAGAGGAGGTTATGGTCACAGAGTAATGAGTGAGATTACACTGCAATCAGGGAACAGACATGGGAGCTGCAGAGACGTGCTGAAGGCAGGGAGAAAATCCCCTAAATTAAACCCCTATTGTTCACCTCATCTCTGCCTTGGTGGATAACCCATGACACTGAGCTGCTGCCAGGAACCTGTGTAAATAATTCCAGAGCATTTTTCCACAACTGTCTGTGAGCACACAAGCTTTACGCCTCTTTGAGCCACACATATGGGAAGGTAAATTTTTGGTAATCCCTGGGAATATCCTCTTCTTTTCCCTTTTCCCAGTAAAATCTATACTGTTGTATTGCAAGATGAAGGGGTGCAAGTTGTACTGCAGAAAAATCACAAGGGCAGTACATGACTCCTCAGCACTCTGCATCATTAGAACAAGGTTAATAACATGATTATGGGGGGCTGAGGGCAACGAGCTCTCATCCCGCTGGAGGAGGATGTGGGAAAGCAAAGAAGGCAAATGCAAATTTGCAGAGGAACCATGCTTCATTCAAAAGGTGAATTAGTGTTTCCTTCCCCTGAGACACTGTGGAGATCCTCACACCTGAAGATAACCCTAGGAAACTTTCCTGAAGACAGCTGAAGAACAAGACTTGCACAAAGATAGCAAGATTAGAATCACCAGGGGACATCTGACTCAAATTCCATGTTGGCACCTGCTGTACAAAAATATGAACACAGACACAGCAACAACTGACAACTGTAGCTGTCAACATTTTGGGAAATAGAATTTGGGAAATACTGCACAGGAACTGATGCAATGTGCTTTGAGATCTTCCCTCAGAAGCCTTCGTGCAAGACTCTAATGGCATCCTATATCCAGTGTGGTGCTAAATATAGCCATGCCCACTGAGAACAGCTTCCAGTCCTATCTTTGAAACTGCTGTGGATATCAGCTCTTCCTTCATCTCATTAACACTGCTGTAAAGTGCCTGGCACAAATCTACATCAAATGAATATAATTACAGGGGGAAATACTTGCATTAACTTGTATGTCTGGCCTTCCCTTGCTTTTTCTGTCTTACTGCTGTACACAATTTTGTTGCTATTTTTCTTCATAATTTATCTTCTTTGTCCTTCTTTTCTTTCAGCCTTTCACCTACTCCTTATTTCAAGCCCAAAGTTGATTGCTTTCTTTTTATTTTCCAAGTTTGATTGATTTATTCTGCACTTATATAACTATTTTATACAAGGCATACAAACTGTAGAACTCCCTGCAGAACAACAAAAGCACTGTTACCCATGTAGGTAAGGAGGGAAAAAAAAAGTAAAGTTAAAAAAATGCTAAATTAAGTAAGAATCTCTTACATCACACTTTAAAGCCTGCCAAATCTGACTCTTCAGATGTACTGCAACAGCAATTTTCTAAGACACAGGTCCTTTGCAGGTAAAAATCTTTCCTGTCAGACAGAAAAAGAAATAGAGGCTCTTCCAGCTGCTCCAGCAGGAACTAGGGAATGATGTAACTTTTCAAACAAGCAGGCTGCAAGTTGGCAGGAGGTCACTACTGCATGGCCCCAAAACAATGCCATTCTCCTTGCCTACTATTAAAAAGACAGGGAAGGAAGATTTACTTTTCAGATCTCGTCTGAAACACTTGCAGGACTTCAGGCAAGTGATCTCTGCTGAAATTCATTGTATTGCTCAGTCCATCCTCGCTTAATTCATCTCATGAAACTCTTAAATGGTACCCAGGCTGCAGGCTGGCTCTCTACAGAGATGGGAATTACATCCCTAATTACAAGATATGGTACTGCCCTAATAATAAGTACTGTGCTCAAGAAGTCCCCACCCAGGGGAATGAGCCTTGACCTCTTTTAACAAAGACTGCAAAACAGTTGATGAGAACATTAAAGCACCTCCCTGCTCCAGAAACCAGCATTTGCTTCCTCCAAGTGCTCCAGGGCTGGCTGCAGAAATAAGCTTTTGAGCACTTCTCTCTAGTCTGAGCTGGTGCTGGTTGTCTGTCCCCCAGCTCAAACACAGACTGGCAGAGCATGCAGAGGTGTGCAAGAGGAGCTAGGAAGGCAGAGTTTTACCTCCACAGGATTCACTTGTTTCACCCCACAATCCCCAAACAGTGCCAGCACAAGCTCAGCTCGACAGGCCCAATCCAGGCACTGCTGGAGAAATTATTCTGAATTTTCATGCATCTTCAGCATGAACTTCACAACCCCTGGAGATGATGGGCTCCTCTACAAAACGCCCAAAAGAACTGGGCCTTGCTAAGCTATCATTATTGCTCCCTGCATTTCTTTGCAAACAGCACCTCTTGCCCTGTGAACTCTCCCACCTCACACTGCAGCAATCTCAAACTGGGGCCAGGTTTTCTTCTCCAGCACAGATTTGTAGCATTTAACAGCAAACCTTCAATTACCACAGTGCATGACCGTAAAACTTGCTCAACTGGAAATGTTCACTTATTTCTAACCTTGCCTCCAGTTGTCTTCTTTCTTTTGCCCCCAAACAGTATTCTCCTGGAACCTCTGTGTGGCCTGCCTAGCACAAACCTAAACCATAAGTCAAAATGATTTAAATTATATGGAAATTTATATCTCTCCTTCAACACCAGACTGGGAATGTGGCTCCTAATGGGACATCACTACACATTACTCATAAGGCCAAGACATGTGGCATTTCCCAGGGAATCTTCACATTCTCCTTTTTATGCTGGATGACTTACAAGCAGCCATCAGTCTTTTTCTTTTGGGGCTGTACCTTCCCTACCAATAATTTGAATCCTGAAAGTGAACCTCTTGATGTAGAATCCACCTGCCTCAGAGAAGGGGAAAAAAAAATAAAAGCAAAATAAAAAAGTCTTGGAAATATATAGCAACAAGAAACTGGCAGGACAAACTCACACTCCCACTGTGCCAAATTGCAAGTTTAGTAATTCTGTTTTCTTCCTGCTGAGTGGAAGGTGTCATTAGCTGCTGTATTTAGAGCCACAGAAAAGGTTCTTGGAGCAATCCCCAGCCTTCCTATGAACCAGGTGGCTGCTGACCACAGGAGCTCTCTGCAGCTGGGGACCTTCACCTTCATCTGCCTGCATCACCACTTGCATGGGAATGGAAATAAACAAGGCATGAAGAGAAACCCTCAGGCCAGGTTGTGCTCCTTGGGGCTGGAATTCATCCCTGCACACCATGGCCACTTGAAAACCCCTCTGCATAAAACACTCTGGGGTGTTTTTAAATGAAGAATAACTTTCCTCTGGGACAGGATTTCTCCTCTAGGCTGGTCTCTGCAGAACACCCATTGAACCAAATCCTCATTTCTAAAGATTGCTACAATTCCAAGAATCATCCTCTTACTGTGAGAGCCTTAGAAAGGGAGCACAAAGGCTTGGAAAATGCCCTGCAATCATGCAATGTGCACCTGCTGGCAACATTCCTCCAGGCTTTTGAGAGTGTCAGCCCATCAGACCATGAGCAGAAATGTCCATCCACTGCTGGAGGCTTTGCTGTGTGCCAGAGGAGGAATGGCAGAGTGTGGATGTGATGGCTCAATGGGATTTCAGACAAATAAAGATACAAATCTACGATCATAGGGGGTCCTCATGATACCTGCAAGGAGGAGGGAGGGGAATTGTGAGGAATTGCCCCTTTGGTGTGGTAACCAAGGCTAGGAGCAGCCTGTGCTTTCCAGAGCTGTTTGGGATGGTGGAAGTGAAGACCACCTGTGCTGACAGAGAATTGGGAGAATCTGTGCAAACATTCATTATTTATAAGATAGCTGTCCAGAGGCAAATTGCCTGGAATCCATTAAAGGGAGAAATCCCAGCTCCCTCTGGCAGCTGCCTGGCACAGGCCTTTTCCACTGGCAGAAAAGGGAGGGGAAAAAAAAAATCACTTTCATTTCTAATTAATCTTCTGGTATATAATACTTTTAATTAGGAGGGGGAAAAAAATCCTGTGTGCTCTTTGAGAGAGGAAGGAGTGAAGCAGAAAGCTCTGGCATCTTGGCTGTAGTTCAGCCCTTGTTTTCTTTAAATCTGAGGAGCAGGTGAGCCCCAGCTCCTTCTCTTGCCATGATGGGACCAGAGCCCCTCAAAGCTTCCCTCTGGAGAGGAGGACAGATGTGTGTACAGAGTCTACTCCAGAAAAGAAAATCCAGGTGAAAGAGAAGCAGGAAAGAAAAATGGAAAAATGCCTTGGACAGAAATGAAGCAGACACAGCATGGGCAAGAATGGAGAAAGGCCCAGGGAGAAAGAAAGACAACCCATACACTATCTCTTCAAATTAATAACCCCCAGAAAACATTCCTTCCCCAGCCCCAAATTTCCTATCCCTTCTTTTTCCTAATGTCTCTCTTCCCTGCATTCATTATTAATGCCACTGGGGGTACAGATTTGCACTCTGGTTTCTGAAAAATTAATTCAATGATTAAAATTTCAGTCTCTGAGTAATGAAAGCAGCCCAGGCAGGCTGGAGATGCCCCTTTGCAGTCTGAAGGCCTTTGGTGTGCTGCCCACTTACCCCCTGCACGAGAAGCTTCTCTACAGACCTGGCTCAAGGGGAAAAATAAGGTTGGAAAATGTGGTTTTAAGATGATTAACTTCTGGTTTTGTGGAGAATTTCAGTTTAATACCCTTCCAATTCTGTATTCACTGCAGAGAGTGAACCCCAGGTTCTTCCAAAGCTCAAGCACTCATGGCTTTCCACATGACCCTTTGGGTAAGGGAAAATGTCCAAAGAATGCAAATATTAATCAATGCTGTACATCTATCACTCACTGACAGGCTGATTGCAGGCTCAGAGACTTTTGGTGTGGCTAATGACATTTTCTGTGACACTGTGCTTAAAATGAAAGGAAGAATAGCAGAGAAAGGTTCTTGGAGAAAGACACAACCTTAACTCACAAAAAAGATCTATTTTCTTGTCTGTACCCACACTATCAGCAAGACTCAAGGAACCTGTTAACTGCTGAGGAAAGGGCAGGTGACATAGCACCCGCCCCTGGGTGGCAATTTCACCTCATTCCAGAAAAACAGAGACTCCCACAGCAAATTCAGTATCAGCTCAAGGAAGGTCCTTTCCCAGCCTGCAGCAGAGCCACCCTTCCCACCAGCTCCATGTCAAAGCAAAAAGTGGGCAAAAGACCTGCATAATTCTCCACCCTCAGCTCCCAGCACTGTTATTTTTATTTATTTTAAAATAAATGTGAGAGGGATGTCAGAGCTCTGAGCAGCACAGGGAGATGAGAAGCTCAGAACCTTCTCCAGACTGAAATTAGAGGATAGGGAAAGGCTGGATTTCGACTTAGACATCCCAATTTCATTCCTAAGGTGCCAAAAAATAGCAAAATAGAGCAAATATACACAAAAAACCCCCTTCCCCTTTCAATGGCATTTTGCTTCAAGGCTTAGTTGGATTTTTACACAGTGGAATAAAAACAGCTAAAGTGAACAGAGTCCTAGGGAAACAACATTTTGGGAATATGGTGGAATCTCAGGGCAGCACTGGCAGGACATTCCCCACCAGCCAAAGCAGCACTGGGGGAAAAAAATGGACAAAGAGGAACAGGAAGCTTTGCCAAAATCCTCCACAGGCAGGAAAATAGCAAAGCTGTGAAGCTGAGATCTGCTTTTCTCTGAAGCAACAGGATTAGTGACAGCCCACATTGCACTTCAGTGGGGTCATGAGAACTGAAGGAACACTGAGCGCTGACTCAAAGCCAGCTCCTGGATTCAGACACTGTGGCTGCTCCTGAAATATTTCATCAAAGTCTCTAAAATTCTACTGAATTGTGAATTCTGGGGGGAAAACCAAATGTCTTTGGTAGCTCGAGAAGAACACATGCTGTGCACATCACCTGCACAGCGCCACCAGGAACAAAAAGCAATGCACAAAAATCTATTTTTCACCACATCTGCTGAAACTTTGCTGGGTGAATGTGCAGAGCATTGGCTGCTTGGAAAACTCGCTGCTTTTCTTCCTCAAGATGCAGCTTTGTGCAGATTTCTAAATACATGGGCTTTTATGTGCTCTTCAACTCTTGGAGTTATTCTGAGCTGAGCCTTTAGCACTCAGCCCTGTGTGTACAAGGCAGGCAGAATGTCAGGACATGCAGGATGAGCTCCCTCACAGCCTTTCCTGCACCAGCCTTCCCACCTCAGGACAGGTTCATTCATCTTGCTCTTAAGAGTCCAGGTGGTTTTACTGCAGCTATTCCATTTTCCCTTCTGAGGCTCCTGAGCAGGATCCATCCCCACCCGAGCATTAACGTGCAGGGGGCACAGCCCTGATGCTCTGCACAGAGCAAAGAGGAAATGGAAATGCTGGAACAAGCACTTTGGCACAGCTTCTTGGCTGGGCTAAAGGTTTATTCCTGGGATGCTGCTTTCCTGCAGACTAAGGAAAATTAAATTTAGCACTTTGCAAATAAATAGGTTAGGGCTGAAAGGACACTATTTAGGAATTTACTGCACACAGCAGCCTCAGAGATTATAGATCCATCACCATCTATTACCTTGCTAGTTACTGCTTCCACTCTGTCTATCTTCCCTACTTACAGAGTGGTCCTTTCATCAGGTCTTTTTCTGTTCCAACTTGAAACTGTCATCACTCTAATGGAATTATATGAAGAAAAACAACTTTAGGCTGCAGTGACTGCCAAAAAGCCAAGGACAACTCCTGTGCTTCCCCAGGACATGTGGTGAGATTCCTGCCCGACAGAGACATGCACAGATGTCTGACACCCTCCTGAGCAGCACAGCAGGAGACAGCTGTTTACACACATGCCCCAAACCTCTGGGCCTCCCTGGAACTGTCAGCTGGGCCTTTTCAACACCTACAAACACAGGAGGCTTCTCAGGGACCAGCACAGTGACAGCTGATGGCAACCCTTGCTGCAGATTCATCATAGCTACACGGCACGTGGCAGCCACCAAAGGCACCAGCACAATTATAAACCCCACCTCTGCTCCACTCTCTGCTTCACAGAGAAATCCTCTGCACACAGTTCCCTCTCCAGGGTTGGATAGTCCCAGAAATGCAAAGTGACAGCCAGCACATGGAACACTCCCCAGAGCCTTCCATTAAGACAGAGAAACCCTTTGCTTAAAGGTTTAAATTTATGACAGCTCCCTAGAATATGGCTGTGATAGATCTGCTGTTATCAGCTACCTGCTTTAGCTGAAACAGATTAGGGACAAATTAAAATTTTCAAGCCTTGGTTTGATATATTCCCTACAAGATACAGGCAGATTGGTTTGTTTTCTTCTGGAAGCAAAAAATGCCATCAAAAGATAATCTTGGGAGTTACCAAAGCTGGAGGTCATCCTCAGCTCTCAAATTCCCTGCTTCCCCCACAATGTGATTTAGCCACAAATCCTTATAAGATAGATTTGACATAAAATACTTTTTGGAATTTCTTCCTCAAAGGACATTCTCATGCAATTGGAAAATTAGAAAATAAATTAGATACAAAGGCCAAAACAGTACTAAGTTACCTACTCAAAGCATGAACATTCACATGGGGCAGCAGGAATGGTTTTTGTGTGGAGTCACAATGATTCATGGATTGCCTATTTGAAGCAAATGTGAGAACAGGAGAGTTTTTTCTAACATTGCCATGAATGTGAATGAAGACAGTTAATACATTATCAAATCCTTATTTTATTCTTAAATTATTAGAGCTGTATCCATGTGAAGTATTAATTCCTTAACTATGCACAACATAAAGAGCTGAGCTGCAAGCGCTGTTGCTCTGTAGTGTCAGGTAGAAATCCACCAGAATCCCAGCAGTCAGTCCTTGCACAAAGCTCTCCAGGAGGATTTTCAGGGTGCTGCTGCATTCTGTCACTGCTCTGTGGACACAGCAATATTAATGGATTGACACTGCACCACTGATGGGACATGTTATGATCTGGAAAGCCCGTGAGGCACATCATGCTGAAGCTCCCTGATGCTGTGAAGTGCAGCACACTCTCAGCAAATGCCACAGCTGGATGCCAGATGTGCTTCCAGCCCTCTCCAGCAGTTACTGCCCCCTCACAGCGATAGGATGCCTCAGAGCAAAGCAGCAGGTACACTCACAGTATTTATTATTTTTGCCTTTGTACAAGTGGTTTCATAAAAAAATGGTCTCTGTTTAGATGAAGGATTTGGGGAGAACCCAAACATGGCACAGACTGGGATCCCACAAAGGAGAGCTGCCTACAAAGCTCTTATCTTAAGCTGGCAAGCCAGTTTGAGAGAAAGCACATTAGCTGGTTTATGCTGTGCCAACTGCACGCTTAAGAACCATGAGAACTGAGCCAGTAAGAATTGAGCTTTTAGACCATGGAGTGTGGAAGTAATACAAGGATGATGGAGGAATGGTATGGCTGTGAGATGCCGGCTCCTGTCTCACTCCTGATGAGTGAGAGAGCCCCTTTGGCTGCCCAAGGGGACCTGTGACCACACTACCCATTCTCAGCTTCTCACTAGTCCCTCGCTCCATCCTTCCCCCTCACCTGCCACATGAGTTGAGAACCTCAGCACCCAAACTGAATTCAGGCTGAAATTTTTCAGCTGAAATCCTACATGAAGGTACAACACAAGCATTTATATTCACAACAAATAAAGCAGAAGACCTTTACGTGAGCCTAGACACACTTTTCATATGGAGGTAATAAATGTTCCAGGGCCATACCAGCATGGGAGCCTTTTGCTGTGTTTCCATACTTGTGAATAATTTTTGTACACGCAAACACACATCCTCTTCCCTCCCTGAAGTTTAGAAAATCTTCTGCCCAGTCAAGCACAGGCAGCAGCTATAACTCCCAAAAGAAGAGATAAGTCCTAATTATATTTGTATTTAAACAATGTGCTGCTTACTTGAGGCAGCAGAGAGACAGTGAGTGCCACCCGCTCCCACTGGTGCCTCTGTGCAGGCTGAGCTGTGCTGCCATGACCTGGCACTCACATCTTGCTGGGTGCTTTGCTGGATGTACCAGCTGCACCTCAGAGCTGTTTCCTGGAACTCACTGCATTTCCTAGAGGTTCTTCTCAACCTGTTCCTGGAACACAGAGGGAAAAGGTGAGGGAGTGCTACAAAAGCCATCTGGAAGTCCCTTGGCAGTGCTCTGGCTGCATGCCCTCTGTGACACCAGCCAGCTGAAGAGAGGCTTTGGGGTGCTTGTGGAATCACAAGTGGAGGAAAGGTCCACAGGGATTGCTGAGGTCCCTGACAGCATTGGTCACACAGGGATGGCACAGAGGATGATGCTGTGACAGTCTTGCTGTGAATGTGCTGCCTTGGAACAGATCAACAGAGGCCCAGAATGTGCCCAAAGCACAAGAGCTGACCTGTCCCCTCTATGTCCAAGGACAGCAAACAACAGAGACTGGAGCAGCCAGGGAAGAGGGCTGAGAGATGCAGAGTACCAGAAACTCCAGGTTTTCCCCCTCAAGAGGATAAAAACCTCCAGCAATTTCTGCTCCTTTTCATGGGCAGCTTTGAACACAACCATAACCAAGCGACCAGCAGGTTGTGGCTTGCTGACACGGCTCTGCATGTTCTGCAAAATCACAAGAGAGCAGCCAGGGACAGTAAACAAGCATGCATCAAAAGCTGCTTTGCAAAACACCCATTTCACGCAATGAGGCTTGGTATTCCCCCACCACTAAAGCTGCCTTTTCCTTAAACAGTGCTGATCACACAACTTTTGAAACTACTAGAGACTCAAATAAATAAATAAATAAATAGTCTGATGATTTTTAATGCCAGCTGGAGGTGGTGGGCACCCACAGAAGAGGAGAAGAGCACCAGTGGTGCCCCCTAGCCTCCTCAGGATGCACCACGTACCCGAGGGACAATTTCCTGCATCCTCTGCTGTGCAAGAAAAAACTGTCTGCCCTGGTTACATCTCCAACCCATCCCCATGCAGCTTCCCCACCACAGGACATTTTAAAAAGCTTCTCAAACTCCTGTGACTCCACGAATTGTAATATCCTGCAACCAGGTGAGAGGGACAGAGAAAACCAGGAGGTTTTCTGACCTAGAGCAGAGCCACACAGTGATTTAGCGGCAGAGGTGGGAACAGGAATCCAGGAGGGGGTTTGCTTATGTCCCCTCTGCTTTATCCCTTTTTTAACACTGTCTTCATCTCACATTGCGTAAACACACTCCTGCCAGCTCACACAGTCCTTTGTAAGCTGTTCAAACACAGCAGCAGGCGGACACAGACATCCTCCTCTGCTGAGACATCCCACAGGGACAGCAGGCACAGCCAGACAAGAATGACTCTTCTGCAGCAAATTGCAATCACGGGGGCTGGGGACATGGCTGTGGGGCAGAGAAGAGGGAGAAGGTTTTATCTGAGCAGCCAGGACCTGCTCTGCCTCCTGCTGTTCCTGGCTCTGCCCTGTGACACAAGGATGGAGGCACAGGCACGACCTGCCCCGTGTCCAGCCCTGTCCCTCCAGGGCCACACGTGCTGTCACACCAGCCTGGACGCTCTGGTTTAATTAAATTCTTATCAGTGACCTGTGCTCCTTGATGGTGCACGTGACTCACCCCAGAAAGCACAGGCTGTCAGTCCTGCTTCATTAAATAAGAGATATTTAAATGAAAGGGATTTGGAGGGAGATAAACTGCAAACTTATTAAAAAATAGGTGTATTCAAGTGATTTTGTAACTTATTGTTATTGCAGAATCATAGAATCATTTAAGTTGGAAAAAGACCTTTACAATCATTGAGTCCAACTGTAAATCTACTGCTGCCAAGGCCAGCAGAAGTTCAGGAAAGATGGTGAATTCCTTCAGCTGGGATGGCTGATGCCTGTCACAGCCTGGAGGAGGCTATCAGCAGTTCTGACAGTCACAGAGGCTGAAGTCAGGTGAAGAATTTGTGTGGATAACTAAAAGCTGCCTTTTTTCAATGCCCTCCTCCTTTGCCAAAGGAAGTGAAGACAGAGACAAAGCTTATGGTAACACAAGGAAGGTGCTGTGGGGAGGGAAACTGGGAATACCACAGTGGCACTGCCCTGTCCTTGGGGAATGAAGGATCAAAGGGAAGGGAAAGTGCAAAAGCAGCTTGGTGGTCAGCAGCTGATGACTGCAAAACAAACAGAATTGCAGAGAGACGGCCTGAAGCTCAGATGACACCTGAGAGCCAACCTCATGTTTCCTGTCCCAAACCAGGCCAGATCAGTGACAGATTTTGTATCTGCCTCACCAAGTAACACATCAGTCACTCCAAGAGAGAGGATTCACCCTCGAGCAAGAGAAATCTCTGACTTTTCAGAAAGCCTCACCCATCCCATTCTCCTGCTAGTCAGGAAAGACTCTGTCACTGGAATAATGCTCCAATATCATCAGCATTAATCACCTCCATGCCTGGGTCTACCTTGGCAGACTCACAGGCATGGCAGGAAGGGCAGCAAGTGGTGCCAACATCTCGAAATGTGTACTGTGCCAGACTGGCTGGTAACAGGGGAGGGTATTCCCCACCCAAAGGAGCTCTGTGCTCCCCACCAGCACCATCCATTCACCCTCACAACAGCCCAGTGACATTGGCAGGAGCATCATCCACCTTGTAGAGGTGGGGAAGAGAGGCAGACAAAGAACATTCCCTTTGTTCAGCTGGAAGAAGGCTTCAGCTTCAGGCCTTTGCTCAGAAATTCTGCTGTCAAAAGGAAAACCTCCTGTTGGATTTTTCCAGTATACTCGAGATGACTGGCTTCATCAAAACCAAAAAAAGAAAAAGCCCTAATGTGCACTAGGGAATAGGCAGTTGTTCAGGGAAGCAAATGCAGTAAGAGAGAAACTGTGTAAGGAAGAAAAAAAAGCATGAAGAAGAGCAATTTGAAGACAGCAGCAAGAATTAAAGTTAGGTCGTAACACAAAACAGTCTGCTACAATATCTGAAAGAAAATGACGTGTGGGAAGTTTAAACACAGGATTTGATGCTGTGACACCCTAGATTGCTGAGCAGCTCTTTTCAGAGGCTGCTGATGAGTGCAGCCCAGGATGGGAGCACTGACCCTTCCAGGAATCCCAGCAATCATCCAGCAGGAAGGCACCCGGGGCTGAGCTGAAATCAAACCTCCAACAACCACACGGGCAAACTGAAAACAGGAAAATGAAATAACTTGTAATTAACAAGAATGAGGAGTTAAGAGAGGCCTGCAGTCCCTAATCAATCTCTCGCTCCACCGATGAGCCCCATTGTTAGTTTTGATTGTGTGTGCAGGAGTGCGAGGCGGCAGCTGGAAGAATAGCTCTCCATCAAAACTGTGATTTCCTTCTCCCCTCGAGACTCATCAAGGGTGAACAGGAGGGGAGAAAATAGAGATACAAAAGAAACAAACAGCTAGAACAGGCTTCTCCAAGGCACTTTGCGAGGTTCGAAGAGGAATAACTGAAACTACAGGTACGCC
This sequence comes from Sialia sialis, assembly GCA_009812075.1. Taxonomy (NCBI): domain Eukaryota; kingdom Metazoa; phylum Chordata; class Aves; order Passeriformes; family Turdidae; genus Sialia; species Sialia sialis. The sequence continues at coordinate 4,797,836 of VRYO01002014.1, read as the reverse complement.
AGGAATGTGGACTCAAGAATCAGAGCTCTCAACAGTGCTGTCAGCTTCAAGATGAAACGAGAGCACTCAGGAGAATAAAAGTAATCCCTGCATTAACCATCCTGCTTATTCTGAGCTGTACATCGTTCATCAGCATGCCTTGGCTAGACTGGTACTCAGACTGTGCTAGAATCTCAGCAGACCAGACTCTCTCTGCACATTTAACCACACAGGTTTCGCCTCCCCCTTTCAGCCAGCAGCTTGTCAGCATCACTTGGTGTTGGAAAAACAGCCTCCAAGTTCTTGCTTGTTCAATCCAGCCTCCTTTCCCCCTGAGGACAAGAGAATTGAACTATTGCACCTTGTGCACACTGCTGCCCTGCTGTGTTTCACACTCCTGGCCAGTACAGAAGCGAGAGGACAGTCAGGTATCCAAGCCATGGGGCAAGCTAAGGAGGACTGGGCAGTTCAAGGTGGTGTCTGTCCTTCCAGCACACTCTTCTTCCACTCAAAGGAAAGAAATATCCCATATCCTTTTTACACCCTTATGCTCAGCCCCTGCACCCACAGAGACCTATGTCAGAAGCAAGTGTTCACTTTTCAGGTGGCCCCGAAGTTTGATAGCTACAGTTCCCCTTACAGATCTGCAAACTAATTCTGTATTTAGCTCCTCAAAGAGGTGTGCAAAGACAGTGTGGCCACACTACCTCTGCACAGCATTTAAATTTTTCTGATTGTTGTAGAGAAACTGTTGATTTTACTTGATTTTATGACTACCAATCCAACAGGACACTAATAAAGGTTTTATTTTGCAGCAAGAAGTGCCAGCCCTGGAGCAGGCCACATTCTCAAGCCATGTCAAGATGCTTCTGGTTTTGTTTGCTGTCTGGTATCTTGGATATTCTCTCTCAAGGAATACAGCCTATCAACCTGGGGATGCTCTTCAATGAACTACTGCTGTGTTTGGGTTTTTGTCTGATAATTTTGACAGAAAATGATAACGGAGTGAGACCTGGAAGCAGAGAGAATTCTGTGCTCTGCAAGACTAAACTCTGAGGATATAGAAAATATCTGTCCAAAGGCAGCCTTGTGGCCAGGATTATTGATGAGCTCAGACACACAACACCACTGTGACACTGGAAAGAGTTTGTCTGGTTTAGCTTCCTTCCCAACCAATTAAGAACCAAATAATTTAGGCATGAATTATCAAAAAATCTGAGCATTCCCTTCAAAGAAAGTGGAGGAATCTGACACCAGAAAGATTGTAAACATTGACAGTTGCACAGGATCAGACTGATGACCTGTTCAGCCCAGGATCTTTTCAAAGTGACCAGCCCCACATTCATGCTGCCACACTGAAAACAATTTACCTGAAGCACTGAGAATAATCAAGAACAGACTGCTCCCTCTTCTTCATTCAAGTCTTTATTCCCATTTCCAGAGGATGGACTTGGAATGTTGCCAAGTCCAGAAGCAGCAAAATTACTTGTATACTCAAGCCAAAAAATAAGCAGCATGAAGGGGAATTATCTTCCTAACCTCTATAGTAGGGAGCTGCCTTTACACCTCCAAGCAGAGAGTTCTGAATGTTCCTACCTCAGGTAAATGCACATATTTAATGTAAAACTAGATATTATTATTTGTCCGCAAAGATATCTTAACATTTTAGAAAATGCAATGGCCTCCTGCTCTCAGTAGTTCCTTGAAGCCATAGAGTTTATCAAATAAAAGGATTTCTACTCTTTTTCTTTTAAATTGATTGAATTCAAATGCTTTGGCTAGGACTGTGTCCTTAGGCACACAAAAAGAAAAAAGCCTGCGATGTAATTTCTTTCCACTGTTTGTTCATTTGTTCAAGTGTCTCCAAATCATCTCCTCTTCAAATTTGACCAGTCTTTCTGTTTACTGAAGGACTTTCTTTGTCTGAAACAATTGTCACTGTCTTTCTAAAGACCTCATTTCCTTAGTCCCATTCAGGACCCAGCCAGAGACAAGGATAAACAGCACAATGCACGCCTGGCCAGGCAATGACAGCCTGATTTGCCACCTCCTCATTCTGCTGATCCAGAGGCTCCCCAGCAACGTTTGCTTGTTTTAACGTATCTTTAATGGCTTGTTACAAAGGCAGTTCCTGAATATCTGATGGGTGGGCTGGTCTAGACACACCAGTGAAGCATCACACAGAACACAAAGTCTGTGCCTGGACGCATCTAATGGAGCAGCAACAGGAATGGAATACGAAACTGTCAAGTGCCCCAGGAGCTACAATGCATTACAGCCCACAAAAAATCATCAGAATCTGAACTCCTGGTGAGGAATCTGTAACAGCCTTTCCACTGTGTTTAATTGAAACAATAAAAAGGACAAACAAACGGGAGCTGTGAAGTCTGAGCTGTGCCTTTCTGCCCACGCACTCACAGAGGGGCTGAAAATCACTGGGACATCCTTCAAACTGATGAGCTCATCTGTTGCACCGATAGGGATCACCAGTAAACACTGGTATGGTTTCATTGGAATTCAGTGCTCATTTATAGATGCAGTCATTGGCATTCCCAGCACAGCACTGTGATTAACCCTTTCACTGGAGCTGTAAGCCCAATTAATGCAAACTGGCTGGACACATACAGCAGGTAGATAATAAGCTCCACTATAGCAACAGCACACCTTGGCCAAGAAAACCAAGCATATCTTTCATCTTCATTTAGCTTTGAAGGGGTTACATTACAGCAGTTCCTACTGTATCCCTCACTTAAAATTAAATGCCACCAGCAGTGCTACTGAATTATGTTTTTAAAGTTTACAGCCGAGCTACAGAAGCTTGTAAAGTGCCAAGGGACTTCTCTGGTTTAATTATATAGACCCTGTTCCATAAACTGCTTGAATAAAATAAATACAAATAGCATCCATGCTTTGTGACCTCTCTGGGTTAATGAAATGCACACAAACACCCACAGTCTGCTATGGCTCAGAAATTCCACAGCATAAACACACAACCCTGCTGGAAGCTGTAGTCAGGAATCAAGTCTTCATACATATATGAGAATCAGCTGCCTGGACTCAGCAAGGAAATAATTTGTTGTTTATATTCTACTACTATTCAAAGCTGCAGTCAGTGGGAATTGTCTGCGATTTACTGAACAGGGAGAAAGAATCTGAATTTTCTTGTTCATGTTGTAATTAGCAAATCTGCTCCTCTTGTCTGGAGAGGTGGTGAGATAAGAGAGGCTGAGAAATTCCCAGAATCAATAAATGACCCACCCTTGGGTCTAAGAAATGTCAGATCTTCTCTACCAGGTGACACTCATCCCATCCTTGGGACATACTTGGGAATAAACACTCGAGTGAAGAAGAGAAAGCAAGAAGAACATGTAGAGAGAGAAATCTGTACTTGAGTATCCCCTCTCCTGCATATAAATTATTTACACTGCCATTTCACCAAGGAGAGTTTCCTTCTCCCAGTGACAACCTCCTGAGTTGCCAGCCAGTTCTCGTTCTTGTAGCCAGCATACCATTTTCTCACATTTTCTTAACTTTCTCCAAGCATGCCATCTCTCCTATGGTGCAGAAAAAACTGCAGCTTGTATTGTCCAGCCATGGCATCCAACATATATCTCCAGGAGTCTGCTGAAATTCCATTCATTAAATATTTAAAACTACAGGTGTGAGCACAGTCTCTGGAGGTGTTAGAGCAGCATTGCACCATCTCAACAGAGAATTGTTTTCAGGATTAAATGGCAGCACCTTTAAACCAACAGAATTATTCTCTTCCCTGGGCACTGAGCTTTCTTTTGTTGCTGCCATGTGCTTCAGCTCATCCAGAACTCTCCTAAGGCCAATCAGTATGACTGTTTGGGGGATATTTTCCTAGCTTTACTAAAGATCCTAGGAGGTGTCTTATACACACCCTGATCTGCTTTATTTTTTTGGTTTGTTTTTTTTTTTTCTGAGGCACTAAAGTTGCAGAACAGAAATTGTTCGTCCTATTATGTAGAGGAACAATCTGGCAACCATCCACATGTGGCACACAGCTGTAGGTCTGCAGAAACAGAACTTTGCCACTTCCTGCTATGGAGTTCCCTCCTGTATTGAACACCTCCAAACCCCTTCACAAAGGAGATTTGCTCTAGGGAGGATCAGTGGGAGGCAGGTATGATTTTTTTATGTTGTGTTTGCTACAGAGAAGAATAAAGTTCTCCCACTGACCTGCAAACTTGGGCTGTTGGCACTTGAACCAATCTAAAGACAGGACTGCACACCTTGGTGATTTCTAATGTCACACCTCAGCTCGCTAAGGCATCAGCCCAAGTTTGGCAGCTGGAAGGCAACACAGCAGAAAAGCAGCCCCTCTGTCAAACCCCAACCTCACAGCCCACCCAGCCAGACCAAGACAGAACTGTTACTGCCACTCATCTGTGCCGTTCACAGAAATGGCACTTCACACACACCAGGATGAGCTGCTGCTCAAAAGGGATTCCAATTTCCATAAAGAAAAGATGATGACACGCACACAAGCTGGAGGATGGTAAAAAAACATAGGGACATATATCTCATAGTGAAGTAATGATGAGCCTTGATGGTTACATAAGGTTTTATTACTGCGGCACATAACTGATAATATAAAAAGGTGAAGTGCCAAGCCAGATGCCTGAGGTACTATGCATACATAGTCTCTTCTCTTTACTCCAGACTTTGATATATAAGTGGGAGACCAGATGTCAAACCTCCTACTTTTTAACAGAAGAAAGGATCTTTGCTTCCCTCACAAGGAACACTGCTACGTAGCAGGGGGCAGTGATTTTCCAGTGATGACTTTTAAATCAATTTTTCCTGACTGTGCTAGAAATTTGGCGGGAATTAGTGGTATTAGGTGAGGCTTAAGAATTAGCCTTTTCACAGCTTTAAATTCAGATGCAGAGCAAACAATGAGCTGCCTTTTAGCTTAACATCTTCACTTGATGGGGGACATATTAGAAAGATTTATTACTGTCCCCAAGTCCGTGCATATGCTGCAGTCCTGCTGCCTGTACTTGGACAGACCCATGGTGCAGAGAGGCTCCTAAAATTAAACATTCTTTGCCATTTTAGACACCCCAAGGTGTGTGAGCCATTGCTCTGGGGTTGGCTGGTATCACACAGAACCAGCAGGATTGCTTCTTTCCTGCAGAAAGTATGATGGAAAGGTATGAAAGATTTTCCACTAACCACTGAGAAAGGACAAATACACCCTGGCACGTTGAAAACCATGAAGCCAAAGAAGCAGGTGCAGCCAGGGGTGCACAGACCTACCTTGAAAAGCAGGCAGTCCCCCTGGTGCTCGGCGTAGATGGAGCTGAGCCTGTACTGGTTCTCCGTGGTGATGTCGATCTGGTAGCCTGTCAGGGTGTAGCACACCTTGCGGAACTCCTGGATCTTGGTCTGGAAAACTTCTTTCAGGCGCTGGTTTTTCAGTTCTGCACTTTCCACTTGCTTCTTCAGCTCTGGGTAAGGGAAGAAAATGGGTACTGTCTTATATGTTGGCAGTACAGAGCCCTCATGCTGTACTTATAGTGCTAGCCAAACGGAGTGAATTGAAAAGGTTAATTAAAAAGTGAATTAAGCAGGCAGAGTACAGAAACAAGCAAGCTGGATCCCTCTTCTCCTGGCCCCAGCAGACCAAAAGATAGTAAACTGGTGAGTAAGGAAAACAGATATATCTTGGTGGGATGGAGTTTTCTTTTGCTCAGCCAGTTCTTTTAAACGACACAGTACAAAAATTCAAATCTCCAGCATCCATTTCCCCACATGCACACGTCTTGTTTTGTACACAGAACCCAAGAGAAGGGTGTTCCTGTACACAAAGCAGTAAGGTCTGAAATACGCCTCCGTATGGCTGATCAGGAGGAAGCTGCAAGGGAAATCTCCTCCAATGGAGGAGATCTGAGCTAAGTGCTTTGATCTCAAATTGACACATTGCTTAGGAATCCCTCAAGGTTTGGGAAGGGGCTTTTATTGTGATAAAAAGCCTGGAGAGTACCTCTGCCTCTTTGCATTTGCTACCTTAACTGGACTAGTCCCTATCAGAGAGGCCCTGGGAGATTCCCTGCCACTCACCCTGTGTTTTATTGCTACAAAGGGAGCTGCCAGTACTGTGAATCCTTCAAGAGGATACACAACAATTACCATGAATCTTTCACCCAAGGTGCCTTCTGAGTAATTAAACCTCGATTTATCATCCCATTAATTACAGAGATTGGCTTTACTTTAATATACACTAGAGATGTCTTCCAAGTCAGCCTGTTTTATCAACACTGCAGTCCAGGGTTAGGAAAAATCCTGACTCTTTCTAACAGCAAACAAATAGACTCCCTCAGTCGAATACCTCTTTGTCATTCTGAGGTTTAAGGCTTTGTGCTGTGATCAGAGACATAATTGCAGCATTTGTAGCCCATATGTCTTTACTTTAGCTAGTTCAGGTCCAGCAGCAGGACAGCAGGAACTTCAGAGCAAGGTGACTGCTGGAATATGAGGAATGTTTTTGGCTGGGTTTATAGAGCCCATACTAAAACATAATTGCTTCCCAAGTGAGCTGGAAATTTATTTTTTTTTAATATTTGCTGGGAAGTGTTTCCATTGGCCTCCTGGGCACAGTGCAGAGAGGATGTAGGATGGAAACTGCAAGGCCATGGACTTGCCAGTGACATTCACCTCTGAGCAGCTGCCGGCACACCAGGAGAATGCCAGTCACCTCTCATCTCCTGTACTGCTTTGGTTAGGCACTGTGGGTGGAAGGATAATTCAATGTGTTAAGTTAAAGTGCCTTAAATGCCACTGAGGATGCCCCTGCTCAGAAGTACTTTGGCCTTCATCCAACTCAGTTTAATCCCCAGGCAAGGACAGGAACTCTTTAATGGTTAAAGAGAACTACATGTCCCTTTACTTCTGAGTGAGAGCATCCACGCAGGGAGAGTTAACATCGGCCAGCTCCTCACCTTCACTAATCCAGCTCCACCCTCCTGAGCAGCTCCTGCTGCTGATGTATAAGCAATGATTGCCTTTACTCTGGGCACCCCCAGCTGCATCTTGCTTCCCTAGCTCATGGGGAACATCACCAGTGGTTCATTATAACCCTGCTCTCCAGGGAACACCCCCAACTGTTGGGGGATGTAAACTAAGTGGAGAATATCCAAAGCACCCTTAATGGCCACCAGGGTTGTATCTTACACACAGTTCCTTCTCAAGAGCTCAAAAAGGCTCTTTTCTGGCCACCCACCTTCCCACTCACAGCAACTCATCAATGTGTGATTAACTCAACCCTTCTCTGGATTATTACAACCTTTCCCCATCATCTCAGCTGGGCTAGCCTTTGATTAATCAGGTAATCAGCCTCTGAAATTGGGAGGTTAACGGGTGGCTCTGACCTGGATATTCTCTGTTTTCATTTAGCTATGCAACTGTTAAGGACAAAATCCTATATATATGAAAGCAAAAATTCAGGGACCACACTGCATGGTAAATAACATTTCTTCACTGTCAGAGACAGCCCTGCCTTTAATATATTGCCCATGTCCAACAGCAATATTTTTTTCACTAATAAATGCAGCCTAGCCTTGGAAAAGTAAATCTGCCTCTTCCTACTGCATATCAGAGGTTGCCTTTCTCAACTTTTATAACCTTGGAGGTGGATGGCACCCTAATTCATTAACTCCTTGAACAACTTTCGTTATTCATGAAGAGTTAGTGTCTTTTGCACTGTTTTGTCTGTCAGAGTTGGTCCTGCCAGGGGCCACCAGAGCATCCTTACCCCCACCCAGCAGTGCTGGCCTATTTAAACACCCCTCTGACTCTGCAACAGCAGCTGAGTGATGGCAATGCTTCCCTCCACTTCCCTCAGGGTGAGAAAGGAAAAACTTTGACTACAATCAGTCTTTTATGCAAGAAATCTGGGGCTTTCCAGTGTCACTGAAGTACCAGGGAGCCTTCACCCCTGGCTGTGTGCCCTTGTCACCTCCCTGCTGCTCCTCCTGGCCCTCTTTCCAGAGCCTGCAGCACTGCTGGTGTCCTGGCTGGAGGAATTCATCTGCATGAAAAACTTATCTGCTCGTTAGAGATGCCTTGTGTCAGGCACTGGCACTAGGTGCTGAACTCAGAACTGCTGATGGAGACACAGCTGAATGTTCCAATGCCAGCCAGGGGTGGGACAAAGCCTTCTCTTCCCTTCCGTGACTCCATCAACCCAACAGGGCTTCTTCAGCTTGGGGACAGAGCAGGAAAAAGCCCCAGCAGGAACAGGGACACAGTTGGATGCTGAGTTTGAATGCCTGAGTTTGCAGCTGCCCCCTGTGAAAGGTCCATTGAAGCCTGACTGTCAAACAGAGATTGCTCTTCCTTTCCGCCCAATTAAGCTGCAGTCCTGAGCAGCTCAGCCCAGCTGGTGCCTCCCTCCTGCAGTGTTCATCCCCTGGGAACAACTCAGCCCGGGGCTGTTCCTGGTTTAACTCAGGACAGCGCTCAGCACTGTGACTGCTCCCCTGCTTTCCACGGAGGGATGTGCTGCACAGCCAAGCAAGCACACCCCGAGCAGGATCCACGGGAGAGTAACTTCAGAGGAAGGTAAACTGAGACTGAGAGAAGTCAGATGGGATCCCACTGCTGAAACAAAACCATTTGAGATGTCCTAGCATATCTGTCATACCTTTCCATCACATTTCTGCAGGAAAGAAGCATCTTGCTGGTTCTGTGTGATACCAGCCAACCCCAGAGCAATGGCTCACACACCTTGGGGTGTCTAAAATGGCAAAAAATGTTTAATTTTAGGGCACCTCTGGAGCCTCTCTGCACCATGGGTCTGTCCAAGTACAGGCAGCAGGACTGCAGCATATGCACGGACTTGGGGACAGTAATAAATCTTTCTAATATGTCCCCCATCAAGTGAAGATGTTAAGCTAAAAGGCAGCTCATTGTTTGCTCTGCATCTGAATTTAAAGCTGTGAAAAGGCTCATTCTTAAGCCTCACCTAATACCACTAATTCCCGCCAAATTTCTAGCACAGTCAGGAAAAATTGATTTAAAAATCATCACTTGCACAGAGTGTAACTCAGCTGCTGCAGAGCAGTGTTTAAGGCACAGCCACAGAGAGAAATCCTTTTAGGATGGGTCAGGTGCAGCAGTAGAGCAGGGCTCCAGTGACAGCACTGATATGCCCACCCCCTTTATCTACCACCTACAGAAATCTGAACATCTTCATCCATTCAGCTCTTCCCCAGTGTTTGGAGAATTAGGTTTAATTACATCTTTAAAGGACAGTATTTGAAAACTAGAATCTGTGTATTTAGAGAACCTGTTTGAGTTCCTGTAGTTGACCTTGTTCCATTTGCACAGCACAGGTGAAAGAAGTTGCAGAGGCCATGGATGGGGAAAGTCACACCACAAACATCCTTCACCCAAAAAAGGGATGCCAAAGCATCTCCAAGTTTATGAAAAAAAATAAGAACTGAGAAAATAAGCATGAGGTTACACAGGCCATGCCTTGACTGAAAAAAAGAGAAGTGACAAAACAGGAGAATATATAGAAATACTGTCCCATCTCCTTTGTATTCAGGCTGAGAGTATGTACAAAAAGTTGCCTGTCCTGAAGGGCTTGATGTGGAAAAAATATCCTCACTGAAAAAAACCCCCACATTAATCTGTTAGAAAATTAATATTGCCAAATGATTAATTCCTCCTAATGACACTGCTTCTTGAAACACCTTGTATTTTCACACACTTACATTGACTTTAATGAATAATTCAAACTATTTTGGATAAGTAAATAAAATATGAGTTGGGCTTTTTTGGTGTCATATTGGAAATGTCACAGCATTTTATTCCATTGCTTTGACACTCCTTACATCTGAAACTGTTCAGAACAGCCTGGAAATACCACAGCTTTGGCTCTTGCTGCAAGTTCAGCCAGGTCAGTCAATAACAATAGCAGCCTCTACACCAAAGAAAACCAAATTCATGCTTAGCCTTTTCCCCAGGGAAAGAGGAGGAAACAATGTGACTCTAAGCATGCCAAAAGTGGCATGAAATTAAATGTATCACTAGTCTTTTCCAGGAAAACACAAATTTGTTCTGCCCATCCTCAAAGATGCCACAAGCCATGTAGCTGCATTAATTCAGCTGCAATCCCAGCTAATATATATCTATCTCCAAAAGGCCTGCAGTCCTTTCTAACTCTCCATTAAAGGTTCCTTCCCCTCAGTGCCGTGTTTGGGGGTCACTCACTCCAACACACTCAGGATAAAGTATTTACACATTAATTCCTGTCCCTGCTGACCCTGCCAGGCTGCCTCAAGACAGATGCCACCCAACAGGAGGATGCTGCATTTTCACCAGCCCCGCTTCACTTACACAAGAGATTGCTTAAATTTTGTTTCCAGCTTGCAGATGGGATGCCAGAATCACATAAGGTCCATAATGGGAAGAGGAAACACTGTTTTCTCAGTTCCAAGCAGCAAGGCACAATTACCTTTATTCTCCCCCATCCCCAGGAGCTGCTGCCATTCAGTGGCACTCCTGAATCATCCCTGCATCCCCAAAATGATACTGAATTATTCCATCCATTGCAGGTCTGTTCTTCCCAAGAGCCTGGTCCTTCTGCACCTGGGACCACTCCAGTCATTCCCCTGCACAAACCCCGAGCTGAAATTTTCTTTGCTAGCCTCAGTTTATGAGGAGCAGTCTCTGAAAAGATTTCTGTGATATTCTGTGAAGGGCATAACATAAAAATAAATTGTATCATGTTAAATAAAGGCTAATAGGAGAAGAGCTGAACATTTTCTGATGTAGGCAAGTTTATGACCATTGCTTTTGAGAAATAAAATTCGCTTTGCTAGATTTTATAGGCATGTTTTATGCCCTGGGGGAGTGGGACCAGGCAGCCCCACACCACCCCTACTCGACCTTACAGTCTGGCAGCCTCACACTGCTCTCTGCAAAACACAAAATTTGTGACATTACAGCCATGAATTATAACTTTTCTTGAAGGTAAAAACAGTTTTATATTCAACAGACTGCACAGGCTGTTCAATTTGAAACCTAAGTGGTATTTATTTGATCAGTCAACATTGGTTTATTTTTAAACCGTGTATGTACCATATGGTTCAATGCACCTCCCAGCCCCCTCCTCCAGCCACCAGCTTGCCCTTCCAGCGGCTCTGGGGAGAGTTTTCAAAGGCAGCACAGCACAAGCAAAGGTCTCCACCACCATGACCAGATGCAGTTCTTGCATTGCCCAAGAACTCTCCACTAGAAAATAATTTCCCAGATGTTTCTCTTTACTGAAGGTGGTTGGCTGAAGGCTCCATTCCAGACAGCCCATGTACCTTTACAAAGGTACCCCTTCTTGGGAAGCAGTCCATCATTCATTATCCTCTGATAATTTGCAGAAAGTAGCAGAGAACACTGGAAGGGTAAGGTGAGAGCAGGACACAGAGGACCAAAGAGAAGAAGCCATGGAAAGCATGAACCCTCTCTTGTACCTACACACACATAGAATATGGGTCAGGATCAATTAAAACATCATTTTCTTTTCTTCCTTTTGCTAAGACTGAGGTTACAACACCAGATTCACAAAACCTCACAAGCACACCTGAAACTGGCCAATGAAGCAAAGCATCCCAGTCTGGGCACTGCTTGGAGCTTTCTCTGTCCTCCTTCTTGTTGGCAGAGCTGCTTTGGGGTTGGGGCAGGCAAAAACAAGTGGGCTTCTGGAAGCTGAGCTCAGTTCCTCAGTTGTTCTCAGTGGAGGCAGCACAGTGTTGTGTGAAGGGATCCTGGCTACTGCTAAAACCTGTGGCTGTAATGTGAGCAGCAATGCAGAACTCAGTGTGGAGGGCAACGCCCATCCCAAACACAGGAGAAATGAACCTCAGGAGAATTGTTTATTGCCCAAGATGGACTTCAGCAATTAGCATGATATGGCACAAACAGTTTGGAAATGAGGGTGGTCACACTGGTCATGAATTGTGACCCAAGCAGGAAGACATCTCCCTCCACGTCCCAAAGGATGATTAAAGTCTGCCAGGCACATTTCCCTCCATATGGCAATTACAGCCCAACAGCACTTCTCAGAACAAAGTGATGTCAGCCAGAGCTGCAGCAAGTCATTAACTTGGGATGCAAAAAATAGCCTCACCTTAAAAACACAAATACACTGTGTCACTTCAGTTTACAGGAAAGTACTTCTGCTTCTAGAGCTAGCCAGCAAATCTCAGGCATAAGTCTTCCAGCCTACATGTTTTCCAGGGAATCTATTTCGGAGTGCAAAAAAAAAAAAAAGTCTGTGGGACTTTTCATGGGCTGCAGTTCAGGGAAGTCAGGTAGCATAACTTGTATCACTTTTCAGATGAAGGAGAATCACTTCTCCACTAAGCTGCTTCCAAGAGAAAGAGTATTTTGAAACCACTCAAGTGTCTAATGAAAAGATTAATCCTAAGAACTATATAATTAACATATATAACGTGCATTGTTAATTAGACAGGGTGGTCTGCAGAAGCATCTAACAGATTAATTTATCCCCCATCACCTCCCCTGCACTCTGCCCATTATTTTGTTTCCACTGGCACATCCCTACTATCAGTACTATCCCAAAACACTGGATGCATTTAAACCTCTGAAACAGCACCCAACATCTGCTATTAAACCAAACGAGAAAAACAACTCCAGAAATAGCTATTTGTTCTCTCTCACAGTGAAGACTTTTTGCAGGAGTTTTAGTAATTCACAGCACAGGGTGGACAATATTCAATCATGCATTAGAGAGTGCTTCACAGTTTATTAGCTGATGATGCTCATCGAAGCTGTGAACGGGAGATTTCCACCGCTGGCAAGAGATGATTTCAAGCCTTCCCAGGAGCAAAGCCATTCTGCTCTTACTCATGCAACTTTTTATTGCCAAATTCAGATGCTGAGACTCTTGGAAATGCTATTTTGACTCAGTGGAAGTGTCCAATATTGTGTTACTTACAGTTTCTTGTCTCCCTGTGCTCCCTGCACTGCAAAGTCCGTGCTCACAACACAAAGAGGTTGTAGCTTTGCAGGCAGACAATCAAAATACAGAACTAACAAATGCCCCATCAGGTTCCTGCCATGTCTAAAGTCACTGTCACGTAACTCTGTGGTGTAAGAGACGCTGAGATAGGGCAGAGCACCATGCAGGTACAGACCACACTCTGAACCCTGCAGACTCCCCGACTTTTTGGGAGTGTGGCTGCCAACGAGCCCTTCTGCCCCTGTAATGACTTCCTCACAGTCATTAAACCCCATTCCATCCCCAGAACTCCCATTTTTGTGACACTGTCCCCTGCCCAAGGTGGAGGGCTCAGAAAGGTCAGCCAATAACCCCAGGGGCACTGAGCACAGCCTGCAGAGCACAGCCAGGAAAATGCAGAGGCTTCAGCTAGCTGGGAGGAGAACACAATGGCACTGCAACAGAGAAAGGAAGGCTCTGCAGCAGGCCACCTTACTTGTGTTTTTAATGGCAGAAGATTGTGGAGTTTGTTTTAGAGCTTTTGTTCCAAAGGAAATTAAGCTCTAAAAAGCCTCCACTCGCTCCTTCTATTCAATCCTTTTTTCCTCCCCTGTTTATCCCCTTAATAGTGTTTTGAAGTGTTGGCTCTGCAAATGTATTGCTCTTGGCCTGAAAGCTCTCTGGATGCCAACTAGTCAAACCTTTCCCAAAGCCTTCTCCCTGCTCTTTGTGCTCCTGCAGCAGGACCCAAAGGCCCTCTGCTCAAGAATCACATCAGATGTTTCCTCTGAGCACTCTTCTGATTGCCCCAGACCTCCTCTCACGGGATAGCAGGTTCTGCCCTGTTTTTATTGGCATATTTTTCATGTTCTACTTCATTGTCTGGTGTCCACTTTATGAAAACAATCCTTTAAAGATGCTCATGCTGGAGCAGAACAGAGCACTGCTTCAGCATGGAGCAGCAGAGCAAGTGGGGGAAAAGGACTTTGAAACAACTGAACTGCAGGGTTGTGACACAGATGCAAAGACAAGTGAAATTATTTCCCTGGAGCATGAAAGATGTTTGGAAACAGAGCCATCTCCTGGATAACCAGGCTTTCAATCATGTTATTCCAGCCTCTGGAGCTTTTATTTCTATTGCAGGAGTCTGAAATGTTACTATGGATCAGGTAGGGTTATTTCCCTTAACCTTATGCTGGTACTCTTGGCCAAGAGGTAAAGGTTTGATGTCTCCAAGCAATGTCCACAGACTATGCCAAGGCTGGAGGACACCAAAATCATCTCTGGGCAGGCAGACAGGAAAGGTAACATCTGTCTCACCCCAAATGCCAAGTCTCCTCTCCTGATCCTGAATTATTCATCACGTGCTAACTTCCAAGCCATTTCCGTTTTCAATTTTTAAATATTTAATAATTGGGTATTAAATATTCATGCAATTTTATTAGAAATTTTGGAAGTTGGGCACTAAGGCTCTAATTGTAAAGTTCATCATTGGGACTGACTGCCTACTCAGAGAGACCTTCCGGCTACCTAGAAAGAGAGAAAGAATAGAAAAGCTAAAACAAGTATTTATGGACCTCTCTGACTCTAGATCACAAGAAAATCCTATGTCTATGCCTACCTATGCCATTTGTTTTCAAAAATACATCACCTCCTTATGAAAAAGCTGAGGAATCCTGCTAGTCAGCTGCAATCTAAAGAGTTTTTAAGACTTTCATTTCAGTGTCACAGAGAAAGATGTCTACCTCAGACAGCTGCAGTGGATCTGGTTGGTAAATGGAGCCTCTGATTACAAGAAAAATATACAGTAAGTCTTGTTTGGGATTTGAGGCAGATGCAGGGACAGTCCAGCTCAATACACCCCTAGAAGGACACAGATTCCTCCCTTTTTCTGATGCCTGCTCAGAGGGGACATCAGGAGGCATGAGTGGAGCTGGTCTAATAACGTGGATTCATTAATTTTCCATGGCCGTTTCTCTCAATGTAGCTCCTGCAGACCATGTTTTCCTCCTTTTTAGTAGATGACATGTCTTTAACCCTGATTCCTGCTGAGAGCAATCCCATGTTCCTGTCCCTCTGTATTATAAGCACACATTCCCCACTGGGATGGAAATTGTATGGTTTACACAAAAGATGACACAAAAGGCCTGGAATTATATGCAAATGGATGGATCCATTCCTCACTTCTTACCATCAAAACTCTGCCTACCAACAACTGCATGGGGCAATTTCTGCACCAGCTTTCAAACAAAGGGCATCTCTGTGTTATTAACATCTCACTGTGGCGAGCAGTTTGTCACCTTTCACAAAAATTATCTGAAAAGACACCAGCAATTATTCCCAAGGAGATTATTAGGTGGCTATGTCCCAGCAAAGCAGCTGGAAGCTCAAGAGACATAATATTCACCAGGAAAACTACTTTCTCAAGTCAAGAGAACACAGAACAGATTAAAAAATGAACTCATTGGAAACAAACACAAAACTAGAGGTAAAGTCATGCTTGTTCCCTTCAGTTTTGTTCATCTCTATACCAACATTAGGAGCACATCTTCAAAACAAAACTAAAAGCTCCTGATTATGACATAACAAGACATTAACTCTGGAGACTTATCCTGGGAAGAACCTTAGTGTTTTATAATAAATGACTCAGAAGAAGAATGACTCCAGCACCAGTTCCAATTATCCAGCTGATTTCTAGGTCTTGTATATTTGGGTTTTCCAAGAATTTTAAACACCAAGGACTGGACAAATGCAAGACAGACAAATGATCTCTTCCTGGGATTGTTGTATAATTCCTGGTTATATCTTATAATACAACCCAAGAACCAGCATTTGCTTGGCTAATGTTCTGTGGGATTCCAAGGAAGGAATTACTCATGGCTCTTGGCAGAAATGAGTAACAGGGTCCCTTCCTGTGCAAGAAAGACCAAGAGACTCAGCCACACAAATTCCTTCAGGGAAATTGCTGTTGGAGCAGGTGATGCTCTACTGGGAGTCCTTTGAGGACAGGCCATTTCCAGCTACACAGAATCAGAGTGGGTGGGATTGTGAGGGACCTTAAAGATTGTTCCACACAGGGCGGCCACACACTGGATCAGATTGCTCAGAGACCCATCCAACTTGGCCCAGGGGAGTTAGGGAGAATTAAATCCCATTAAGTGATGCTCCAGCAGCTGCCAATTCCACATTCTGACCAGAAAACACACCCAAGAAACCAAGGATGTAACACTGGGATCATAACCTTGGGATGTCATATTTATGTACAAAAACCCAAAACACAAACCACCCCCAACAAAAAAAGCAAGTCTGACCTCTGAGATAAAAGTGGAAATCTCTTACTCAGTGAAATACTTTTGCTAGAGCTGAACCACCTCATTACCTTCAGCTCTGTGAAAAATACCTCTTGTTACTTTAATGGAAATTCTTCCAAACACCAATACTCATGATTAGAGATCTCTTTGGAGCCAGAGAAGCACAGGAAAATCAGAGCAAGTTTCCTGTTTGATGGTGGGAAAGAAGAACTCACTATTGCTGCACTTTGGCTGCGTATTGTCAACAACTCTAAGCTCAGACTTCTCATAGAACCTATAAACATATTAAAAAAATCATGAGCTCTGCTTGTTTCAAGCCCAAGCAACATCCATAGAGCACATAATGGTCCAAAATGGAGCACTTTAGTGGGTTTGCTTCTTCACTGGTGTCTTTAAAAGTTTCTCTGCCTCATCTAGGAGACATTGTCCAGAGTCAGACTTCATGTTGCTGCAACACATTCACACAGAACATCCCACAAGCCCACAGGCAATATTTAGAATAATGCAGCTGAGGACAGAATAATCCATGAGGAGATAAGGACATGCAGCAACTTTGCAAAGGTGGAGGAAAACATTTCAGAGATATTTCAAGACTGAGTCAACCACTATGAAATCTAAAAAAATAATTAAAATATAGTTTGGAAGAATGAGAAAACAGAGATGGACAAAGGCAGTCAGCCCACAGCCATGCAGAAGCTGTATGGACTACCTGCCCAAGACAACACCTTCTGTAGTTTCAACAAGGCCAGGTTGAATAAAAAAAACAAGCCAAATCATTCAGGAGGACGAAATTAATACCACTTTCAATTCTTATCAGCTGAGGGAGTGTGATGGAGGAATGAACAGTGGTGGTGAATCATTTCCCATTTGAGATACCTTAAGCAAGGTGAGCAGGACCCTCTGGGAAGAGCTCAAATCCACGAGTATACTTATGGACAGATCTAATGAGACACAAGCCCTGTCTTTTTTCCTAAGAAGGACATTTTTTGGCCTATAAGCCTTTTTGAGGCAGCATGAAAAAACCCACACCCATATCAAAGATTGTGCAGAAGTCTCAGCATCTTTCTTCAAAAGAAGGCTACTGAAAGAGTCAAGCAAAGAGACTTGATAGCTTGAGAGTTTAAAACAGAGCTTTTGGCATAATTTTGGCTGCAAATAATAATAAAGCACTCTGACAGCAGGGGTTTGGGTGGAGAAAAAGGGTGAGGGAAGTAGAAACATATTCTTAATTAAAATCTCATTTAGCTAATTTTTTTAATGTGCTTAAAAATTCCACCGAGGTCACCATTCTGGAGAGATGACAAACTCCTGGGATAAAGGCTGGAAAATCCTGGTAGTCGTGTCACATTTAGCAAGTCAAAGATATGTTTGTATAAGGCTGTAGAGGGCTAAATCCATTTTACATGCCGTATGTATTATTAATTTCTGACAGTGGGCTTAGAAAAACCTAATTCTCTGGAATAGGAGCTCCCTTTGAGCAGAGGGAAGCCTTTTCAAAACTCATCTTTTATTGACTGAGTCATTTTTGAGTCAATCTGTCTGCTTTCGGCAAGACAAGAGTTTTAAATCTTCTTCCTTTTTTTCCTCCTTTTTGAGTCGTGGCAAGTCTATTAAAACCTGCTAATGTATGCAGCAAGGCCTCTGATTTGAAATGTAATGAATTCTTCAGATAGTGGCAGATTAGGGGGAGAAGATGATAGAAACAGCCAGAGCCGCCAAAAAAAGAACTCTCCAGAAAAAGAGGAGGAGAAGGGTGAGTGGGAACGAGAAAGATTAACCCTTTTTATCCAGAGGAAGAAAATCTTTAAGCTCCATTAATAGAATCGGTTTAAAAAGCAGAACTGCAAGAGGCAGAGGATCTTCAGGCTTGCCTGGGGCTGAATGAGACAGAGAATAAATGAATCTTTCCTCCTAAAGGAAATCTCTTGTAAGATTAGGTAATTCCCTAAGTGAAAAATGAATAACTTTGAGAAAATTAGCTCCATCCATATAAATAAGGCTTCATATTCCAAACTCGTCACCCAGAGCTTCCCAGGCGAATGCCCTGAACCATTTCTGCTGTTGTGTAACAGATGGTTTCCTCCTCCCCCCTTCCTTGGGCTGCTTCCAACTGCAGTATCTTTCAGGTGATCTTGTTTTAGCACAAAAATGAGCATTTTGGGTGTAAATCATCAGTCCTGTTACTGAAAGGAAGCTTGGCAGTTTTGTTGTCTTTGGCATCTTTGAAGTGCTGGACAAATCTTATGGAGTCCCACAAATGAGAGATTAGCACTGTCTCCATTTCACAGAGAGAAGAGCTAAGGGAAAGAAAGTCAAGGATACTACTTAATTCAACAGCATGGATCTGGTGACAGTCCTGAGAACACAGAATCTGCTGAATCACGGCACAGACCTGGGATATCTTCCTGTTTTACAGGAAAATTCATAGCTCTGCCTTGAATGTGATGGCTTTTAAAAATAAAATTAGCTCCATAATAAAGTTCTAATGAAACAAAACCTTAGAGAGAGCAGTCTGATGGAGCACAAGTGACCCAGTGGATTTTAATGAAAATTAAGCTCAGCAGAACTGGTGCAGGTGAGTAAATGTGGGAGATTGAGAAATGGATTCTGTCAGCCCGATGTCCCTTTGCTAATGACAGGTATTGAAATGTTTTAACAACTGAGAAATCCCAAATAACAGAGGCAAAATCCTTCAATTTAACATGCAGCAGAGATTTGTAAGTCCATGCATGTCTTTAAGGAGAGACTGTCTTTCCCTCCAGATGCAAGGCATTCAATCCTCTGTCACACAATTCAAAGTACAAAAGGCAAGAAGTTTTAAGAGCAAAGTTAGCTCAAAATCTGCTGCAGGCAGAGACTGTGGAAACTAAGCATGAGCTGGAAAAAACAGCAGCAGGAAACCTTTGCAGTGGGATACAGGACACAGGTAATAGTGTTATCTTGGAAGCCAGCAAGCCACGGGAGTGAGCCTGGCTTTTCAAATTGTTTCCAGGCACTGTCTGCATTTGCTGGCAGAAACACATTTTCTCCCACCCTGGAGAATAACAATGGATGTTTGTTTGTGCCCACAAACAAAGTCCATCAGTCCCTTGATGTGATTCTCCCCAGCTGGGAAGCTGCCTTTTCCTACCTGTGTGTTTGCTTCCAAGACTGACGTGAGTGCTGCAGAATTCACAAGAACTTTTACATTTCCACATATTAGTGCTTTTGGAAGAAGAGGCTGTGCTTGCTTTCATCTACGTAGACACCATCCCGACCTTTAGCTGGGTCCCAGCCCTGTGATTCAATAGCTGGCACTCTCTTTCTGAATCACTAATGAGCTAAGGGTTATGGCAGGGAGCACTCTGCACTCTAGATACACCATTTTTCAGAGAAGATAAGAGACTCAGAGCTGGAATGCTACAGAAGAGGTAAAACATTTTTCCTGGCAGAACGTTCTTTATTTGGGGCCGAGGGCATGGCCCAGGACTGTGGCATCAGTCCTGTACAAATGGCATTTGGTGACCACGTTCTGCCTCCTCCACTTTCAAATTAAAAAAGGCACTTCTCACTCTGTGCCATTGGGACAGTCCCTGTGTGGCACTAAGCAGCTGCTGTATTTCACACTGGCCATGGATGCACGTTAGTGGTGGATGAATTAATCCCTGTGGATTTCCTTTTGCTGGCAAGTTTGCCCAGCACTTTGGGAATCCTGAGAGGCCAACACACTCATAGCAGCAAGCTCCACCACCCCAATGGTAGTAGCAGGCTCAAAGAACAGCCTACTCCAGAATTTCATTATTTTTCTTTTCCAATTTCATCTTTAATTCTCCCTCCAAATCACTTCTTCCTGCCCTACTTGTTGGGAAGATCCTCTTGCTTTCTGACATTGCTTGAACTCTTCCATCTCTCTGTCTCCTGAGAACTGTGCACCAAACACTGGCTTAGTGCAGGACTATCCTGTCTGGAATATGATCAGTCAAAAAACCAAGCTCTCCCATGCTTAGTCACCAAAGAGATTATTTTGGTATAGAAAAAAAGCAAAGCACTGAGGTAACCTTGACTCCTGGTTTTCAGTGATCCACCCCACACCAGGGAGCAAGTGCACAGAGAATCCTGATCTCCTGCCTCCCACAAGAAGGATTCACTTCAGGTTTAGAGAACACTTTACTCACTGCTGCTGCTGGGACTCTTCCCACTGAGGTCAATGACACCAAATGCATGGAGACCACGCTGCTGGCATGAGCAGCTCTGCCAAAACAGGTCAGAGAGTCTTAGGAAAAGTGTATATTGAGGAACAAGAGAGGAAAGGAAAAAATGGTACACACAGAAGATCTGTGTGCGTGGGACGTGCAAGCAACGAGAAACAGATTTACCCAACTCGGCTAAATCAGTGAATTAGCTCTGTGCTCGAAGAAAAAGTTATCCTTAAAGGCTGTGCTATTCAATAGCTCACTTTACATCTGAGAAAAGTCTGCAAAAATCCTCCTGCATTATCTCTAGCCTTATAGATTTCTTCTTTTCATCTGAGGCTCAGAGTAGGGATTACCCATTAAGGTGCAGTGGCCAAATCACATTCAATCTACTCTCTGTAAAAAGAAGAAAAAGCTTTGGTCTCTCCTGTCCTCTTCCATCTCATTCACCTCCTGTGTCCACATCCAAAGTATTTACCCCCAATTTTCCATGGGTGAATTAAATAGGTGAATAGGTTCTGAATACCAAGAGGACACAAAGGATGACACTAAAAAACAGTTCTCACTTCTCAATCCTACAGGCTGCATCCTACTTCTCCAGCACCACAGGACAAGGGTTCATTTAAAGTCTTCATTAATTTCTGGCAATTTCCAGCCAGCACAGAGCAATTTTGACCTGCCCAGTTTCCACAGTTGTTGTGATCAGGGATGTCACAGTGGCAGCAGTGCTGGCAGGGTGGTATCAGCCCATCTGGGCACAGCCACACTAAAACATCTGCAATGGTTCACATCTGGCCACCACCACACCTGACCTGGCAGCACCAGCTCCAGCAGATGTGCACAAAAAGGAGTGATGTGACCAAGAGATCCAGCCCTGAGCTGTGCCAGCTCTGCCTCTTGCCCTGCTCCTGCAGCCCCAGTGGGACCATCACCAAGTGAGTTAAATAAAGGAGTTAATAAGTACAGCTGGAGAGGGGGTAATAAAAGCAAAACAAAACTAGAAAAATATCTTTGCAAGCAGGTGAAGCATGTAACTACAGGCAACTAAAATGCTTTTACCACGTTGAGTTTTCATAGAAATGTGTTTGCTTTTCCTCAACCACAGAAGTCAGAAACTGTAAACATCTGCTTGTTCATGCTGTCTCTCTCCTACAATGTTTTGATTTAGGTATTTTCATGTAATGTCTGCAACTTAAACACATCAGAATTGTGCCAAGGCTTCAGTAACAAACAGTAAAGGGATTGAAGGTATTAGAAAAGTGAAAAGCTAATAAACCCAAAGCCATTAAAACAAACTGACAAGAGACCTGGCATCACTCTGAAGCATTCCAATGCAGAATCTCCTGAACTGAAATTACCTTGAATGCATCTTTCCAGTAACAACTGAAATTACCTCCCTTTCAGCATGAGACCTATTGAAGCACTTGACCCTTTGGACATTATAATCTCCTTGGCAGCATTACCAACAGTTGCTTCAGTTGCTGGTGAGCTGGAAGCCCAGCATGACTGTTTGTCATGGTTTAACCCCAGCCAGCAACTAAATGCCACACAGCCACTTGTTCATTCCCTCTCACCGTCTACAGGACTCTCTGAGGTTTATTCTGCTGCTCTGTTAATTTTATTTACTTGAATTTGGATTCCAAAACAAAAAAAAGTCAATTATGGCTTACTAGGAGTTACAAAGAACCTGTGTAATTTGGCTTCTGATTTAGTTATCAATCTAAAAAGACATTCTGTAGTAAGAAGTAAAATATAAAACCATAAAGCAAGGTTTGCATTACTTCCAGCTGCTCAGATTTAAAAAAAAAAAAAAAAAGCAAACCCAAAAAGCAACAACTAAACCACAATAAGAATAGAGAAAACCTAAAGAATAGAGAAAAGCTAAAGAGATTTTTATTAATGCTTTAGGTGACTTAGAAAAAAAGTCATTTAATCATAACATTGTAAACAAGGAAGTTCTACAGCAGTATTTAAAAATATCCAAAATTGTTTCAGGAGCCCCATTGATTTGAATTAGGCAGCTGCATAATCACAGGGGCTGCAATTTTAACGAACATTTCGACAGGAAATGTAGAGCTGATTATATATATCCAAACAGGAAAGATCTGAATGCTGCAGCAAGCCTTTTTTTGTTGTTGTTTTGTTTATTACCTCAGTGTGCAGATCCAAACCAGCTCCAGAACTAATACAGAACTTACCTGACAGCCCCTCTCTCCTTGGCTTCCAATGCTTCTGGCTGCAGCTCTGATCTTCCTGTCTTGATACATGTCATTAGGCATAGCATTTTGAAAAATAATTAGTGATTCAATCAGATTTTACACTGGATCAAGTGGCTGGAAACTTCAATGCTGTGCTGCAGTTTTCCCTTAAAATACTTTAGGGCATGTTATATATACTTAATTAGATAATGTTTATACAGTGCTTTGAAGAAATAAGGAACTCTGTAAGGGTTGGGTCACATTTGCAGAAAGGAAAAGAGCAATGTTGAGACAGCACAGGCACAGAGGGAGAACAAAGCTCTCAAAAGCTGAACACTACCTTGTTTTCAGAAAGGTTTCAGGACATTTGAGGAAAAACATGTCAGCAGCTTCCAACATCCAGGCACTAAGAAAGCAACAAAAGTTGTGGAACAGGGGATGCTGCAGAGGCAGTGCAGTGACAGTGCTGCTGATACCAAAGTGAGAACAGGGGCACAGGGCAGCAGCAGCAGCTCTCCAGAAGGAAAACTTTGCTTATACTCAAGCCCAGGGTATTATTATTACTCTCTCACAGCAATTTACAACATAAGGACTCAGACAGAGTTGCAGGCCTTGATAAACCAAAATGCATTCCACTCCTGTGAACACTCTTATTCATAAGAGTGGGAGCTAATGGAATAAAAGTATCTGGCTGCTCATTATTCTGAGGTGAGGGAAGCAGAGCTTTTTTGTTAAAGTTATGGTGCTTTTGGAAATGCTAAAATACCAAAATACACTGCAAAACACAAAAACATCTTCCTAGGAGGAACAGGCAGCAGCACATGGTTTTTCCCTGACTGGGCACCCAAAGCAAGGACCAGAGAGGGTGCAGAGCACAGAAAGGGCAGGGCCAGGTTCTGCTCTGGATCAGGATGAGGCACCACATAAATCCTTCATCCAAAGCTCTAATAAAAGAATTTGGAAAGTAACAAAGCAATCTGTGGCTAAATGCTGTCAGAATGAAGAGATGCTGCATCCAGACATTTGGCTCCCTACAGGGCAAGAGGCACAGAGAGTGCTCCAAAGAGTTTCCAGTGAGCAATGAAAGCAAACATTGTATGCAGGGAGCTTTAAAAATGATTGCAAAGAGAGCCCTGAGCTTCTGTTCTGTGCGTTTTTGGGTTTTTTATTTGCCTATAACTAAATTACATGATTTCTTTGCAAGTCTAATTAAGCAGTTAATTGATGCTGGTGCCCTTTAGCATCTGGCATTTAAGATTAAGTAAATAATGGAGAAAAGTGCATGCAGCACCCAGCAATAATTACACACAGCAAGGGTTTGTTCCCCCACCCTCTCCCGTTCTAACCTGTTACATATAAATTTCTGAGGATAACTGTCTTTAATAGCCTTAAATACACTTACACACCATATAATGGATACTTGAAACAGTATTTTCCCTCCTAGAGATCATGGTTAGTAGCTGTATCTTTGCTCTTAATCAGGAGATTTCATTTTATATCTTGCACTCAAGGGGAAGGAAAAGCCTCATTGTGACAACTCTACCTGATGCAAGAGCATGTTAAATGGATCTTCATGGGAACATACTTTTAAATCCAGGACTGTGACTGTTGGCATCATGCATTAAAGGTTTGTGGTCAAATTTTTCCCCTTTTCACATGCTTGTTCCTTCCTGATGGACCATTCAGTGTTATTCATGTATTTCCTGAAGTCTGTGGAAATGCAGGTAATGAAAAAGAAAGATTGAGTTACCTAAAGTAAAGCTCCAGGGAGACCTTATTGCTGCCTTTTAGCTCTTAAAGGTGGTTTATAAGAAAGACATGGAGAGACCTTTCAGTTGGGCTTCTACAATTGGTTTTAAATTAAAAGAGGGTCGATTCAGACTAGATAAAGGGAAGAATTTTTTTACACTGAGGATGGTGAGCAGGTTGCCCAAAGAGGTGGTGGGTGGAATCATTTGAGGTCAGGCTGGACAGAGCTCTGAGCAACCTGACCTAGTTGAAGATGCCCCTGTTCATTGCAGGAGGTTGGGCTAGATGACCTTTAAGGGTCTCTTCCAACCCAAACCAAAATGTGATTCCATGATTTTTCCCATGTACAGCACTGAACTGAGATTTCCATCTGATCTTAAGGGCACAGTTTCCTCAGAAGGACATATGCTAAGAACTGGAGTTATAAGGAGCTATAAGAAGTCTTATGCTCCAAGAAACTCTGAACCAGCTACAGCAGACCCAGCTTCTGCAGCTCCTCCAAGACCACTCAGGAGCACAAGCTCAGTCCAGCAGGACAATGCCAGCCAGACTGCTTTCCTAATACAGCTTTGATTCAAACTAACACTATGAAAGGTTTTCAGTTCTTCCAGAGCTGCCTGATGGAAGGAATTGCTGCCCAAAGATTAGTGCCACAATCTTTTTAGACTCTGCAAGCAAAAAAAGCATGTGTGGAGACTTCTGCCCACCTCCCATGGATTCTTAATTAGTATTTCTGGCATGCTTAGAGACCTTTGGACAGAGGGTGCTACAGAAGTGGAAAATATTATCATCATTATGCCTGCTCCCACCAGTGCTGGCATCCAAAGGAAAGCTCTCCCAGCAGATGGTGAAGTCATGAGCATGGCTGGCTTTGGTTATAATTTCCCTCATCACAGACTCTCCTTGTTGGAGCAGCTTTCCCTTCTTGATGCTTGAAAAGCAAACCAGAGCCTGCAGAACAGGACTGCATCCTGCTGGTCAGTACCACTGACACATTCAAACCAGCCAGCACTCAAATCACTGCAAACTAAATCATCCAAGGGGCTTTCTAATTAAAAAGGGCTTCACTTGCATGGCTTTTCTTTCTCCCGCCTGTCACAGTCAGCCCTCCCCTGAATTCTGATCATTAAAAGGAAAAAAACCCAAAGCATTAGTCAGCTTTTGTTAAGTGTCAAACATTCCCACTCTAAACAATGAGCAAAACAAGGAGAGGTGCTTAATAGCTCTCAGAGCAACTTTATACCTTCCTAAACACTATTTTTGTACCTCTTGCTAATTGCTTATTTGCCCTGGTTGTATGGAAGAGCCTGGCTCACTCCAGCTTTGACAGAGAACAGCAGTTTTAACATGCTGCAGGAGGTGTGATATGCCTGGTTCTAATTTTTATCCTTATTTATTTCTGTTGGGGTTAGCAGCTGAGGACTCTGAGCTACCTGAGGCGTAACTAAGATGCCATTAGCTTTAAATCTGTTCCCAAGTGCTGCGAGCAGCCTCTCCATTTGGCTTAGGACATCACCTTGCAGATGAAGCCTTTGCATATGTGGAAACATTCTGCTCAAAATTTCTTTCTTTACCAAAAACTTCCTAGGGACTCTGGAATAAAAGCACAGGGTAATGCTCCCCTCCTCCTTCCTGGGGTTTTTTCACTGTAAAACGTGAAGGATCCTGTAGTAGAAAGAAGTGCTTTGAAATGGGAGCAAAGAGTAATCTCTGCTTCTCCTTGTAGTACCATGGGAGTCCAAACACGTTCTGCAGGGAGCTTGCAAACGCATCAGCACCCTGCCCACGTAGTGAGGAAGGGACTCATGGTGGAAACAGCCTGACCTGGAGCTGCTCCCCATGGAGGCTGATGAGGAAATGCCTTTAGTCCACATCTGGCAGGCAGCTCCGACATCACCGGCTCTAACTCGGGATTTATTTTTATCGCTTTTCTAAAACGAGACAGAAAGTTCCCCTTGCCTCAATCCTGCCTCATTTCAGGGAGGCATGGCAGTATGGCAGTCTAAAAGGGGAATCACACGCCGTTGTCATTACCAGCCTATTCACAAAGCCTTTGCTGAATCTCTCAGATGTGCAGGTCGCTTTGATGCCACCAGTGGAGAGATTTCTGATGACACACCCGCAGTCTCCAGCGAAGGTGCTGCTGCTGCTGCCTCCAGCCCTTCCTTACAGAATCCTCTGATCTATTTAATTTAGGTACTTCTGCTGCACACCTATGACGGTGTCTGATCATGGCAGAAGGTGACTTTACAACGTTGCACACCCACCCAACAACCCACCATGGCACAGTGCTCCAACAGGACCCATTGAGACTCTTCTATTCAACAGAGTCAGAAATACACTCACAGAGCCAGAGAGTGAAAAGGCAATTTGTGAATCTGATCTCATCTTCAGCTTTTCATCTGTTTGATTGTCATCCATTGAGCTGGAGCTGGTTGTATGTAAGAATGAATATGCTGTTCCCTAATGGAAGCTGGACTGACTTGCTCCTCCCTAAGTGGAGATGCCAGACAAGCTGGCACTTGTGGGAACCCAGGACACTGCCCTGGCTTCCTTGGATGCCTTGAGACCTGGGCAGGGGGCTCGGAGACCTTGGCACAATGCCCAAGACCCCTGTGGGTTCGATTGCAGTCCCTGGGAAAAGTTACCATCGTTGTATGAAGAATCTAAACATAGAAAAAAAGTAGAGTGCAAATTGGACTATTAGAAAGTAGAAAAGAGGATTTTTAAAATTGGGGTCTGAGGACAAGATGGAGGATTTTGGGTGTGGTATGTCTTTCTTTCTCCTTCTTCAAGGTGTCCATCTTTTGGGTTAGGATGGCACTTTTGGATTGGCTTGGGAGACAGCTGGACATTGCAATGTAAGTGTCATGTATTGGAAAGTAATTATAAATTATAGTTACCTAGTTTGTAGTATAAAAGATAAGACCAGCCCCATGGGCAGAGAGAGTGCCTTCGGCTGAACAGACCTCAGCTAGTCAGCACAGAAATTCCTGAGATAAGGAAAAATAAACAATCTTAGAAACCTCAGAAAATGGCTCCAGCGTCTTCCTTCGGTGCCCAAGCTTGAAAGCAAAGACCTTGGAACCATCACCTAATGTGCGGTCGGTGATCTCTGGCCATAGATAGAGACACCGCCGTTCACAGGCACTGAAATGGAGAAAACATGGAAACACTGCTGTAGTGAGGGAAGATGCATCAGTGCTGTGACACACAAGCCACACCTGGCACCCTTAGCTTACTGCAAAGAATGGGCTGCTCCCAGATGCTCAGAAATGCCTGATGGGAAGACATGAGTTTCCTGCATTTTAAGACTTGCTAAGATTTAACAATGCCTTTGGCTCCCTGGCAGAAAGCACACCAGCAGCACGAGGTGCCCAGAGCACAGCCAGCAGCACAGCATCTTACTGACCTAACACCTGGGTGTAAGCAAGCCAGGTCCATAGGGGTGAAGATGCTAGGACAGGCTTTTCTCCCTTCCTGCTGACATCCTTATGGCAGCACCACATTCTAAAGGATATCACAACTCTACCACACCATGGAAGGGATGTCAGTGCCATGATTAAGACAGCAAAGTAATTACAAGTGTCTGCTTTTGTATGCTGATTGCTTTCTAAATAGATGTTCTCCATTCCAAATAAATCCACTATGGATTAACATTTCTCCTACTTGTTCACTACCTAGAATGTATTTGATTAGAAAAGCATGATCAAAACTCTGCTTGACCATTTTTCAGCACTTCACCATTTTTCTTTTCCTCATCAGGGAGAAAAATGTATCCATTAGTTAACCTTTTCAAACACATTCTTTTTGTAGTCTAATTCAAAGAAGGATTATAAAAAAATCGTCAGACTCGGCATGTGAATAGCTTTTTGTGAGCACAGGGAACAAGCATTCATATATCAGAACATCAGCATGGGGAGATAAGGGAGCTGTATACTGAGAGCTTATCTGAATGCAAGATCAGCCCTGTGAAACCAGCATAAACATCAAGGACAGAATCCATATATTGATGTAATTCTTAGTGCTACTAGTGCATTTGTGTGAATTTGCAATTAAATAAAGCTTATTCCTTACAAAGAAAACAAGAAGTTAAGGATACAGTTCAAGGTCTATTGAGATCAATGAGAATTTTTTTCATTGCATTTGAATATAGCTCCTTCTCCCTCTCTCCCAACATAACTCCTAGAATATTAAGAAAGAAATTACCTGAAATTCATTTGTACTACTTTTACACAGATCAAGAATTGAATCCTCAATTCTCTTAGCCTGCTTTCTAAACCAGCAAATCCAAAGCTCTCCTTTCATCCACAGCTAACATTTAATGTATTTAAATCCACATTAGTTTTGTACCAAATAAAGTCATTGAAAATACCACAAATAGATGTGGGTGACAAATTAACTGATGCAGGCAACATAACTTTGAATTTCCTGACTTTTAGGCAATTAAAATATCAACTTAATTGTTGGATCTGTGTAGCTTCTCTCATTTTAATATGTAAATCAGTCTCTATTACGCTATAGCTCAAAGAATGTGTGACTCTGCTTACTTGATTAGGCTGGGAATTGCTGGTCCTGCTGCCACTATCTTTACACTCTAGTGACAACTTGCACATCAAATTCACATAATGCAATGTCATCAACTATACTCAAATATAAACTTCTTAAATGCAGCCGCCGCTCTAAAATACTGAACCTTATTTTACTTCATTTACAGCTCCTAAATAATCAGCATAAGTGAAAGGAAAAACAGGAAATTCAACTGCACAACAGTACTTCTCAGGAAAAAATAGCTTTCCACAGGCAGGGAGGTGAACTAGCAAAACAGTCCATACCAAAAGTTATCCTTTGGCTTCCAAATTTCAGTTGCATGTTGCCCCTTTAAAAAGTGGTACAAGGAGATAAATTTTATTTCTCAGTCTCCACACTTTCACCCCACCTCATCAGGGATTCAGTGCTAAGGAGCCCTGATTTATCCTGTGAAGACAGTCAGCTGTCAGCTCCTGGCCACACATAGTTACCTGCAAATTGATATGAGGACTCCAGAGAAAACCAGCAAACTCAGTCATTTTTTTTCCTATTATGACCTGATCACAACAGAAAAACTATCTTGGACAGTATGGAGTGGGAAAGGATAAATAAATTCAGTATTTTCCCATTCCTGTAATCTTTCCTGAATCCAATAAACAACCCCAACCAAGGGGACGTTCACCTTGCCAGCACGAGGCTTTTTAAGACTTCTCAGTGTCCTTGACACCACTTGCAAAGTTCCTCCACTGGATTTCTACCACTCCACTGGCTCTCAGAGGCATCAGGCTTTAATTTCCAGGAGAAACAATACATTGACAAGATGCAGAGCAGAGATCTGAGGCTGTGTGCTGCTGGAGTGCTCTGCCACGCTGGCAGGCTGGTTTTTGTGATGTCAGGGAAATCGTGTCAGCCTGAATTTGAGACATCAGCACAAGCCTTTCTTCTCAATCCTGCTGATGAATGAAAGAGCATTTTCAATTGTGTACATCCAGAGGCCTTGTGGCACATCAGGACTAATCAAAAGCTGCTCCACGATGCAAAGTGCTGTCAGAGGCAGCTCACAGCACAGCCCTGCAGGAACCAAAGGGCAGCTGCAGAAAATTCTGCATTTCCTCCCCTTCAGCTCTGGAGAGATCCAGCAGGAGCATCCCAGCCACCAAGGAGGCCACAACCAAGCAATGAGAGCTTGACTCAAATACACCAGGCAGGGAAACACAAATGACAAAGTTTACCAACAACAAAGCTCAACAGGCTGCCGGCTTGTCTCTGAAACCATCAGCACAGAGGGATATTGAAGGACCTGAGGGATGTGAAGGAACTGTGGCCACAAAGGGTGTCACCCTTCATGTGGCACTTTCTGTGCAGTACAAATTTGGTGGTGTTTTCCAACTACTGTGGGAGTGGGAAGGAGTTAAAACACAGAGAGAAGGGTTTTGGATCCTTCTGCAGCTCATTGACTTTTCTCCTTGCAAAGGCTCTGAGTAGAAATGAAGGAGTGCAGCTATTTTTGGGGATTACTTGTAGTAGTGAGAACAACTCTTCCACATGCTCCCTTTGTATTTCACTCAGCTACTGATGGACTGGGAACTGGAATCCCAAGTAATCAGGCTTAAAAACACTGTTTCTATTACCAGTTTTTTCTGCACAGCCAGATACAGAAGGAGACAGAATACTCCTTGTCAGCCCAGGTTTCTCTACACATTTTCTCTTGATTTATCTTCTCCCTGAAGTCACCTCTAACCTCTCTGCCCATCTGCAACAGCTTTTGCTGCCTCTAACCTTACCACCCATCTCAGCAAAGGCAGTTCCTCCTCCCCAGATGTAACACCACACCTTTACTGTGTCAGGATCGAGTAAGGAAAATGCATTTGCCCAGGAAAGCAGCAGCCTTCTCCTCAGCTGTATATTTTTGCAGTGCTACTCATTTCCATTACACCCAGACTCAAGTCAGGATCAATAAGCCCAGAGAATCTTCCCTTGGGAGCCTCCTTCCTCATGTATTGCTACAGAAACCATTGCAGATGTTGTTCCAGTTGTGTTTAAATTTGGTGCTCATCACATATACATTTTTATTTTCTTTTCCATTTCCTTCTCTCTCACAACTTATTTTACTATTTTTTCTTTGCAAAAATGGTTTTATTTTTTTTATGGAACAAAATACTTCTACTAAATATTTTGTAATCCATTTCTACACAGTGTCAAGCAAGAGGGTAGAAGATGCTTTAAAAAAAAAAAAACCCTTGTAGGACTTGCTGGAGCTGTACAGAAGTGTTATGTAGGTTCACATAGAGAAACAGAAATGTTGGGCTCTCCAAGAACTTCACGTGTGAAATCGGTAGAAAAGGAGGGCAGGAAGAAATCCTGCAGCTTTTTTTGCTCTTTGTGAAGGCTAAGTATAGTCTGGATAGTAACCTTTGACTGACACCAAGTTTTACACATTTATTACAAACCTCTGGCTCCCTGGACAGCAGACAGAGCCTGAAAGTTCCAGCAATGTCTCAGTGGCTCCTCCCATCCCAGTTTCACAAGAAGCTGCAGGCTTCAGGCATCCTGGGGGATTTGTTGGGTCAGCAACCTTTGGCCCTGGTGCAGCACACAGATCACTCCGAGCTCAGGGCAAGTCTCTGGTTGTTGAACAGACTCATGGCATCTTGCCACAGGCAGGGCACACTGCTTGCAGTATCCTCAGTGCTGCATGACTTCAAATCTGTATTATCTCCAAAAAAAAACCCTTGGGAATCTTTCTGGCTGATGAATACTCTATATGATTAAAGCCATTTTTTTTAAACATTTCTTGCAGCTCTCTTGAGATACTGGACTTTCATTCAAGCCAGGACCTTTACAGGTGCCTGCAGTGACTTCAGTGGTGCAGAGCATTTATCATCAAAGGCACAGTTGCTGATTCAGAACACACAAAAGCTTCAAGGTATCTTTCCCTTATGGCTGCACTGCCCAAATCCACTGACACCATTTGGGGACTCTTCCCTGACCCCTGTAAGCCTGTCATGTATGAAGTACAGGAGATCACAACCCTGCTGGAGTTTTTTATGAAAACAGGTATTTAGCAGCACCACCTGGCCATCTCTAGTGCTGGGCTGAGACAAAGGGATATTGATAATAATGAAGGGAATCAAAGCAAGCTCTATTTAAACTATCATCTCATTCCCAATCTTAATATACAATTCAGGTCCCAGACTGGTCTAAATGTCTTGCAGAAGAGAAAGCAGCACCATAAAAACAACAATTAGGAGAATTAGCTGAGAGCTGGAGGGATTGCCCCATGGAGGCTGTGGAGTCAGCATGGGAGGGCAGGCAGCTCCCAGTGGGTCAGGACTGATAACTGCTGATAACTCTCATCCCTTGTGCTGCTTTCCACATCATTTGTGGTTTGCACACTGATGCTATGCAACATCTTGGATGCAGGTAGCAGTAGGGGATGATTTCTTCCCCCATCTCTGGAGTGAGAGAGGACAGACCTTCATCAGTGCACAGCAAAGCACCAGAGGCAAAGTCAAGCTCTTTATTAACTTCAGATGAAATTGGGATATGCAGAAAGCAATTTACTGAGATACAGGCAGGGCACAAAGGCTAACATCCTGCTTTTAACAGAAGTCCCTTAACATTTGAGGCAGCAAATGCCCTGGACCTTTGTCTCTCTTTAGAACAAAGGCAATTCCTTCAGAACAAGTGAAGGGGAGCTAGCAAGTTAAACATAAGTGACAGAAGGGTCACCTAATGAATCCTCCTGTGCTTGAGGAAGAGGCAGGATGAGGCTGAAGGAGAGCTGTCCTCACCAAGCCCATTTGAGCAGTGGGATGCTGGGAGCCACAGGCACAAAGTGAGGAACGCAGGCTGCACTTCCACACGTGCACCCAGCAGCAGCTGAGGTTGTGGAAGAATCCTCCATCAGGTGGGCTCAGGTCTCATTCACAGGTGCAGCCCTCATCATGTGTGGATTCCCTACACAGATGGCAGGAAGCACCAAGGCTTCCAAGCACCAACAGCTCAGCCAACTGTGGATGGAGAATGGCAACTTCTAAATTCCATCTGCTCCTTTTTTGTCACCTTCTGTACTCAGAAACACATTCATCAGAAGCACAAGCACACTGGGACAGTGACAAATTTTACCGTCTCTGGCTTGTCACTTCAGCAAGATTAGATTATTTTAATATTAATTCATTACCCAATTTAAATCCAATTAAATACATTTTACAAGGCCCTGGCATGGCTGTGATGCTGGGGACAGCCCCTGCTGAACGCCAGGTGTAGCATCTGTGTTAGAGCCAAACACCTGCCTCAGAGTGAGACTCCCAGTCCTTCATCAAGGACCCCCTTTTCCCAGTTTCTCCCTAACAAGAGGAAAAGGACACTGAAACCATTGAGATGGATGAACAGCTTTTCTTTTTAGTGGAATTATGCTCAGGAAAATAGTTCCAAAGTTCTCCACAGATGGTTGAAATCAGAGTTGATTTCCCCATCTTCCTTCCTGGTAGGGGTGCCAGCCTCTCTCTCCTCAGAAAGAATATTAAAAGCACTTTTCCTCTTTCTCACAGGGAGAAGCTGCATGAATAGGGGAACACTCCAGTGTAGCTACAGGACAGCAATAAATCATGAGAACTCATGGAAAATTTGCAGTACTGCATTCTTTTGGTCAGGAACCACCTTCCATGGATCATCCATTCCCACCTTCACATTACCTTGAAGATAGGAACACAAATGGAGATGAGGAGCACCTGCACCATTCTCTCTCAATTCTACCTATGCTTTGTTACAAATCATTACTTTTCTCAGCTCCCCATTAGCTGCTACCTGCATATCTGCTTGCAACTAAGACCCAAATCCAAGCAGTGCCAGAAATCAAGAGGTCTACCAAGACCCCACAGGAAAAAAAAAAAAAAAAACAAGATCTAAACAGAAATGGCCTGAAGAGAAATGGGGAAAAGAATAGGAAAAGCTATGGAGATAGAAAAAAAAAAGTAGAAGATGCAGACTGAAGTACAGAAGGGGTAGTGAAGGGAAGGTGTGAAGAGCATGAGAAAGGGAAATGCAGAACTGGAACAGATTTCAGATTTGTGCAGCAATGCCCTGAGCCACCTTTCCAAAGCTGTCACAATCTGCATGGCTGTTTCTGAGGCAGGAGCCTCTCCCCAGATGGCTGTGTGACCTTGGTGCTCCCTGCTCTTACACAGCCAGCAGAGGAACACAGCACTCTCAGAGCTCCAGCCCACAGCCCTGCCACCTTAACACCCCACCAGCCTGCACTGCCAGTCTGTATTTTGGAAAAGGACAGGATGTTGTTATAGCTCTCCATAGGTCCCCATTTGAACAGAGACTATTATGGTATAAATGAGAGGAAAGGGCCACTGAACCATGTGGCAAGTTGCCAGGCTGTGCTGCAGCCTCCAGCGGTTATGCTCAAAGAGATTTAAAGTCCAGCATAACCTTGATTTTTAATAGAGTCACATTTAATGAGCTTTAACGTCCACAGTAATAATTTTCTTATTACCTACGCAGGAGCCGGAAATACGATCAGAAGAAATGTGCTGCACTCCAGTCCAATGAAGGGATTTAACAATACATTATTATCAAAACCATCAACATCATTGTCCTTAATGCCTTTTTTTGGTTGGTATAATTATAATTCTGTGAGCCATAAGCATAGCTGTTGCATACATAAGCTTGCTGAACACATCAAACCTGGCTGGAGGCCACCCAAACCCCTCACCTCACCAAGCAGCCAGTCAGGTTATATGGCAGAACAGGATAATGAAATCTTACATTTACCTCTATCTGTCTAAAAGCAAAATGCAAACTTACATATGACCTTTGTTGTCCTCCCAGCTTTTATCCACACTCTTCCTACTCTGTCCTTGCTCTCTCTTCATCTCATTCTACTCTGACACCAGGGACCTCCCACCTCAAAAGCTCAGAGAACTGAATTTGCCTCTTGCATGTGTCACACAAATGAGCTGGATAAACAGACAGATGGGGACTGCAGCTGACAGAAAGGGGTGCAAGAAAAACTCCCATTCTTTTTATTTTTGTACAGAAACAGCTTCACAAAACTCACAGAAATCTGCTCCCTTAACAAACTTCCCTCCCTGAGGTAGCCAATTGGACAGTGACAAACAAAGCAGAGGGAGTTTCTGCCACACACTCCCCACTTCACACCTTGGAAATACACTGAAGCAGAAGGCATGAGGCAGCTGTTCCTGTGGGCAGAGCTAAGAAAACAGCAAAAGCTGGATGTTCCATGTCTTACCCAGAGGGAGACAGTGTGAGTTTCCTGGCCACATGAATCCATGCTGTTGAGCCACTGCTGAACAGCTGCAGCATCCACACTGCAGACGCAGCACGGAGTCAAAACGGATGCAGCTTGCAC
The DNA here is from genome assembly GCA_009812075.1 of Sialia sialis. Taxonomy (NCBI): domain Eukaryota; kingdom Metazoa; phylum Chordata; class Aves; order Passeriformes; family Turdidae; genus Sialia; species Sialia sialis. The sequence goes on along the minus strand of VRYO01002014.1, from coordinate 4,762,524 downwards.
AGCACACTTGATCAGCTGTCCCCAAAACCACCAGGAGCTCTCCCTGCTCCAGCAAGGAGGCCAAATCTGGCATTCACCTGGTTAATTTAAAGCCAGCCCTGAATAACCCAGTAACCTTGTGGTCACACCCTCAGCATCTCTTCACATCCCAGCACTGGCAGTCCCCACACTCTGACCATGCTGCTGAAAGCTCCACAGCAGAAATGAGAGTTCAGGTGTGTTTATGGCAATGCGCCCTGTGCATGACAGCAATGCACACAAGCACATGAAATACAAGAAAAAATGCCCAAGATCTTTCCACTTGGCTTCCTGTACCTTCACCTTGTCCTCAAAAAGAGTCATCCACAGGGCTGCTCCATCCTGCAACAGCTTTTTCCTATTTTGTTTACAAGAACCACTTCCAGATGCACTTATAGGCACTCTGAGAATCCAAAGGGCCCTCCTGCGACTTTGGTAAATGACATTGAAGTACTTCCCACCCTTCTAAGTTCTGAACCTGATGCTCTCTTCCATTTGAGCTGGTCACCAGAAGTCAGAATGATGTAGCTTGGGACTGGGGTAAAAGGTTAAAATAATTTTAAAAAAAGCATCATATACATGAGACTGGAAATACCCCGAAACCCAGCAAGCTGTTTGTTTTCCTGTTGGTATCAAAGGCAGAAGAGAAAACAGCTTTAAAAATGCATCCCTTATGAGCTAACAACAAACCTGGTAACATCCCAGCACAGAGGCACCTCACAAACAGCTAAAAGCAACTGCATGGCAAGGCAGCAGAATAATAATTGTAACACATCACAGGAGGCACAGTGAGGAACACATTCCCCCAGAAGAGATGGTCTAATTACTGCAGGAGATACCCTAGAGGTTCATTCATCAGTGACAGAGACACTGACCCCACCTCTGCAGCCTCCCTGGGACCTGCAGCATGAGATGTGCCTGGTACTTGGGATGTAAGGACAGACAAGGGCACTGGGCAGCAGCACCTCCTGCAATCCAAAGCCCCACAACCCAGTGCATTTCAAATTCAAATTGCAATGCAAGAGCTATCCCCAGGAACTGCCTGCTGGAGGTCTGAGACTGGAAGCTCCTACAGACAATAGTCTCTGAAAATGTTTGCCAAATGTTTCATGCTTATGCATCTGTTAGAGCATTCACTAACAGGAGTGACAGAACTGTCACTTACTTGTAACATGCAGTGAGCTGTTCACTTTATAAACCACCCCATCTGCACTTCTCACCATCATATTTTTAAGGCTATATAGTACCATAATCCACTATGAGATGCTGGAACAAACACATTCTCAGCTGTAATAAAGTGCCATTGTTTGAGCAATGGGAAAACAGACAACCTACTTTCTGGGAATTTCGGTTTCATAACAGAGAAAGATGTTTCCTTCTGTGCATTTTCTTTAAACCTGGGCTCTGTCCTTTTGTGGGTCTGAAGTCTCCAGCACTTGTGACCTTTGGGAAAAGCTCTGCTCTCTCAGTCTCATCTGAGGGAGGATACTGACCTCCAGACATGGACTGTATATGTGCAGCTGGGACATACCAGGTTTGCTCCACACAGACCTTCTGTTCTCTTTCCTTTTTCTCTTCTCAAACAAATTGTTTTGAGGCCATGAGAGAGCTACAGCAGTACCTTCTTCTGGGCTCCTGTGCATAACTTGATTCTGCTTGGTCCCTCACAGTATTATAGGTGATGGGTTAGGTTTTACTGATATCCTTACCCTGATTTTCAGAGGCTGAGAGCATGTCTGGAGGCGTTGATTTTTGGGGTTACTGTGCTAAGAAGTCTCACTCAGGTATGTGAAAGGAAGACAGACTGTACTGGAGTGCCACAGAATCTGTGAAACGTATTTAGCTCAGTGAAAGATGTACTCTGCTTTCATGGAGTATTGAATGTAGCTGTGATTAATGGGGCACATATACACTGATAAACAATATTAATTTGTTTTAAGCCAGGTCTGAAAAGATTTCAACCACTTGCTTCCCTGCAGCTATGAAAGTTATTTCCTGCTGTCTGTACTACCTCAAGGGCTAAACCAGCCCTGAAAGGAAGGAAATATTTCCTTTCATTCTGTCGGCAGCACCAGCCTATGAAGGTTGTTGTATTGGTATTTCATTTATCATGAGCAAATGATATGAATTATTATTATTTAGCCTTACCACCCACCCTCTACCACACTGCCACAGGATTGCCACCACACATTCACTCTCTCCTGCATCCACCCAGCTTTTTTCATTTTCCATACAACCACTCCATCAAGCACACTGCACTGCCTCCATCTGCTTCTGCCCTCAGCTCCTCTGGCAACACGGATGAATTAATGCATCCCCAGGACCAGAAGCCAGCAGCCTACCTGCAACTTCTTGTGGGGACTGAAAACTCCCAACTCCTTCCAGATTTCCAGAGATGGAGCCGCCTCCTTTGAGCACCCTGACGAGCTCCCTCAGCCTCTCACACTCCTCCTGCAGCTGCTGCTGCTCCTCCTTGCGCTGCTGCATGGCCAAACTTGCCGGGTTCATGCTGAAATGGACAACTTTGGTCCTGCTGGGGTCATAGTCACCCTGGGTGGCAGAAAAAAAAAAACAAAAGCACATTGAGTAACCAATCGAACCTCCAAGTTCACCCAGCCTGTAGTACTCTGTGAAATAAAAAAATGTTACAGCAGAAAATAAGGTGACATTCATGCAGTGACAAGTTGAAGGCAGCCAAACTCAGAGTTGTTTCTCCTTCTCTTGCTACTCCATCTTTTAAAAAACCCTGAAACAAGGTAAAGAAACAACAAACAAAAAATAACCAAACCAGAAAAAAGCCACAGAAACACCCTGCTTAACAGAACTTGTTCCCTGGCTGATACTTCCACAGTCAAATTTAACTCCAGAAATGAAGTTTTATAGCTGTATTTAAAATCTCTTGATAGCAGGAGATTATAATGAACACCCAAACACACCCTTAAACTACAGCAGTACACCCAGTGCCAGCCTGATTTATTGCTCACAGAAGCCAGCATCATCCATGGCATCCAAAGGTGGAGGCATTAACAAGTTGTATCAGCTCGTCCCAAGCAAGGGAACAGATATTCCATTCCTTTTTTCTCAAAGGGGAGTTGTATTTACAGCAGTTTCAATAGTCAGTCAAGCCCTAAGATGGCAAATTAATATTCTTTCAAAGCGAGAGGAAAACACTGATGTTTCATTTGTGATTTCAGAGAGACAATTTTCATATTAACTACAGGAAGCCTCACAACCATAAATGTAGTAAAACATGTGCTAATGCTGGCTGCCACGGCACTCTGCCCAGCTGAAACCCTATAGCAGTGCCTGCATAAAAAGCTATTTTATATGGTAATATTTTTCCTTCAATTAAATCTCGGGACCTAAAGTGATTTTGTAAACATTAATTAACCCTCAAGAGCAGCATGAGGTAGGTATTATCCCAATTTTATCATTTCATTTCCATTAAAGACGTGATAGAACTTTATGTGGTGTTTTTTTCCATGCAAACCAGAGCAGAGACTGAGCAACTTCATCCTGCATTGCTGGTCATTGCTGGTAAGAGACGCCACAAGATCCCACTCCCAAACATCTTTTATTGAAAATATTCTCTATTCATACATTGTGAAGCTTCACATCAGGTAGTGAACTGCTGAAACTCATTGTCCCAGAGTCAAACAGAGACAAAATGGCATCAAAAATGTGTTTGACAAATTCAAGGACAACAGCTCCATAACTGGGGCATGCCAGGGCAGGACATGTGAGAATTTTCCAGCATTTCTGGTTGCTGGAAGAGTGCTGGAGAGGTGGACAAATTTGTGGGCTTTCACAAAATAGCAGCTTCTATCATTCTGGTCAAAGATGCTCTTCTGGGATTTTCTTCTCCGAGGGAAAAAAAAATAGTGGGTGTGGTGGTCCCTCGTAACTACTCTGAGAAACCAGTTTGAGCACAGCTGTGCATGTGGGTAGGAGAGAGTCACTGTTCCACAGTGTAAATGAAATTACAGAGAAAAGAGATCACATGTGTATGTCCTAGGCCAAGAAGGAAGTCCCAGAGGTCTGCCCTGGTCCAAGAGCTCACTCCAGGCATGGAAACCTCATGGAAACCCTTCCACAGCCACAGCATGTGGTGTCCCAAGCCCTGGCCATGCACTGAGCAGGGATGCATGTCCTACTGCCCAAGGCTCACCTGAGTGAGCTCAGAACACCTGCGAGGGCAGCACTGCCCTGCAGCCCCACAGCAACAGGGCTTTGTGACCCCATTTCCACAGCCAGGCTGAGATAAACCTCCCCTAACTGCCAATCAGGCAACTCAGGCCAAAAGAAGAAATAATGCCACCATCAGCCTTGACCAAGAGAAAGACAGGTGAGACAAGCAGCATCTTGGAGATGTCAAACAGAGGGAGAAGGAAGACAGCTGCAACACCAGCTCATTAGATATACTTTTCCCAGCACATGCTGGCATTTACAAAGCTGCTCTTGCACTCAGCTCGTTACCTTCTTGTGCTATTTGCACTTCAGGACTCCCCCAGACAGGTCAGGGCACTCCTCACTCTCGTGTTTGTTTTTCAAGGGAAGAGATTCAACTCCAGAGTTGGGCTTGCTGTGGCTGGCAGGAGGATGCTCCGGTGTCAGCTGTGGATCCAGCTCTCCCGGGGCAGCTGCTGGTGCTTCTGTCCAGCTGGGAAGGGCTCTGGTGCTGTCCCCCTTGCCAAGGTGAGGCAGAGCTCACAGCTGCTCATCCTGGCTGCCAGCACCACTGCAGCTCCAGTGCAGGGATCACACTGCTGCAGACACAGCAGCAGGATCCCTGGGTGAGGAAAGCTTTGCACACCTGGAGACTGCTGCTACCTCCCTGCCAGGGCTGCTGTGACCCACACTGCACCAATCTGTTTATCCTGCAGTTATTTACTCTTTTCCATCATCTATCTGGCCTTTCTGTAAAGCCCTGCCATGAAGCTGCAGTGCTTTGGTCTTACAGATCTTTCAGACCATTAATCCTCTCCTTTCATACATGCCCCCCTTGAAAAATCTTGCTCTGAAACTCATCACCAGGACTCAGCCTTGTTTTTAGGGTTCACCAGCTCTCCTCAGCACATCAGTCTGAAGCTTCACTGAGACGAGAATCTTTTAAAAGCCCACAGTGTAACGAAGGCAGTGGCAGAATCCATCTCATTTAACATTTCTGGGAGATCACTAACATATTTGCTATGCTACTCACATTTCTGGGCTAGGGGCAGTAGCTTTCTCTTTCTTCTACACAGCACACATCAAACCAGTACATTTCTCCCTACAGCTAAAATATTAGTGCAGCTGGTTTATATTACAGCAATGCCTGAAAGAAACCAAGTGAGACAGGGATCCCAGCATGCCAGGTCCTGTACAAACCCCACAGGGAGCTACCCCCTAAAGCCCAAAAAGAGACAACAAAGATGCAGTATGTGAGGGGAGTGCAGGTATGGAAAGATGCAGTCTCTGGTTCCAGGTTCCTCAGCAGCATGGCAAAAAAGAAATCACATCTTCAGAGCTGCTCCTCACCACCAGACCATGCTGCCACCTCCCAGCTGCACCAAGCAGAGTGTTACTTAAGCCTCCAGGAAATTTACTGGCACTCTCTGGGGTTTCAAATAAATGCAGGAAGCTTTCCATGGAAACAGTGCAGACCAGAGGCTGTGTCTGATGAAAGGGATGGGTCTCTTGTGTAAGTTATATAGAAAGTCAAAACAGTATCACAGCTTGGGACATTTGGAGTGTTCTTCCCAAATTTCTGAAGGTTGGGGGTGACTTTGTGTTGTGAAAATGAGTGGTTTAGGGTTGGCTTTATGAAGACCCATGGCTGGAAACTTCTAAATTTCAGAGAGATCAAAGCAGCATTAAAATCTCACTAGCATTTGATAGACATGAAACCCTCATGCTTGTAGGAAACCAGGGACTGAAGAAAGCAAACAACATCCTCCTTGAATCCCTTTCGTTCTGGAAAATGTAAATTGCTGTTTTTCTCTGTCAACTGCACTTCCACCTACAATAAATTAGTCTTACTGATCATAATTTTGTCCTTTCAGTTGTGCAGCAGAAGCCTGGAAAATTGCTTCAGGAACTGGGAGAGAAGACCTAAAACAGATTTGCCCATTTAGAAAATCATTTCTAATCTTGGGTGACTGAAGAGGAAGACCAAACAGTGGCATTTGAAAGGCAGGCAGAGACAGCCACGTTCCTTGAGCAGGAGCTGGGACTCCCCAAACAGCTGCCCAGGCACAGCTCCAGATGCTGCTTCTGTGCTGAACCAACACAAGCAAGGAGGTATTGCTTAGCAGAGTTAAAAAGCATCTTGTAACAAACAGTAATGTATCCCTGGTTTCTCCAAGAAGCGTGAAAATCGTGCTGCAGGTTTAGAAACTTGGCCTGAATGTGAGGTTTGGCCAAATCCACTGAAGCTCGTGGTGCCTTTATGTGGAAATGTGGGACATTTGGGCAATGCCATGGATGTGTGACCTACAGAGCTCTGCTGGGAAGCCATCCCAGCCCTGGCTCATTCAGCACTAACCTGGTGGCTTGTTCTGCTCATCAGCACATCGAGGCCAGTGTCTTAGACAGCAAAGATAACACATCACTGCCAGTTTCTCAGCAGCATCCACTCTTTACCCCTGTTTTCCCCAACACCTTATAAACCAGAAATTGTAGAGATTCTGAGAAGAAAATTACTTGGACTAGAGAGAACTGCTGGCATTCATTGATTCTTCTTCTCAAGAATAACAGTGAACAAGTAATTCAGATTTGTCAGAAAAATGTACACAGAGCTTCAATTTAGGGGAAAGCAATAAATACTTTGATTGATGGCAATCGAGCCTGGTTGGCACTTTAAAAAGTGAATTACTCATTCCTGGAAAGCAAGATGTTAACTAGCTGATTTGGTGCTTAAGGCAGGAAAACTTTTTTTTTTTTTTTCTTGGCTCTCAGATGGGTACCAGACATTTTATAGAGATGATTTGTTGATTCCACGTGTTAATATGCTCCACAATTTGTGAAATAATTTAGTGTTTTGATGCATTATCCTCAGCCTTCCAGACATATGCCCCAGGGTATCCACAAGGGAAATTCTCTCTTGAACCACCCCATTGCTGCTGTCCCAACTGTGGAGTGTCTATGTGAGACAAGCACTGCAGATGCCACACACAAATATTGCCTTAATGCAATATGTTCCAAGCATACTCTGGCAGAGCTATTTAGTAAGACTCTGGCTATCAATAAACTTTCTGACAAAAGATTATGGAAAAAAAGAATTTGTAACAGGGCCAATTTGTCATCTAGAACTGAGGTACAAGCTCAAGTCAGATGCTGCTGCCTCCCCTCTCACTTCCATCTTCCAGCTTGAAACAAAACCACCCCAGGGAGATAATTGTGCTGATGCTATGTGTCATTTTTAAAAACTATATTATTGTCAAACAGTCAGCATGTTGGTCTACGTGTTGAAATTACAGCTCAAAAACTTCCTAAGTAATCTGCCCATTAGGAAAGAATCAGTCAAGTGCCAAAGCAATGAATGAAGACAGGACTGCTTTAATCTCTGAGAAACAGAAACTTTTCCTTTAGAAGAGGAGTTGTTTAGAAGAACAATGAAAGCTGCCAGTGACAGCACCTTGAAAAGGGATGAACTTATTTTGGCATCTCTCCTCCTGGTTGTTTGAAAACTGCACAGTCCCAATTCAGCGACGTCTTTCTCCAGGAGCTAGAAAAGCTTTTCTCTCTACTCCACTCACTTTCACAGGCACACAGGTAAGAATAAAGTACTTAAAACCATGTGGACCACTTTGCATTTGATGAAACATTCAGTGCTTAACAACTCCATTTAAGGTCTATTCATCTGCTGCAAGTGTTTCTGATCTGAAGGTAGAGCTGGTAGCAAAGGGAATAGTCTCTGGTGTGAATATGTGTATCTAAGACCACTAATGAAATTAAAGAAGTCCACACATCCCCAAAAAAAGGCAATGAATGTCAAGATACAATGTCAGCAGGCACCGTGAAGGATTTTTAGCTGAATTCACATCCTCACAAAATCCTTCTGTTTAATGTTTTGGAAGCAGAATTATCAAAACCCATAGATGGGGCTGACACACACTTTAGTACTTCATTTTTTTCAGTCTTGGTATCTATCAGCCTTAAAAGATTGTGATTTCTGAGCAGCACAATAAATTCTGGTGCAGCATATGGACAGCTGAGCTTAATCACTGCTGGCTGGCAATGCAACAGCTTGTGCTTGGCCCTGCTGAGAAAAGGCTGGCAATTGGAAGCTCTTCAAGGAAAGGACCATTTCCTCCTCATGTGACTCTTGAGCACCATGAGAGCCACCCAAACACTGCTGCCTCCTGAGCTGAGGAATTTCTTCCCATGCTGGCTTCTTAAGAGAGAAATCTCCCAGGTTTCTGGACTGAGACACATTATTCAGTACTGGAGAATTTAAACAGAAATTATTTAAGGAGCTTAGTAGATTACATCAGCTTTAAATGGGTCAGTAGTTACCTTGGAAGAATTGTTGAAATAAAGAGTGCATCTAGCTGTAGGAGACAGATGGGAAAGTTTCTTATGTACAGATATAAAACATAAAGCATCAGTTGGGGGGATGGTAGAAGAGATGTGTTTGAAAAGCATCCAACTGGCCAGGGAATGCTCTTGCTTCCATTTACTACTCATGTAGGCAAAAGAATAGCTTAAATTGTAAACACTAACACACAGCAGGTAATTGGGTATATGCAGGTGGTCAATGTCCAAAACTGAACTTTTGAACTCTTGAGCAGAGGATGGTGCTTCACTGCTGGCACAGCCTGGTGGTAAACTGTGGTAAATCCTGGACTAAAACAGAGGTGGCACATCTTGAATCCCCAAAGACAGGACAAAATGTGACAAAATGCTACTCAAGGTGTCTAGCTGGTCTTTCACTGTGTCAGGCTCCAGCTACTGAATTCTTGCAAAATCCAGATTTCTGATGCTAGAAGAGCTGATGCTGCTTTGGAGACCTGCAGGTTTATTCTTGGGATTCAGTGGCTCCTCCTGACCATGGATCCTTTACACAGCTCAAGCATGCCTTTCCCAAGGCTTAGGGTTCCTGGAATGACTGTCTGCCTTCACTGCAAACATGTGGTGTTTGTGGGTAAACACAGCCACCCAGGCTTTGCACACAGCTAATGAACACCCTGTTGCTTCCACTGAGTTATGAAAGCAGACAAGTCACATATCATTAGAAGTCATCTTTGAACGTGTTTATCTTCAGCTTACAGTTAATGGCTCAGCATTTATGTCAGGAATTGTCTGCTGTTAGTCCTGCATCAATACCCATCGGAAATTTCACTCAAACATGGAGAAAAAGAAAAACAGCAGGAAGGCAAAATTGGAATTTATCACCTGAAAGACACATGCAAGGTCCCCAAAAACCACAGCTCTTGTTATAGTAGCTTATTAACTAGAGTTTGCCTGACTATTCAGATGAGCAGCTTCTCCTGATCTACCTAAATGTTATTTCAACTTTAACAGCTTAAAAAATATATAATTGGTTTCTCAGCTCTCTCATACATAAGGCTACTGGAAGCATTTCTGTACCCAACACAAGGCAGCCTCAGAAAGCTTAATCTTACCTCAGGAAATGCCATTTTTATGGAAATTGTTTCTTGGTTTTGTTCTTTTTGTTTCTTTGCTCAGGCTTGTTAGAGTGATTAGAGTAATACCCAAAGTAAACTGCATCCCAAAGAATTCCCTCTGTACCGAGGGCACAAAGCACAGCACGCTCACCAGCCCCAGCTCCCTCTGTCACACAAGATAACCACACCAAGGGATCTTTAAAGCCTCTGGAGCAGGAGCTGTATTAACAAAAATGGATTGTAAAGATGACACAAAGCAAACGAACAAATAAACAACAGCCACCACCTGCTCCTTGTAGCTTTGCCAGTGTGTGCATGCTTGACATCAGAAACAGTTGTGGGTGGGGGAAATTAAAACAGAAGGTGCTGGATGTTGGGAAATGCTCATTTGTTCCCACCAGGTCTCATGCTGCTTCCCTACCCTTTGTCTTTCTCCATAGTTGTTTTTTTTTGTGCACATCTGCACACACACAACACTGAAAGCTGGCAGCAGAAATTCACTGGGGCAACCTTTCCACTGTTATCTTAGCCAGTTCTTAGTACAACACCTGCTACTTCTTCTGCAAAACAGGAAGATCTTTCTCCTTGCCCAGGTGAACCTCTTGTTCATACACCTTGATTCGGGCAATCTTTCACCTCTGGCCTCCTGAACACCCATGTCACTCATTTCCAGGAGAGTGAAGACACTCTGTGTTGTGTGAGTTATTTCTCTTCATCCCCAGTAACTCCTCCAGCAGCACAGCAGCACATCCTGGCTCTCAGGAGCAATGAGTAACCCCACATCACCTTCCCCACTCCATTAGCAATGCCACCTGGAGCAGCTGCTCCTCCCACAAAAGCTTCTGCAGGGGTTTTTCTCTTCCTTCCTGTGCAGATCTTCACACTATCCATACTCATTGATATTCTTCCCTATGGCCTCTTTCACCACAGCAAATTAGCAATGAGACAGGGAGGTGGTTGGAGTTAGGCTGTATCACAGAAACAAGGTTTTAATCACCCTAATCACACTGTTCTAACACCACACCATATCTTTGGGTACAACATGTAACACATTTTGGACACTGCTACAGTGGGAGTAATAAAATAAAATGTCTTAGCAGTGGCGCAGAAGCCCTTCAGGTACAGTTTTAAAAGGAGATCTGTTTTCTATACCTCTTTCAAACATGTTGCTCCCTGGAGGATGCAAGGCTGTAATTTGCATTGAGTGAGGCATTCAGATGAGGTCTGGGATGCAAACAAACGTGACAAGAAGGTTAAGAGTCAGGATAGAGAGACAGAGAATGACATGAAGCTGGGATAATCTAAAACGAAAAAAGCATCCAAAATGTTCAGTGTCCTTTTGAATTGCTGCTCTTCCTTTTATTGAAATGGAAGAAAATCATAGTGTGCTCCAAGATGGTTTGTTACCACCTAGGCACTTGAATTCCAGGGTTTCTGCACTACTTTTTTCAAGTCAAGGATCCCTGTCTTTCCTGAGAACAAAGTCCACAAAAACTTGCTATTATTTACAGTCTGGTATTGTGCAGAGGAGACCTGTGCTGGTTCAAAAAACCTCTGATAAAGACACTGAAAATAAAAAGCACATAGGTTCTGAAAACAGCCCCAAAGAGCTTATAGTGAGTTATAAAAATTCCTTTTCAGAGATAAGTCTTAACTTTATGTGGTGAGAAATGCTGGCTCTCACAGATCTGAATTTCAAAAAAACATTCCATCAACTTTCCCATACAAATGAACTAACTTTGGTTGAGGATATTGTTGAGAGGTGTCAGACCAAATCCAGGCTTTCAAGAGAAGTACACACAGTTTACCAAGAAGTTTAACTATTTCTTTGCTGCTCTCTTTTTTATTCTGCAACATGCACATACAGTTACTGTTCAGTAGACCAGAAAGACAGGAGACACTTGAAGATTTTTTGTCGTATTCACTCCAATCCAGATATTCAGCCACTCAAAGCTTTCCTTCCTGAAAATGCTCTACAAATCTTGCTTTAATGCCTCCAGAATTCTGTGTTTCTTGGTAAAACTCTACTTTGGAATGGGACTTCAAGGAGAAATCCCAGAGGAGAGAAGCAACAAAAACTGGCTGTGCTAGACCAGGACCCTCAGCATCCAGACAGGAAGGGAAGAGTCAGAATGAAGTATGACAGCAGAGGTCCTGCTTTCAAGACTTTATAAAGCAAAGTGAACCTGCAATGTAATAGGATTTTCCAATTAATGGATCTCATTAGCAAAAAGCAAAACCTCTGCGGGTATTTTTTTTAGATACTATCTGGTATAAAAAGAAAGATGCATAATTTAAAATTATGTAAAAGCCTTCATGGAAGCATCAAAGTTCATCTGAGCATACAAAAGCCTGACAAACAAGTGACAAGAAGTGCTGTCAATCACACTGTGTATTTGTACAGCAATAACATGGCACAGGCTGGATGCTGAGGTCAACCACAACAGCAATGCTCAATCTCCTGAAGGCTTTAAGTGCACCAGGACATTTAGATCCTGTTATTTAAAGCATATAAAAGTACTATTGTATGTCCTTGCACGTCTAATTCCAACCTGGCAGGGTAGAAGGCAATCCCACAGTGTTTGAGGGAATGAATGAGCCCCTTTGGCCCTGGCTGCCCCCCTGAGATAACTCACCACCATCACCAGATTGCTGCCTCAAGCTGGAAGCATTTCCACTCAAAGAGCAAGCCAAGCTCCCTTTCCTGTCTCACAGAAACCATGACAGACACAAGTGGCTTGGAGGACTTGTTTGTGACAATCTCCTCGAGCAGCTGGGCAGTGTCTGAGTGGGATTTACAGCAAATGTGTTGCAGGTTAAACAAGCTCCAGTGCAGCCTCTCCCTGCGAGGGGTTATTGCCTCCCACACACCTTCTGCTGTGGCCAAGCAGACAGGGAAAAGGAGGAAAACAAAACAAAACATGTCCCTGCAGCACACAGAGGGGAAGAGCAGTACAGCAGAACTGCCAGGTTTTATTCATTCTGTCATAGTCACTTCACAGTGATGTGGTGGGTGCCTTGCCCCTGGGCAGAGCTCATCTTCCCCAGTATCACCTCAGTGTCCAACCAGGTACAGCTGGGAATTCCTCTACTAATGGGTAACTGAGTAGAGGGAGAAGTGAGAAAGCTTCCAGCATCTCAGGAAAACATATATGTACATACTTCCTTTTATCCATGCAGTCACCCACATTATTCACCATCAGGAGTCACTGCAGGTTCCCTCAGTTCAGTTGAGCAGGAAGAACCCTCTTCTGTTTGCTCTGCTCTTTCTCAACTAAGAGACCTGAGTGTCTAAAACATCCAAATATCAATTCAGATGGTACATTCTCTTCTGTCTCCTCAGGGCAAATAGACAAATGTTTGGTTTTCCCTCCCTTTTTCAGCATTTGATCAGGTTAATTCTTTTTTAAATTTAAGCAAGCTGTAGGATCCCTGATGAAAACAGCTCTTTTCCCCTTCTCTAGAAGCACGAAAAAGATCTCCTCCATCTCTTTCCTCCTCCCCATCTTGTGATGATTACCTTTTTGCCCCAGGTTTCCTCACCCAACTCCTTGGAGAGCTGGACTTTACTCCCTTGATCCCTATGCAGAAGGGCATCACTTTGTCTCCTTTTATTCCTTGAATATTAAAAGTTTCTACAGACTTGGGATTAACAAACATTAGAGATGTCCCAGGCAGTGAGAACAGGGCTGTCATGGAAGAGGTTGCTGTGCATACAAAGAAACCCTCAACTAGAAGAGTCAGCAATGCAAGGAGAATTAAAAAGCACTGTTAAATAACCCAAAATCCTCATACATATTTATAAACTACATCACATCAAAACTAAATCAATACCCTCACTAGTTATGTATGGCCTGAGAAAGCAAGAGCTGGTAACTGGTTGTGCTTTACCCATTGTGCTGACAAGACAAGGAAGCCTTCACACAGGAGTAAATTCCTGGGCTTGAAGGGGAATTTCAAGCTGCCACATCACAGGGTAAGATGAAGCAGAGGGGAGGGAAGGAGCAGATGGCACAAGGAATTCACCTGAGCCTTGGCTACACAGCAAAATTTCAGTTAAAACTCTTCTATTCCTATGACAAAGAGAAAACCACCTCTGGCAAGAGAACAGGTTTCCCAATTTCAGCTGCATCTCTGTAGGTGACATAAACTACATCCCCCAACATTTCATACCCCACGTGCTGGGTCAGACTGTTCACATGGGGACTTCCATCAGCACAACCATCTGCTCAAACATCCCTTCTTGGCTTTCCCTGGGGGAAAATGCTTCTTGCTCGCCTGCAAAGCTTCAATTGCTATTCATGTCTTTGCAAGTAAATGCAGTTTGAACCGAAGATATGGGAGAATGCTTTAAAAAGTCACACTGGGATCACCAAGCCATTAGCAAAATGTCTCTGTCAAACATGCTAAACTTGACTTACATCACTTCATCCCCAACAACACATTTTCCTTATTCAGATTTAGTCTGCTGCAAAGTTGAGCCAAACCCAATTTGAATCTACCTTGAAATATATTTGGAAGACACAAAACTGTCCTAACAATAGTGCATGACTTAATGGTCTGAAATACAGCTGTCCTGCCTCCAGTTTGCTTTTATTTCACCAGTTTTACGTCACTGTGCTAATGGACTGGACAGCAACCAGCACATTTTGCACAGAGATGTGAAGGTGCAATGATTTTAAATTTCACTGCCAGGTTTTCCCAGAATTATGACTGCCAGGTCAATCTCTAAACTGTCTGGGCCCTACAAAACCTCCTCCAAAACACAATACTTCCTGCTGTACCAAACTCAGGCTTTGATTTTTATCATCACTTTCCTCATGTATTTATGAAAGAAAATGGTGGATGGGGGACAATTCTAATTTTCTGGTGTTTCTCGGTGAGAATCCAGCTCTGCAGCCCTTGTGTAACAATCCAGGGAGGAGAGGACAGCTCAGCCTTCCACTGCAGCTACCACAACATGCTCCTGCTACTCTGGTAGTTACAGTAATTTCGCGATTATAAGCCGCACCTTTTTCATTGAAGAATCCAGCCTACCCCAGTAGTGCAGCTAATCATCAGGTGCGGCTTATCTATGGACAAATCCCAGTGAAATGCCAACCCAGAAGTGAAAGCCAGCTGGGAGGGTGCCTGGGGCTGCCTTTAAAGGCTTTGCTGGTCTATGAAAACTGTTTGCAACTTGAGCACCTGACACCAAACCCCGCCCTGGCGCGATTCTGTTACTAACTCGTTACTTTGTCACACATGGATCCTCGCATAAAAAAATTTTTAAAAGTAAAAAAAAAAATAAAAAATTTAAAAAAACTGTGTGGCATATATTTGGGTGCGGCTTATATATGGACAAATCCTGTGGTCTACCCGGATGTGCAGCTTATAATCGTGAAATTACTGTACTTCTTTCCCATTAAGTTTTAATTAGACAGCACATGCATAACTTGGGAACACAGCCTGGCTGCATTGAGAAGGAATCTTTTCAACTTCATTTGAGCAAACCTGAAAGAGAGCCTTCCTGTACTTCTCCAACCTCAGATTTTCAGACAGCATCTTTAAGCACACAAGCACTCTGAATTTCAGGGGTCAGACCACATTTGCTAGGGACAATGCAATTTTCATTCCTTGCAGGAACTGCCTGGTCCTTTCCCATATTTCAGTTACTCTTTTGTTTTTAGTGCAGTTTTAGTACCTTAAAATTGCTGCTACTTCAGCTGCACTCTTTGGCAGTACACAGGGTCTCCAAGGAAGCTAAAGTTATTTATTGAGCTATTTTCATGAGCAGAACCCCAAAATTGTCTTTGGTATGGAATATACTGACAGAAACCAGGGATCTTCTGCTGCCTGAAACTGAGTAGTAGATGAACACCTTGGAATTCATCTGACTGAACGAGGAAAAAGTGGCCTCAAGAACAACGATAAACATCTCCCTTGCATAAATTTAGACACTTTTATCCTCCAGCAGGTCAACAGCAGAGGAAAAAAAAGATCAAGAGGGGTGATAAGGGAAAAGCCCATTTGATGTTAGTGATTTCAGAAAAAAATATTATTTTCTGTAATCACTGAGAAAGGAGTACAAATCTCTGCCATCATCTTGCTTAACAGAGCTCAACAATGCTTACATTTCACTTGAGAGGAAATATCCATTTTCATTATTTCAGCCCACTCAATCACTCCTCCTCCACTCTCTTCTCCAACTTCAAACCCTGACTCGGATGTATTCACTTACTGGAGTTTGCAAATTGCTAATCACCCATTGGCAGTATTGATCTGCACGTTTTACTGCAGTGGGAATGAGACAGCACCGGCTAGTGAATAGACTGTGAAGACTGAAAAATGAGATTAACCAGCTCGCCTCATACACATCGAGTTATCTGCTGCCTCGTTCACTTTTCATGAAGCTTCCAGAATGCAGCAAACTGAATCTCCTTAACTCACAAGACAGGGTTGATACATAACTCCATTAGAAGAAAAGATCAGAAAAAGCAAGTAACACAATTTCATGGAAAACAGGTCTTGTCAAACAGACTTGAAGAGATTTCAAGTCTAGTTAACTAAGATAACTGTGTTGACATTACAGAATAGAAATTCTGTAATATATTTGCCTCGGTATCAAAATCACATTTTCTTTTAAAACCAGCATGATGCAAAATCAGACTGTGGCAGTTTTTTAATGGCCCAGAAGCTGATGAACTAATAGTGACATTTCCCTGCTACTTTCCCAACAAAATTGCTTCTCTGGCCGATCGTATACAGCACACATCCTCTAAGATACATAAGAAAATAATAAAGCCTTACTAAAATATGCAGATAACACAAAGGCAGAATTGTAGCAAACAATAAAGCCCACAAAGAGAGCCTAGAAATCTGATTGTGCATAGGCACAATCATTCCCTATGAATTCAAATGCATTGAGAGAGATCCCAGAGAGCAGAACAGCCTCAGGTACACGACACAGAAGGTGCTTTCTGGAAGACAGTGTCTGGAAGGAGGCCACAGTAATAACTAAGGGTTACCTCGAATTTAATGCTATGGGGAGAAAAAAAGACAAGGAACAGCCAGGATCTTTATGTATCATTGAGCAGGACTAAAGAAACAATACTGTCTGTCCTTGAAGGCAGCACTGATGAAACCCCTACAGTGGTATCACACCTAGGTGAGGTGTGCAGGTGTGAGGGTGCTGTTGAAAATTAAGGAAAGTGGAGAGAAGATTTCCATGAATGACTCATGGTCCGAAAAAAACACATCTTCCACTGAGAAATTAACAGAAATCAAACTATTTCATTTGCTATGGAGAAGGCAGAAGCAATTTGATCTGGGTTTTCCGTGGAAATCTGACACTAAATGGTTCTTTAATGTAGCAAACAAAAGCACAGAGAGAACCCGATAGCTTCACTTCATGGTGAAGCCAGTGAAATGGAAATAATATATATTTTTAATAGGGATGGCTAACCAGGGAAACCAATACATTGTCTGTTACTTAGTGTCTTTAAATCAATACTTGATATCTTATTAAAAAGAGTCTATGGAGCAACCACAAGTCACTGGGCAGATTTCTCTTAAAACTGTATTTTTGTGTTATATCAGAGTAATGGGTATTCTTTTTGGCTGTAAACCTCCTAATTCAACTCATTCCACTTCCTCTAATTCAAAAAAAAAAAGCGTTATCCAATACTTTTATCCATTCTCTCTCATATCATTAATTCTCTCTCTTACTTTATAAGCCTCCAGACAATTCTGTAACTTCAGCATTTATTCCTCTTAGATATAACAAGAACTTAGATGTTATCACTGACAGTTTAATCTTTTTCAAGGAGAGTTTTAATTTGTAGCGAAATTACAGTAGAATCAATGCCTCTAAATACAAAAATAGTTTCAAATCTATGTTCATTTCAATATTCCAGAGTGGCAAGGCTGCTCAAATCCTCAGGTGATGGAAAATCAGAATGATACTTAAGACTCAACCACTGAGATTGTGCTTTTTTTTCCCTGAAGGAGATGTCTTTCTCACAGTCATAACGACAACTTGAACATGTGGATGCTCATCCATACAGATGTAATTCAGCTCATTGGAAAATTACAAGGGTTATTTGGTGATTAAGAGTGCAAAAAATCAGAGAATGGAAACAGATTTGTCGCCTGCCATCTTTCTTGATCCCAAGGCTTTACATTAAGGAGTCGCCATCCTGATTTAAAGGGAGTAAAGTCAATTTAAGAACCACTTTTCTGAGAGATAATGAAGAGAGAAACAAAGATGGACTGAGATGTGAAAGCTCTACAAGTCACAAAACTCAAACACACCTGTCTGCAACACCCCAACCATGTGTACACATTCTTTGTAAAATAACCATTCTGCATGTGTTCACCTTCATTAAAGCCAAACCTTTAACAACCTATTTCTCACATTTCTACCCAACATCCTGCTGCCAGTCTCCCACAGCTGCCCTCTGAAGGGAGGGCATCGAGTCTTGAGCCCTTCTGGGGAGGTACCTGAAGGATTGCAGAGTGGAAGGGGAGCAGAAAAGCAAACACCTTGAAAAAGCACAACTCCCCCCTGCAATCCCATATTATTCCTGCTCCAGCATGCACGACTCACAGTAACAACAATATGACAGTGGTTCTTCATGTGCCTCAAGCACAGTTTCAGACAGATAAAAATTTATGGTTCTGCCCTCAGGAAAGACATGCAACATCATGAGCTGCCACACTGGGAAAGCCAGCTTCACCAGCCAGCTGCACACTGGTCTTCTGCAACAGATAAAACCCAGCCCACCACCCTCAGGCTTTGTTCCCCCAGCTCCCTCTTTGCCACTGCCAGCAATTCTAACCCACATTACAAATGCCCTACAGGAGACCACAACATGGTTGCCTCTCTATACTAATAAGAAAAAAAAAATCACAAATATCTCTAGCTTCTCAATACACGCCCGGCTTCTCTGGATCCATAATAAGTTTGTCCACATTCAACTTGAAAATACTATTCAATTTTATGAATTCTGCTTGGATCCGTACCAACCGCAGCCCTAATTTGTTTTCTGAATGTTATCTCAACTGTAAGAACTGATCAGTGCCTTCACTTCAGCTCTGCAGCCTGTATATTAAGTCAAACCACACACAAATGTGTTTGCCTCTCTCAAAAGCTGTTAAATGAGATAGTCTCCTATGGAAAGAAAAATGGAAAACTGCCAGGCAAGGAACAAGGAGTGCTGCTCTGCCAGGTGAGATGGTCAGCAAATTTTGGGTTACCAGGCTGGAGAGTCCATGTAACCCCTGTGGAGGTCAGCCAGCTGTGCCCAAACAAGTCCAGAGGTGCTCCAGGCAAACATAACTGTGCCAGAATCTGACAATGGATTGAACCTGATAGATTTGGACAGGTGTAATAAATGCTCAAAGGAAATGTGTTAATGCAAAACCTTTTTCTTTCAGAATTGTTTCCCTCTCTCTGTGATCTCCAAACCATACTGTGCCAACAGGGACTGCTGTGGCCAAGGGCCTGAGCATCTCCTTCATAGCACAAGCAACCGCATTTCAGGGATATTATCTACAGATTGCACAGAAGCCACTTACACTCAGTCACACCCACAACAACTGGAAGTGGCATCACCTCCAGCTGCCAGACCTGGGCACTGTCACTAACTCAGACACATCCCCAGCTCTGCTTTTGCATCATCTTCCTCTTGCTGCTGCTGAGCTTTCTCTCCTGCCTGTCCCACTCATGATAATTTTCATGGAGGTTTTGGTTTTCCAGACATAAGCTTACTTGACCAAATATTTATAAATAACTGAAGAGGAGAGCCTGAGTCCTGAGTTTTTTTGCTTACAACCTTATTGCTAATTTGGGCTTCTGTCAAGGATGGGTTTAGTGCTACCACAGACAACCTTTGCATTCAAGGGATTAAAAACTTGTTCCAGTGTTCCTGACACAGGGTTAGGGGTAGAGAACTACTCTTATTGTGGGTAAGTCACTGTGCTGCACTGCCAGCTCTCATCTGGGCAGCTGCTGCGACTTCAAAGCATTATCACCACTGCATTAGTCATGTGTAAATAGAGTGCAATGGGCACCCTCAAAGAACAAGGTACTTGAAGGCAGAAGATGAATTAAAATTCAGTTTTTTGTATATTACTTTCTACCAAGTGAACTCTCAAGTGCTCAGTCTCTAAGCTCTTGAGAAAGAACGGTAGCTGAAAAAACACAGGGACACAGGGGAGCAACAGGGGAATGGAGTAATGAGAGATTTGTCTGCTAGTGCCAGCATTTCAAAAGACAAATTTTACTTATTTTCAAAGCAGATAAATATTTTCCAATTCCCTTTCAGGAAATGGGAACATGCAGATTTGACAGTGGTCCCAAGGTTGCTTAAACCCTGATCTATAACCTGGCTGCCAGGGGATGCTGCAAGGGATTTGTAACCTTCAGCCTTGGCTGGTCTCTCAGACATGCAGCAGCCTTTGAGCAGCTGTGACAGGCATCCCAAACACCACAGCAGAAAGGGAGCTGGTGTGGGGGAGAGGAGCTGGAGAAAGAGGATGCAGGTGGTTCCTGTGCAAAGCACAAGTGAAGAGAGCTGAGAAGGCCCCTCCATGGGAACACGCTGTTCCTCTTAGCCATAAGCAGATCCCTCCTAGGAAAACCAGCATGAGGTAAGGTAAGATATTCCAGACTCGATTTAAATGGCTCCATCCCTTGCAGTCACATTGACCAGAACCACCTGAAATCTCCATTTATCACCTCCCTATTTTAAAACTAATCAATACCACTGCAGGACAGCAACTTTCTGTATAAGTAGAAAACAAGATGGCCTGGAGCCCTGGAAAATTCTCCCTGCTCCCCAGCAGCTCGATAGCAGCTCTGATCTTGTGTCTGCAGCACGCACAGCCAAGGCTGGAACATGGCCTTAAACAATGCAGCAGCAGCAGCAGCTCCTTTGCTTCCAGCAGCTCGACAAGCCTGGAGCTGAGAGTAGAGAAAGAGCCCCCTCTGCTTGCTTCTCCACAGCAATGTGTGCACGGGACCAAGGGTTTAACCAAGGGAAAGGGAAGGAGCAGTGGGATGGAGGAGCTGTGAGTGCTGTATAAACCTGTGTGAGAGTTTTCAAGGGGAGAGGGAATACCTGAGAAATAGAGAAAGGTGCAGTCCACAGGTACATGCAGCACTCCAGCTGTAATTCGTGGTGTCCAGGAGGCTGAAATGAGGGACTGAGTTGAGCTGCACTCCATGGGCACAGGCAGCAAAATGCCACCAACTGTCCCATGAGATTTTATAAGTGCTTGTCAAGAAAAGACAAGAAGGAATTTAACCAACCAAGGAGGGTCCCTGAGAGAGAGACAGAGGGTGGCTAAAGTGCAACAATAGAAGGAAAGGATGGAAAGAATCTGTGTGCCCCCTTGACCCTCCTGGGTTTTTTCAGATGCATAATTCCTATGGTGGTTTGAGTGTCAAGCCCATCTGAATCTTGTCACCACAACAACCTATACTGATGTTACTTCCAGAGGAGATACACCCACTGGGAATTAAATATCCTGGCACAGAAAGGTTTTTAAATAACTGCTCTTTCCTTCATTCTCTACTCTTGCTAGTAGCATTAAAAATAGCTGAGGAACCACACACACTAATAACACGAACCACAAGTGTCTGCATTAAGTTTTATCAACCTCACATGTAAAACAGCCTGTAAAGCCTGGTAGCCTGTTATATACTATACAATTACTACAGCAAGCATCCATCCTGTGCCTTTCACAGTGATCTGTAGCCTGGAACAGGTTCATAAACAGCTCAGAAAGGCAGCTGCTGTAGATTTCACTTAACTCCTTATCTATCTGCTTTAAACAGATTAAATGACTATGTCATTAAAATGCTCCAAGTAAGGCTTTGATCATAAACTTCTCATCATTTTACAGTTATTGAATCTGATCCCTAATGAATCTTATTCTGCCATATTTCTGCCTCTGCTCCCGGCCTTGCTCCCCATTAGTCCTGCTTGCTCAGTCCCAACACAACTGCTTTGTATGCCCGACCACTGCCTCCTACAGCCCTGGATAGCAGCTGCTGATTGCCCAGCCCAGAGCAAGGATGAAGTGCAGGAATTTCATTTGAGATAGGGTCAGAAGGAGCGAGAAAATAATCCACAAAATACCAACCACACCAAGCAGCCTCTCCATATTCTCTGCACACCTGCGTGACTGCAATTCCTTTCCGAGCAGAGAGGGGGGCTTGGGCACTGTGCTCTCCAACATCTTACAGAAAAAAAGATGGTTTATTTACATAGTAAAGGGGTACAAGAAAAAAGAAAAGCACTACTGAGATCAAGGGGTTTTCTGCCACAGCGCACCAGCAGGTTTTATCAGCTGCAATGAGGGATGTGCCTGATCTCAGCCTGTGCAGAGGTGAGGGATAGCTTGTGGTGTCCAGAAGTGCCCTAGCACAAACACCAGACACCAGCCCATGACTAAAAAAGCAGAAAGCCACTGCAGATCCTGGGAAAATGGAGAGAGAAAAAACATCCAATGCCCACATCCATACATGAGCCAGCAGTGTTGGTAGTAATCAGAGGAGAACAAATGTTTACTGGTCTGCAATGATTGGTAGAGATGGGGACCACTGAGGTCATTCTGCACTCCAAGTTTTGCTCCAAACTCAATCAGGCCACGAAACCAGGTATTAAATGTGGTGTTAAATCTCATTTCTTGCACCAGGTTAGTTTTTTAATCCAAGGGCCCACACAAAAGGGCTGACAGGAGGAATCTGCAAACATTAAAGATGATAAACAGAGAGGATCTTCTGACCCCACTATCAAATAGACTTTATAAAAGTATTTGTTTTCAGTATTTATTTTCAGTCCCTGTATTTTCTCCTTGAGAAGGAGACAACCATGTTCTGAAATTTCAGAGATGTTTTTCCAAAGGAAGTTCATTTCCATCAGGCAGAACAGGAAGAAAATGCCCAGGAATTCATGTCTAACTGTCATTCAAAAAATGCAGATGAATTCCATGATGAGAGTGCCTTTTATCCTTCAGTATCAGTAGGCACAACAGGGAAAAAAAGAAGGTCCTTCTAGCAGCCACAGGAGAGGAAAGGAGAGGAAAACTGTGCAACGTTCCATGAGCACCAAATGCTTGTTCCAGCTGTGAACTCTTGTTAAAGTCACATGAAAGTGTTAAACTGAATGCTGAAAAACTGCATGTTTGATATGGAAGAGGCCCATCATGTCAACTTGCACAGTCCTTGCCAATGCAGCACACTGACTAATGTTAATCATTCCACGTTCTAATTATCTGCAATTTCCCTGATGATCATCCTTTTTTTTTTTTTTCCCCTTTTTTCATTTTGCTGTTGTTCAGTGGTTTTCAATGATGCAGGCTGTAAGGCTTGGACCACCTCTTGGCCATTTGAGTGTTTCCAAAGAATACACCAAAGGGTGTGTTATTATCTCTCTCCATCATTGCCTTGGTTTTCCAGGACATACTTGGTACTTCTGAACAAAAGGATGGGAAAGAGGCAGATGCTGCTTTGCTTCTGTCCCCTCACATGCTGTGCACTGAAACAGACTGGCTGTGGAACCCTCCCAGTTGCCCCAGTGCTAACCTCTGCTAGCACTGGTCCTCTGGCAGAGTGTGCCAGTGTTGGGATAGCAGGAACCAGCATCTTTGCTATTGCCCAGCTGGAGTGAGACTGCTTAGTAATTGCAGCAGAGCAAGAATGGATTTAGTTTATTTTCTGCTTTACTCCAGTGAGAGAGAGAGGCCTGATTTACCCAGTGGCCTCATTCCTACCCCCAGAGCATGAATTACTTGCAGATTTCACAGTGAGGAGATACAAGCAGGGACACAGACAAATTCCTAGAACGAAGGAAGTGATCGGTCTTTTCTGCCTCATCACCCTCATGTACATATTGTGACATTTTAATTAGCTCCCCCATGTCTGACAGACATCCTGTGCCATGCAGAGAAACCACAATTTACTTCCTATCTTCACAAAAGTTGGGAACTTTAAAAAAACCCACCATACACCAAAAAAACCCAACCCAGTCCCCTCTCCCTTCATACTCAAGCAATTCAATTACTTGGCAGATAGCACTAAGAATCCATTAGAGAAGAATATATTCTGCATTTGCTGTGGAAATCTCCTGGTGATCTTATCTGTCTCTCAGTTCAAGCCCAAAGCTCAATTGTTTTCCCTGCCAGTGCAAGGAGACTTCAAGCAGCACTGAAATCTTTTCAGATGGGGACAGTCGTCTCATCTTCATTTCAATTTTACAAGAGTGAGAGAGATTTGTGGATAAACTGAAACAGTAAGAGGAATGGCTATGGGGCAATCTATTGGATTCTGAACAGCTTTGAGTTAACTGTTCCATCCAGCAAATTCAACATTATCCTGAGCTGCCTGCCTGAAGACAAACTCACTTCAGAAGCAGCCTTGCCCAGATTCAAGTTTTCAAGTTATCATTGAGTAAATCAGTAGAAGGACATCATCTCTAACTTTCACACATTCCTAAAGGACTCAGAATATCTTTTTGATCCCCTGGAAGCAGGAAACATCAGTAGAGAGCATTAAGTTGAATGAAGCAGCCAAGGCACTCAAATGGGAAGGATGAAAGGGCAGGCTTAGGAGGAATACACTTGTGAATTGACTGACAGCTCTGCTTTGCAGCATGTCCAGTGTTTGTTTTTTTCTCTAGGATGCTTGAGAGAATGGACCACACAAAAATTTCAAGATGCAGACACAGATCTGTCTTCTAAGCAGTGTCAACAGAAGCATCACACTGAGAAGATGTCAGAGACCTTGAAAAAGCAGGAAAGTCAGAAGACACAGACATTCAATCCCCAAACTGTTTGGCTGTAGAAGTTACTGCCTGTGTGCCACCATGGCACAGCCACGTGGCACTTGGATTTTGTTGAGCCAGTGTAGGTCATATTCCTATTTTACACCCATCCATATCAATGTCTACATTTAAACACATTGACATGCATTCTAATAATTGTCTGCAAATATATATACACATATATAAAAAATTAAATTCCCCAGTGTTGTATTTAATGTTCAGGCAGCTCCACCATGTTAACATTAATAATATGAGCTCCCACATATCTAATCACACTTTTCCTTGCACATCTAACAGAATGACCTCTGAGCAAGCCCTGACTCCTTGGGAAATAACCTTAAGGTCAGCAGCTCTGGCTGAGATGGATCTAGAGGGAAAGCAGCTCCACAGCCGAGCTCCCTTGCAGTCTGCTGTCAACAGCTTTTCACATCCCTCTACTCATAAAAATGAGCAAATTTCTGTAATTGCTACTGATTGTGGTAGCACTGCACAGAGAAAAAGAATGTATCCACTGGAAGACAACCAAAAATACACAAGAGGTCCTCTGGAGAGCTCATCCTTGCTGCACAGCCTTCATGTTACTGGTTTTTCAAGTTTTTCATCTTACTAGAGCCAGAAGGATGATGAGCCTCCTTTTCAAAAGCAGTGTCTTTGTTCTGAAAGGTCACAATCTCAGCTGAGCATCTTCTGTCATGTCCAACATGCACAACAGCTTTCAGGGAGTTTTTATTTCGTTTTATATGTCCTGCCAAAAATGCAAAGAACAGGCCCAGAGCTGCTGCATCATTTAGGAAATGCAGGGTTTAAATGGGGATCAGAGAGAGCAGCAGAGCTCCTGCTGGAGCTGAGCCCCATGCCCAGGTGAGCAGGTTGGGATGGAGCACCTGGGAGCCCTCCCACCTGCATGGAACACAGCTGGGCTCCTGAACACCTCCTCATGGGATACTGCTCATTTTTTAAAAAAGATTAAAAGGAGATGCTCTTCTCACAGCACTTCACTTACCCTGCCACTCCAACTGTCCATCCTTGTTTTAACAGAACTGCTTTTCTGCCTAAATTAGGCATCATCTTCCATTCCACTCTTACTGTCTTACAAATCTAGCCAGGAAAGCTGTCAAAAACAATTACTTTTTTCTCACTTGTCTGGATCCATGTCTCTTTAAAGTCTTATCAAACAACAGCAAATGGAAATTGAGCCAAATTTGGGCTGGGAAGGGCCTGAATCATGATCTGTGTTCAGGGTGTGCTGTGTTTTTGGGGTGTTACTTCTCCCCACTCACCCCTCAAGCACACCACCAGCCTGCACTGCCAGATGAATGCTCAATGCTCCACGTCCAAGTGACAGAGGCATGTCGAGTTCCCTTCCCACTATTCAAAGAAATTCTTCAGAGAAAACCCATTTTTTTCATGTAAATCTCTGCCTCCCAGTGTCACAGAGGTGGTAGGTCAGTCGATCAAAGGGAAGAGTTCTGGGATATGTAAGATAAAGTACCAACACCTCACAGGCCTGAATCCCCCTGACACAGGTCACACAAAAATGTGTTTCTCTGATGCACACTGCCACCCCCACCAGTGCCTCAGCTCAGAGCATCTCCCCATTGCCTTGAGTATCTTTTAACATCATTACAAACACTGCCCACTCTTCACTGTGACATGAAACAGGCAGATTTTCCCTCTTCCCCTCATCACACACTCAGAGAAAACATTATTAAATTCTGACTTATTTCTTTCCCATAATCTGGGTGACACATCCTGCCCTTTTGTCTCCTAGAGATGGTGTCAAGTACATATACCAAGTAGTAGAGGAAAAATATGGCACCATAATCAGAGTATCTTTATCAGAAGAATAAAACTGCTGAAGAATATTACTGAAAGCTTAGACTTACAAAGCCAGAGCACAACAGAAGTGGCAGAAACAAGGGCAGCATGAAACTGTGACCTATTACTTCGTTTTAATCCAAAACACAGAAATAATTGGGTCATCAACCAAAGGCTGAAATGGTAATGAGTAATGAAAAGCTAAAAGCCTAATGTGGAGAGAGCTGCAACTCATGGACATGGTACTCATAAAAGTCTGAGAGGAAACACAAAGCTTCAGTAAACAAACCTTGTGAAGCGTTATTTGCGTTCTACAGGTCTAAATGACATTTTTGTTTTGTTTCTGTGACATGGAAGCAGGATTCAAAGCAGCAGAAAAATAATAGAAAACGAAGAAAGAACAATTGAAAACTAATTTGTGCCACTGAATGACTACAGAGAAAAACAAGAAAACTATAAAGGGACAGTCACTCTTATATCTTCCTGGAACTTTGTTTTTCCTTTGTGAGATAAGTAAGATTAGAGAAGTTTAAAAGTGAAGACTCATTTTAAAATGGTTGTTTCTGTCTCATCAGCCCTGGCTTTCACCCACAGGGTGATTCTGGGGATCAGTGAAAGACACAGAAGCCTTCTGGAGTTGCTGCTTACTACTCCTTCACTGCCATGCACTGTAAGTATTTGGGTGGGAATTTAAATACACAGCTCAGAGTCTGAATGTGTGGTTGTAGCTGAAATTACTGAGTTTTGTACACTGCTGCTCTGTTTACCATACAAGACCATCAACAAGAGCGGTGTCTCTGTCCCCACACTCCCATGGAGGCAGTGCACACACCCCAGATTTAGAGGTTTGGTGCCATGCAACCACACTTTGCACAACTTTTAAAACATCACTGTTTATTCTGCAACACCTGTTCAGAAAACCAAAGTTTGTTCCAAGCCAGCTTTCTCATACCACAGAAGGACTGGAACAATTTCCTATGCAGAACACTCATGTTGCAGGAGCAGCCTCCTCCTTAGTGTAGCAGCATCCTCATCTGCATTTTGTGCTCCATTTTTCTACTCCAGCATGGATGGCACCTCCTGAAGTTCATGTTTCCTGTGTAGTGGTACAGTGGCCTTTCCTGCAGGACATTTCCTGTGGCACAGCTCTCCCTGCCTGCTCTGAGCTCCTCGTGCTGCTGCTCAGGTGCTGACACTCAGTGCACTGACCTTTCCTGTTTCAGAGATGTTCAGGAAATCCAGCGCTCGCCCTTCCTCCCCCTCTGCTCCTCTAATGAGCTTTGTGATGCCACATAGCTGCTGATATTTTCAAGGGTAGTGGCAGGAGAACATTAATGAATTTATTCTGGATTTTCATGTTAAATGTATTATGCAAATGTTAATCAGTTTCTGCAGAACTCTGAGAAAGGTGTTGCATGAAATAAACAATACGGTGGCAGCTCTGGCAGTGGAATTTATAGAGCTTCAGGTGTTTAATATTCAATGTGCGAATTCCTTAAAAAAAATTTTTTTAAAGGGCATGTTGATAAAATTTTCCTGCACAAATGTGAATCTATGCCCTCGTGGTCCCTGATGTTAACAAACATTAGCAAGTCTGTTCTGTGTGTGTCCCTGATTCATTCGACATCCGCTCTGCACATCACATTTACCTGAGCCACCAAGGCCATCAAACAGCTTCTCCTTGAACCACCTAATGACAAACCTACAAGTAAATGACATGTTTATGCTTCTCCTCTCTGCTCCCGTGGAATGTTTCTAATTTCTGTTAATTCTAATAACAGCAATGTATTTGGAATTAACACGTACAAATATTTGCATAGCCCCAGCTAATTCAGTGTCACGTAATCCCCAGGGGCTGGATCACAGCAGGTTCTACACTCCTTCCATTTCACACCAGTTCCAGGATTTCCTGCAGTACCTAATCCACATGGCACAAGAAACACAATGTTTTTTATTCAAATAACACATATAATCCTTTCTGCAGAATTTATGGGCACATTATTGGGGAAGCTCTTTTCCCTCCCATTTATTTGGGTGTCACTTTAGCCCATCCCCTGTGAACATCAGGGACACAGTCAGAGCAGAGCAGCTCAGACTTAGTTTCTCCTACCCAGCTCAAGAGATAACTGAAGTGAAGGTGGTGTAACAGCCAGGCCAGCCACCAGGACATGCTGGGTGACTCCTCAGTGCTCCTCTGCCCCTGGCAGCTGCTGCCTGTGCCATCCCATCTCCACTGCTGCTGTCATCCCCAGAACCAGACCTGCTGGCCCCTTCTTCAATCAAAGCCAGCTTGCTGTGTGAATATTCTCTCCTGTTTTGTGTAAGCATTACACAGCTCTGATCTGTCATAAATTAACATCCATGATGTTTGTTTATCAAGGTTTTTCGTTGCTGTTTTGAGCAAAACTCTGTGGAGTGATCCCCAGAGTGGTCTCTGCCTATATGCACTTGAATACACTTCCTTAGGTCAGTACAGACCTGCTGCTGCCTGTAAAATTTAGAAGAGTATCTTTGCCTGTAAAAGATGAGCTTATTGCTGATCAAATCCAGGAGCCTGTGGAGTGGATCAGAAATCACTCTGTTCCCCATCCACTCCCACACACTCCCATGAACTCAATGCACTGGATGAGTGGGGCAGCACAATATGATCCAACCTTCTGCACTTCTGCAGCTGCACTTGTCTTCATCTTCTCTTTCCTGGGTCTCCTGCTGTATGCTCTTAGTTATTCTATCTCATAATTAAGTCCCTCTGGAGTACACACAAATTTGTTCCTACACCTCGCCAAAAGCAGTACCTGACTGAAGAGATGCCAAGTGATTTGCCCAGAAACAACTAATGAAGCCTTCAAGAAAAAAAAAAGGAAAAAAAAAAGAGACTGAACTACCTAGGTGAGGTTTTCACCAGAGACCAGCTGTGCCACAGAGGCTAACACAGAGCTCAGCATGCACAGGAAGTTTGAAAAGGGAAGGCTTGCAGATAATCCAGGAAGACTTGTGAGCATTTGAGAAGCCAATTAGAGAACCTTGAAAGGATGACCATGTCCTTTTAACAGTGCAAATGATTCATTCATCATTCTTCACTGGTCACAAAATGAGCAGTTAGACTGTTAAATGACCTCAGCTTTGCCTTGGGTTCTTAACTCTAAGCTGGTCACTGCCTGTCTGCCCAAGCCCTAACCATAAAATGAGTCAGTAATGCTTAAAGAGGAGAAACATTCTCTGTCCACCTTCCCCTGGGGTACAGCTCCCAGATGTTTTGTTATTCCCTCAAAATACAGCACTAGAAGAAGAAGGAGGCCATCCCAACCACAAAGGTTGCAGAGATGAGGGGAAAGAGAAACACCTGAATGCTCTGGATATCCAGCACTTCCATCATTCATGGACATCTCACTCCTGGAGAACCAAACCCAGCAGGCACTTCCCTCAAGGACACCCTCACAGGCAATTCAGTCCCTTGTATTCTAACAGCAAAGTTTAAATAAATCTCAGCTTCTGTCTGGGGTAAGCTTTCTGATGGCTGTCCCCACACTGTGTAGTTACGCAGCTCGTTCTGAGCTTTGAAATAGGCAAAAACCAATCATTTCAATATGTATGAATGACACTGTGTTTTTGAAAGTGTTGTTGTCTTATTACTGACTGGCAGAGAGGCTAAACACAACCAGATACTTCTGTGAGCAGGGACATGGCAATCAAAGCTGGACAGTCCAGAGCTTGTGTCAAGTCATGACACTTTCCCACAGACAAGCTGCCCTTGTTGGGTTTTGTCTACTCCTGAGATCCTCTCCCAGTTTTCCATCAGATTTTCTTGACTTCCAGCACCCGCAGGTGATTCTTTTTTACTCAGAAAGAAGTCAGAAAAAACAGACTGTTTCCATTTAGTCTCATAAATACACATGCACACGCTCAAAGGGATTAGGCTGCCAGCTTGGCTATAAGACTAGAGGTGATTTTCAAGCCCAAACACATCTCAGTGTAAAAAAAAAATCATCTATTTGCCTTTTATCCATACAGATCCACTTATCTGAACTCTAACTGGAGTTTCATTTTTCTCACCAATCAGCTGTGAACTAATTACGAGGACTTTAACTAGTCCTGCTCCCTCTCCAAGCATATGGATCCAATTAAGTCAAACTGCAGCTGATTTTAATCAATCTTCCTTGAAGCAGCCAACCTTGAAGAATCTCTTCTTCAGCTGGAAGAGTAGAGGAGAGCAGGAAAAGCAGGAGTAGTATTTGCATAAGGAACACTTCACATCCGCTTGGTTGCCTGTAAACAGGGCTCCTAGCAGTAAGAAATGCTAATTGAACACTCCTCACAACCCTTTCCTCCCACTTTATCCAAAAAGCACTGATTTGATCAGTCTCTTTTGTTCCTGGCAGCAAGCTGCACTTTTCCACCAGCACCTCTGGAAGATGATCCAGATCATTTCAGATAACTTAAACAAACCAAGCCTTTCTCTGAAATCTCAGCCTGCCCACCATGGGCCAAGCAGTAGCAGCTCAGGTTTCCTGGAAATTTTTTTTTGCTTCATCAAAAGGAAGAAGGCTAGAGGAGATGAGATAAAATTATGTGTTTGAACCCACTCTTTTCATATTATTTGAATCCCTCTCCTGAGTCATGGTTTTCAAATGTTTTCCTTAAGATAATATCCTGGGCACCAGGGAGGCAGTCTCAACCGGGTGTCATTTCTCTACAGCTCTACATCTCCTGTGTTTTTGTAATCTGAGGTTTTCATTAGCAGTAAAGACCTGGCCAGTGAGTGATATCCATGCTAAAGTCTTTATACCAGTGAAGGAAAATCAATGCAGCCTGTAGCTAGGTGTCAAGAGGCAAGGGCTTTTGGAAGATGGGGTGTGTGGAGGTGGAAAATGCCTTCAGGCATAATTCAAGCTGTCCCCACACAAGCACAGAATACAAAAAGATGTCAGATGTTATACACCAGGCTGTGGAGAGCTGTGAGCACCTCAGTTCACTTGCTAACTGAGCTCAAGGAGAGTGAGTCACACACCAAAAGCACCTTTCCAGGTGCTCCTTTACCCTCTGCCCAGCCCAGGGCCCCCTTGCTCACAAAGTGGGCTTTTGTGCAGAAACCAGCAAAATTCCTGTGCCAATATTCAGATGCAAAAAGGGGTGAGAATTTCTTCACAGAGATGAGGATTAGACATTGGAATGGCTGCTCAGGGACGTGGTGGATTTGCCATTCCTGGAGTGCTGAAGGAAAGGCTGGACATGGCACTCAGTGCCATGGTCTGGTTGGGTCATGGTTGGATTCACTGATCTGAGGTCTTTTTCAACCTAATGATTCTGTGAATTGGAGACAAACATTTTTGAAACACATTCAAATGGACATTTTTAATTACAAATTATTAGCTGTATCTCCCTAGATTTCATGCACCAAACACAACTTTATGAGCCCAACAGATTCCATTCAGTGTAAAGCACTCAGAGCCTTAATTCTACAAACTGTCCCTTCCAAATTCCTAACTTTATTATGTCCCTTCTACATATCTTTCCTTTAGTAGATACAATTCCAGGAGTCAGAGGTTTTATTTTACAAGAAGAACTGCACATAAAGATTTGTCAGAAATCACCTTCTATCCACCTGGTTTGAATGTCAGCCCCTCCTCTTACACCTTTATTTGATTGGAATCCATGCTTCTCCTACGTTTGTAGTTTTATTCACCCTCCTGTTCAATAAAACCTCCTTGTGTCTTCTGTATGTAGTTTGTCTTGCTTTTTTTTCCTTTGTGACACAGACTTTATTTTAACCCATCATTTCCCAATGATTTTTTTCAGAGGTAAGAATAAATAACATGTCAAACTAGCAACACTTAAGTGACCTTATCTGAGTGTATAATGACATTTTCAGCATATTTGCTCAGCACTGATTGAAGAGGTGAATTTCTAAGCTTATCCTTAACTTTGTGGGTTCTCACTCTAACAACCCTTCTTTCAAAGTGTTTATATAAAGAGTAATTTTAAGCTTGGCCTGTCAAGGTATTTGATTCACAATGTCAAGAAAAATTGGGAAGGCTGATGTTTTTCCCTCTGAGGAGTCCTTGGCCATTCAGATGGGCACACAATGATCAATACTGACACTTTAGCATTCAGTTTGCATATTCTTGTACTTGTGCTTTCCTCTCCACTCCTTCTCTTTGGAAAAAAACGACTTTGGGCATCAAGTCCTCTAAGACACAAGTAAAGTGAGACTTTAGGGACAGGTGGAGCTACCTCCTGTTAAATAAGGAGTTAAAGCCATGTCCTCAGCCTTGGCAAGGGAGATGGAAGAGCTTCATTACCTGAATTCACTCACTAACTCAAAGTTTTCTCTTTCCTGGATCTGCTACTCAAGACTCGACATCTCAAGTCACTTGGTTCATCTTTGTATGAACAAACACAGCAGATCTTTGTGATATTTAGAGATACCATAAATAAAATAGGGAATTTCCTTCTTGGAAAGCCAGCAACCACTGTAAGACCATGTAAGGAAATTAACTATGACCTGAGCTGTAATCTGCTCTGAAACCAAAGCTGCTCGTGTGTTTGTTGGAGACCTAAGCATCCAAACACATCCAAAGCTTTCATCTCCTTCTGATGACTGAAACCCAATTAAAGGAGAGCAGGGTGACAGGTTTCACACTAAACATGGCTCAGCAGAGATGCTCAGCAGCTCTTAGCTCCCTGCTTTATCAAAGCTGTCACTTTCCCTGTCTCCAGGAATGGGTTATAAAAATAAAAAAAATTGATTCACATCTAAGAGGTGTCAACATAACATCAATGGTCTGGCTGAAATCTGGGTAATTTCAAACCTGCAGGTTTTCTACCATGAAGCAATTTACCAAAGAAATGGGAAAAATAAAGATAAAAAGAAAGAAAAATTAAGATAATAGAAAGCTACAATGATAAATTGCTCTTCACATCAGAGAGAAAAGAAGGAAGAGATAAAACTCTTCATAGAACAGACTCATGTTCTTGTTTGCTCCAGAATTTTTCAAACAGGAAACACCACAGAAGCCTGAAGCAACTCCCCTGCCCTTCCTCTGCACAGGAAAGACGTTTCTAGGGTGACAATAAACTGAACAGCCAGCCCACTTACCTGCTGCAGGCACCCTTGTGTGAGATTTCATGGATCTGTCCAGATCTGCCATAGAGGACAGCAGCAGGAGAAGGCAGAACACAGAGTGGCAGAGCAAAAGGAACACAGCTTCATCCTCCTGACTCCAACCTTCTGCTCTCCACCTCTGTGGATGCTGCCAGCCCATCCCCTCTCCAGCACTGATGATTCCTGGCTTGGAAAGCTCCTGCCTGCTGAGTGGTCTCTGCATCCATCACTGACTTCAACAGGAACAAAACTCAAAATTTCCCATCCACTCCATGCTGTCCAGCCCTGTCTGTGCTCCTACTTTGTCATGAATGAACTTGGGGACAGACAACTTCTAGTGGTTAACATGGAGCAATTTTTAAGGCTCCAAGAAGAGAAGTCCTGGAGAGTCATCCACCATTTGTGGATTATGGACAGAACCTGTGTGATTCCATGTGACATGAAACCTCTCCAATGGCATGGTCAGGTGTGACAGTGCAGTCAGCACAGCTGCCTTGCCCAGATGGAGGGGAGGGAATCTCTGTGCTGGGAGCACATCTGTTAGAGCAGCCATGGCACATGGACCATGCCAGGCTCTCCAGCTGCTCTGCACTTCCACACTCCTACCTTGAGAGTGAGGCTCTCCAGCTTCATTTCCAGAGATCTGTTCTCCTCTGCCAGCTTGCTGCGTTCAGCTTCCAGCTCCTCTATTTTCAGCCTGGAGAAGAAGGGAAAATTAATAGACTTTTGGGTGTTCCTGCACAGTCCCACCACAAATAATCAAGTAAAGCATGCAATCAGAAGCAGTATCAGATTATTCCTGCATTCAGTACCACAAAATTGCACTACTGAAGGAGCTAAAGCCTGCTAAAGCATATGGTTAGAAGTGACATGTTTATATGATGAGAATATAATTAGTAAAAGTATATTAAAAATACACAATTTGAATATAAAGCAAGTTCAGCTTGGATACCTTCTGAACCACAGACTGAGTCTAGACCATCATGTTTAATAACCACCAGCAGCTAAAACCTCCATAAGGCATCAAATCGCTTTTTGATCTGATTTATACTTTTGGCCTTCACAACACTCCTTGGCAGTAAGTTGCACAATTTAATTATGTGCTGTGTGAAAAATTAGTTCAGTTTGTTTTATACTTCACATGTGATTATTTCACTGAGGGCCCGTTAGTTTTGCTGTGAAAAGTTGTGAATAATTGTACCACACTCTCGTCTCCACACCACAGTACAGGCCTCCTCTATTATTTTCCTGAAGAATCTCAGTTTTGTCTTCCTTCACACCAAGGATTTTCCATATTTTTATTTTTCTTCCTTATTCTCTCAAGTTTTATATAGACTTTTTGACATGAAATAAGCTGGAATACAAAGAGCATTCAGATATATTCAGTGGTACAATGAGGATTTCTGCTTTATTCTCAGCTTCCTTTCCAACAGCTTCTAGTATTCTATTTGTATTTTTAACTATGGAGCACCTACCTAACATTTTCAGAAAACTGTTCACAATAATGTAAGATTTCTCTCTTGAGTGACAACAGCTCATTTAGAGCTCTCTGTTGTGGGAGTAGAAGTAAGGATGTTTTTTCTTGTGTGCATGGGTTTGGCAATTATTGATATGCAACTTCATCTCCCACTTGAAGCAGCATCCTAAGATTTCTTAAATTCTGAATGCTCTGATAAGCTGAATAATTTCATATGATCTCAAACTCTGCCACCTCACTACTCACAGACCCCTTTTTTGTGTTGGACAAGTTCCCAATTCCCAATCAAAACCATTCTAGCACCTAGTGGAAAAACCCTCAGCATTGTAAAAACATTTATTCTTTGATTTTCAATATTTTACCTTTGTATTATATCAGCAAATTAATGAAAGAAAAATGCATGAAGTTTTACGAAGTAAAAATTATTGCATTATCTCTGGCTCAGGAAATCCTGGAGACAAGGCACAGAGAGCTCCTGGCAGGGTACCCAGATGTTCTGTGTTCACATGGACACCCCCCAGACAGCACACTGGGACAGCCACACCTCCAGGGTTTAGATATTCTTATCAATCCAACAAAGAATCTCCTTTTTTAATTCCATCAAAGTTTCTTTATGTATTTGACCTTTGGCTCAAAGCTTTTTGAAAGGTCAAATATGTTAGATCAACCATACCAGCCTTAGACAAATGACTGGTGAATCCTTCAGAGGACTCTATCAAACTTGTTAGGTAGGAGATGTATTTATAAAGGATTGGATACAGAATTTTGGCTTACATTAAAGTACAGAGTCCAAAACCTTTCTACATGTTAACTTCTTGGGATTAATTGTGAAACTAACACAGAATAACACTGATCTTTGCATTCAATTTTCTCAGGATCCTTTTATCAGAATATTCTTTAAAAATTAATTATCTTGTTTAATAATACTTTTAAATTATCTAAATTAAGCTGAAAATCCTTGCACCATACAATAAGAGATGCAACCAGCTGCCAATATCCCAAAATTATGCAACAGCAATTTCAGGTACAAGGAAGAAGTCATCTCTCCTATTCATTTGGCAATAGTTCCAAACTTTTCCATAGAAGCAGGTTGAACTACATCATGTTCAGCACAGATATTTCTCCTTTATAAATATGCAGCTTGGATTGCTTAAATTATTTGTAAGCCTGACCCCTGCTGGCAATTTTCAAATATTATAAAGTCTCATCTTTTTTTTGCTCTTGGAAGCCTCTAAAATGTGAGGAACAGTTTTAGCACTGTCCAGGCCATTAAAAAATATCATCAATAACTTTCAGAAGAGGCACAAAGCTAGTAGGGATGGAGGATGCTGAAGCAGGAGACCAAAAAGGTCAGGAAAAATGGAAATTCAAAGTAGAATTAATGCTTTTAATGGTGCATTTCTAAATGGATTGCAGAACAGGCTGTGAGGAGAGCAACACTTCTCTAAGGAACAACAGCACAACAGCTCCTGAAAGGTCAGAGCCAGACACAGGACTCTCATCAGTACCTTCTCCATCCTTGACATGCTGAATTTTAATTGGGAACAAATTTCTCCCCATCCAGCTTCACAAATAACCTGATGCTGCTGTTATCTGCCTGCAGAACTTGTCTCCATGGGGAGGTTTAAGATCAGGCCTCTCAGTTGCCCTTTGAAAATCACTCATAGCAGCAGCCAGAAAACACTTTCCAAAGACCTGAGACACTGCTGTAATGAGGGTAGACTCAAGCCATTAGATTTTTGTGCTATTTCACCTGCAATTTTAGGATTCAACAATCTGTTTGTGCCCTTTGTGCCTCGCTGCTGAGCAAGTGGTGATTTAAAGCCTGGGGCACTCCCAGTCAGGCAGCAGGTATCACAGAGTGCTGGAATGGTTTGTGGTGCAAGGGACAGGAAAAATCATTTAGTTCCCCACTCTACCATGGGCAGGGACACCTACCCCTACCCCAGACTGCACTAAGCCAACCTGGCCTTGGACATTTCCAGGGAAGGTCATTCCTGCTCTGGATAATCTGTGCCAGAGCCTCCCCACCCTCACAGGGCAGAATTTCTGCCAAATATCCCATCTAGCCCTGGTCTGTGTCAGTGTGAAGCCATTGCTCCTTGTGCTACCACTGCATGCCATGGTCAAAGCCCCTCTTCAACTCTCTTGTAGCCCCTTTAGGCACTGAAAAGCCACTGTAAGGTCATCCTGGAGCCTCCTCTTCTCCAGAATCACCTGCCCTGTGACCAGCAACCGTGAACTGAGGGTCACAGCCTCTCCCCCCAGATGGCTGCTCCTTGGCAGTGTCTCAGCTGTGGAGCATCCTCTTTTCCTGACACAATTCAGGGCTGTAGGGCACTCCCTGCTTCTCCTTCAGACCCAAAACCTGCTGCTTCCTCTGCACTGAGGATGAGGAACATTTCTGTAACCTTTGTGCCACGAAGATTTTGGGACTGACTAGTGCTTTCACCATTTATCCCTCTCCTATCTCATTTTTAACACTGTTAAGTGTCCTGGATCTCCAGTGGGAAAGCATTCAGAACCATTAGCAAACAGTTTGTGCTATTCCAGCTTTGCTTCCAGCCCTCCTGGGGAACTCTTCCCAATGGCAAAGAGAGAGAAGCAAGGGAAATCCTATCTATATATAAACACAGCAAAGCATTTGCAGCTGGTGGTTAAAATATAGAAGTCAAATATTGAAAAATATTTACTGGCTTGGCACTTGGATTTTTTTCATTTACACTTTTTTTCCCAGTAAGTTCATGTATAGGGCTGATGGTGTACTGCTTTGGGATGCACCAGCATCCACAAAGGCAGCCTTGGAGCACATTCCTCGTGCCTCTTCTCTCCAGGGACACCTGCACAAGAGAGGTGATGCTATTTTATCACCAATTTGCAATTTGCTACATATCAGAATTACCTTCAGGTGGGGAGAACGACCCAAGACAAATTCGTGTGAATACCATGAAAAGCAGGGTGCAGAAACACCTGGGTACAGCACAATCATCTACCAGCTCCATTTTTGGCCCAGAATGGTCTGGGTTAAAAGAGACCTTAAAGTTCATTCAGTTCCAGCCCCATCACCATGGGGAGGGACACCTTCCACTAAACCAGATTCCTCCAAGCCACATCCAACCTGCCCTTAAAAGCTGGTGTCTCTTTAAAAACAGCCTTGTGCCACAAGGAAGAGACATCAATTACTTTCTGAAATATCAACACCATTGTCAAGTTTTGTGATACAGGAAGAAACCATTTGAATTAATTCCTAGAGAATTCATGAACTTCTCCATACAGGGGTTTGAAAACATGAAAATATCTCTGGCAAAGATCTCTTCACCTGTCTAGAAGATTTTCCTGTATCAGACAGCTCAACCAAGAGTTGAAGGCTCCACAAATTGATGCCACCTCCACAACCTTTCACAAGATCAAATTTAGGGCAAGAATACAGATTCACTGGCATTTGCTCAGCCTCATGGATTTTCCCTCTTTTAAAAATGGAGCTTCATATTGCCTCTACTGCATGTTTCATTATCTCAAATCAGAAGAGAGAATAAAGGGGGGGAAAAAACCCCACCTACAGCCTCAGGTCTCCTGAAATGACACTTGTGAGAATCAGGAGACATCCCACTGTGCGTGTTCAGTCTGTCTAAAAACCTCAGATCGTGAGACAAGGCTGCTCCTGCTTCAGAAAGGCAAAAATGGGACAAGCTGCTGGATTTCCAACAGCATCCAAAGTCTCTCTGAGCCCAGAGCTTTTCAGTGGAATTAACCAGTGAAAACTGCCCCCACCATCACTCTTTTTTCTTTGTTTGATTGGTTTTTAATGTTGTCAGCTGTGTTATGGGGTTGCCTGTGGATATCAGCAATGAGGACATGTCTCACAGAGTCCCCATCTGCGAAGGGGGCATGGCCATGTGGAAAAGCTCTTGCTGAACAGGAAAATACTGAATGGAGCAGAAAATGCATGTGTTGGGAAGATGCTATTAAGGGACCCAGATGGCATTGAGATGGTGTTAGGAGCAGAGCAGACAGAATTCCAGCAAGTGTGACTAATGGGCATTGGCAAGGACATGAATTTCTTTTGAATTACTGTAACTCTACCCAGCCACTAAATCCACAGAAAACATTTAGGATTTACTGGGGTTGCAGTGTGACAGCAGAACGAAAAAGTTCAGATTTGTTCCAGCTGAAAAGGTCCTTCAGCTGTTGCCACTTAAGTCTTCAGTGACATTCTTTTTAAATATATTCCTTTTATTTATAGATTGTGAAATACCAGTTTCTGCACAGTTATTGCCTTCCCTCTAAAAGTGCTAATGCCCAAATGCTGTACCCTACAGTGCAAGAATTCAATGGGTTGACCACTGCTTCTTTTCATAGGATCTGCACAATGTAAACAAATATTATTTCAAAGGGAGCAGCAAAAAGTGTGAGAAATGACAGCATTAGCACTGCTTTTATTGTCTCTCCAGAAACGATGATGCTGGGAGAGAGTTTCACATTTAAAGTTATAAAAGGTCTGACGAAATAGCACTTTGTTCTCAAGAGAAGGAGGAAAAACTGATAAATTCTTTAAAGTTTCTGGCTGAAAATTTACTTTCCATACTAAAGAAAAATGAGACAAAAGGTATTTTTCTTAAAAGCTCTCATTCACTCACAGGAGGTGCATACAGATTCAAAGGATTAATATGGATTTTTTTTTTCTCTTTTATGTCTCCCTACTCTTGTTTTCAGAAGTGAGCTCCCAGCCACAGGGTCTGTATGGAAATGCCTGGAGGCACAGCTGCCCATTCCTGTTCTGCACATCCTCTTGCTGGCTTCAGTGGTTCTCCTGTTTTTCACATTCCTTCGTGACAGCAGCTAACAGGAGAGGCTGAGCTCAGCCCAGAGGAGCAGACACGTCATCCTGCAGGTCACAGCATTTCAAAGACTACAATAAACTACAGAAAAGGAAGTAACTCCCTCATAAGCTGTGGCATCTCTTTCTCCACTTTGAAATTTGGAAGTTTGTGCTCTTTCCTCTGTTTTCTCCCAGAATTAGTTTCTGGCAGGGGCGTTCAGCAGGAAGGAATGACAGTGGAGTTTGTGCTGTTCTCCTTAGCAGCCTCATAAAATTGACTAAACTGGTGCTGTTGAGGCCCACAGGAGGAGGATGAGCACAGCAGACTTAAACCCTTCCCATTCTGATCCTTGTTCTCCTCCAAACCCCTTCTGTTCTTCAATCACACCCACCCAGTTCATTGCTGTACAGAGAGGACACATCCAGCTGAGCCACGAGGAGTGTTCTGATGTGGATCACAGCACAATCTTCCTGAGCTCCAAAGGACTGAGAGAATATAGTGATTTATTCTGTGTTCCTTATTTATTCTGTACTCCTTTCAGAAGGAGCCTCTTCTGTGAAGAAAGAACTTGGCCCAGTTTCTTGAACAATGCACAGAAAATGCAAAATAAAGTCCAACCATATCCCTTGACTGCTTAAGTCCAAAAACATAAAAATAAATCTTTAGGGAGTCAATTCTGAAATTTCTCTCCACCCAGATGTGGAGTGCCTGAGAGTGCAAGAGGTCTGAAGCAGTAATAGAAGCCAACAGTAAGGAAAAAAGAGCAGGGACTGGCTTACAGTGCTTCAGCAGAAAGAGAATGGCTTGCACCAAGTCACTTACTGTTAGAGCTGTGCAGAGAAAAGGGTGATCTTACTCAACAAATCCATGCTTTGTGGAACAGCTCTGTAACTAAATAACCAGCATCAGGGGCTGGGACAAGTATTTAAATCAGCCAAACAAAAAGTGGTTCAGTAAAAAATTATTGAAAAAAACCAGTCTGGAATTAAAATGTGGAACTGCTATGCACCCGCAGCTTCAGGAGCAAGAGAGATGAAAAACCAGAACATCAACATGAAACAACTGCAGAAGCTTGGCCTCTGCTGAAACAACCTTGAGAGTATGGCCCATCATTGGAAAACAGCTCTGCAGCATCAACCACCACACTGGGAACTGGCCTGGGTTTGGGACATAAATTTGTATGAAAGGTTTGACACCATTTCATGGAAGGAGGAGAGAGTAAGATTAGTAGTCAAAGAAATTCCTTAAAAACAAAGAGGGGAAAACATTATGCAGGAGCTTTAGGGCTACTGTTGAGCTGAATCAAACACCACAATTCCATAACAAGCAGGTACTTGTGAGCTGCACTCATCCCTGCCCAGGAAATAGATTTTCATTCAGGGCAGAGCCAGACATATCCATCCCCACTGCCAAGAGCCTGTCACACTGTGGAGTCCTCTGGACTCTGTGGCAGTTCAACTTCTTCCCCCGACACTCACAGCCCCTGAAGCTGCCCAGGTAATAGATGGCAAATGCTGTCCAGGGAAGCTAAACACCAAACAATGAGTGTGGGATGGGAAAACAAAGAGCCTGCAGATGAAAGGGTGCTGCAGCAACACCAACCAGGGAGGCACTGTAGAAAAACTCTGCAAACCTGCAGGTCCCAGAAGACAGCAGACAGGCTGCTGGCTTTTCTGATACACACTGAGTATTAATCAGGAGTGACAGGTTAAATGCTGCCAAGGAAGTGCTGAATATTTCTGCAGCAGTGTAAACCTCAGGTTTCAGAGGGTCCAGTGTGCCTTAACAAAGGAAAAGCTTGAACAAGCTAAAAAACAAAAAACAGAAAAGGCAAAAGTTGATGGAGACAGGTTTATCTCACTGAAAAAGGGAAGTCATAGCATTCTCTCCTTTAGCGGAAGTCAAACATATGATAGAATAAAAAAAGGAGATGTATGCCTTGGGCCTCCAGAACTATTAGAGCACCTTGAGGGAACTATAGGAGCAAGTCCCCAAGATTACATGTACAGCCCTAAAATGTATTGGAATAACTTAGCTGAACATGTGTTATTTTCAAACACCTCCCTCCTGCAATGGAACTGGGCTTTCAAAGACATAAAACAAGCTCCAGAGGCAAAGCACAAGAGCAAAGCCATAACATACAGGCCAGTAATTTCTGCTTCCTGCAGGACTCTGCTTGCTGAAAAACCTTGCTTTCAGTCCTATGAGGCATTCACACTTTATTGTGATGGAGCTGAAAATATAAAAGAATTAAGATGTGCAAGTCCAGTCAAAGTCTTACATCAGCTGAGAATAAAATACTCAGTCTGTGAGGACCTGATTCGCCCAACTTAAATAAAAGGAACTTTATTAAACATTCAGAAACAGATGAACATTTCTGTGCTTGGTATTTATTGTGTCACCTGCTTTGCAATGGAATCTATAAATGCTTTAATAAAAACATGGAAAGGTTGTTTAGCTTCACTGTAGCTTTTGTAAATGCTCATGTATCCTCTGCTGAAATGCTGTTTTGTAACTTCTCTTTCACTGAATCACAACAGGTACCCCTCTGCCATCTCCAGCAATGCACAAGGGGAAACATCCCTCTTTTATCTCCAGTGCTACACATGCATCAGCAGTACAAAAGCTGGATTCTAAACCTCTTCACACACATGCCAACAGATCCTGTATTTACAGTCGAGATTTGGTCAAAACAACAAATAAACAGCAATTCCATTTCCACAGGAAAGAAAGTCAACGGGGGGAACAGTGATGCAGGAGCCAGGCTTATGAATTAACTGACAGCAAAAGACCCCAAATATCAAAAGAAAAGAGCCTGAGCCTCCCAAAAGATAGCAAAGCTTATAAAGTATCTAAATGCAGGACAGATCATGGGCTGAGTGTTTCTGCTAAAGCTTCATGGGGTTCTCACATCCATAAAAGCTGGTGAGAAAGTAAAATGTGCTCAGAAAAAGAACATCCTACTTCAGGAATGCAAAGAAAATATATTGTGATCTTCAGCCCATTGCCTGAATAGCAGGCAGCCTATGGACACAGGCAGTGTCTTCACATAAACTTCTTCATGCACCATAGAATGGTGAGCTCCTGTACCTGCTGCTCCACCAGGAGAGGACAACTACCACAGCAGGCAGTGAAACTGCCCCAGGCATTTCCCTTCTCTTTATTTCCACCACAAAGAGCAGAATCTGCTCAGCTTTCCCCTTGCTCTGACCTGAGCGTGTCCACCTCCTCCTTGGTGATGACAGTGCTCTGCTCAGCCGTGCACTGCTGAGACTTCAGGACCTTCATCTCCACCTCCAGCTGCAGGAGACAAAAGGTGTTAGTTCAGCAGCACTGGTAAGGGCAGACACAAACAGCAAAGGAAGGAGAAATCATGAGGTTCTGCACAGGTCACACTCCTCATGATACAGATGTGAAGCATAATGTGTTGAAAGTCAAAACCTCACTTAACCCTCCCTCCCTCTGCAATTCCTTTTGCCTTTCCCAACTTTTTCTCCACAGTAGATGAGGCACAGAAGTTGAATGTTACCAGCAAAGCTTCTGCTTCTCTTTCAGATATTTCCCCTGTTTTCCCTCATGGATAAATGGGATGCAGAAGACTGTGTGTGGCACCAGGAGCTTGCTGGGACCTGAGGTTTAGTATTGGTAGTTGAACCTCACTCAATTCCTCCCCCAGAAGAAATGAACCACAGGATTATGGCATCATGCCACAGTTCTGAGACAAACACATTGAATCCAAAAGACTGGGGAATATTTCCAGCACTTTCCAATATACACTTCTACCTCTAGGTGCTCAGGTAGCTCTGGCTGAACAAACAATTAAGAATATTTTCTGCCTCTGGCTTTGTTTGGTAGGAACTCACAAGAAAGTATCTCAAAACTCTACAGACATGAGAACTTCTTACCCAGACTCTACAATTCCCAGACTTGTAGCAGTCTGGAGCCCTAATTCAGAGATAAGACAATGCACAGATTGATAAACTCCATATGTTACTTGTTTCTAAACCCCTCAGAAAATGATTTATTATGAAGGGTAAGCAGAGACAAACTACCTAGAGGATACTCAAACTTCTGTTCCAACACTTTCTCCCAGCTTGGACCTTCTTCACACACTCATCCTTGAGATTCTGGACTTCTTTTTGTCATCTGTCTTTTTACCACCTGTCAGCTAATTCCCCTAATAAATCTGTTGATGGAAATGATATTTTTTCACCCAGGAGGAAAATCATAAGCAACCCAGCCTTAATTATAGATGCAAAACTTATGACCACAGAGAGTTCAGCACTCAGTACCAGGGAAATAATCCATTAATACACCATTCCCTGCAACAGCATAGATTAGACCTGTACAGCAAAATCACATTGCAATGGCAAACTTCTGCAAGCTTTTTGCAGAAATTC
Source organism: Sialia sialis (assembly GCA_009812075.1). Classification (NCBI taxonomy): domain Eukaryota; kingdom Metazoa; phylum Chordata; class Aves; order Passeriformes; family Turdidae; genus Sialia; species Sialia sialis. The sequence continues at coordinate 4,718,471 of VRYO01002014.1, read as the reverse complement.
TCCAATCTTACAAGAAAAAGGAGCATCTTGTCACAGCCAGTCATATTGCTCAGACAGAACTGAAGTTTTGACATGCTGCCTCTTCACCCTTCCGTGCTTACCAGAAAAGACAGGCAGAGCATGGCAGTGCTGCTGGCAGGAAAGGGCAGAAAATGGATGGTTGGATGATGCTCCCACCCCTTTCTGACACCAAAAGAAGAGAGCAGAACAATGAGAGCACCAAAAAACATTTTTACTTAATTCCCCCTGGCACCCCAAAGAGCCCTGCATTCTCCCCCTGCCTGTCAAGAAACATCCAGGAATAAAAAATAAGCAAAGGCCCACCTGCATCATCAGGCTGTACAAATGTTAATGCATATTAGCTGCCTGATAAGATTATCACAGCCAGAAATGCTTCCCTCAATTTTCTGATTACTGAGCTTATCTCTCCCAGCTCAGCCCATCACAGATGGCTGGGGATAAAGCAAGCACACCAGATAATTCCAGGAATGTGAATAAAAGGTACTGGGATGAGGCTTCAATTCCAACCTACTTCTAGCAGGAAAACACTCATTATGCCTCCTGCTTCCCGTGCCTGCTGAAGCTTGGATGTGTTTGCTGTCAGGAGTTTGAGGATGCTTTCTGGGATGAGTGAGGGCAGCATTTGAAGATGGAAAGGCTGCTGAGTTATTTATCACTGGCTCAGAGGGCCCAGCCTCAAGTCCCTGTGGCACCTGCTGAGCCACACAGATAAATCACAGCCACCTTCTTGAGGGACAAGGGTGAGGAATGTGCTGTTGTGATCTGGGGTCTCTTGTGGTGGCTGCACAGAGAGGGGAAAAAACAGAGCGTGTAACAAGAAAAGGAGACGGGAGAGTGAAAGCACATGAGCTTGAGAAGCATCTCACTTGAAACACAGCAATGACAAATCAGTGCCAGGTCCGCTCAGCAGCGGCAGGATGAGATTCTGCTGGCTTCCTAAGAATAAGCTGAAGGAGAATGAGCAGGGAAGGGCACATGGGCTGTAAGGAAATTTCATATCTTTCTTATATCCTCCCAATTTGCAAGGGCCAAGACTCCCTGGACTGAAAATCTGATGTGCCTGAGGTGAGAAGGGAGAGGAGGACATAGTGATATTGCCACAGATGAAACTCGAGGAGTGAGATGTTGACACAGACCTGCTTCCCAGAACCAGGATTAAAACTTCTGGAGAATTTAAAGTCCAGGTCAAGACAGAATTTTGTGCCACAGGAAACTATTGCCATTCAGAAGTCACTAATTGTTTATGAAATAAGAAAGTAAAACAATTAAGGTATTAAATACTTCATTCAAAATGTGTTGTTTACAGGTTTCATCCCTAGCAATTGTTAGGAAAATGTCCCTTACTGCCAATCTCAAAGATATTAAAATATTCAGATATTAAAAATACTATTTATTATTATGTTATTAATGTCTTTTCCAGTAAAAATAATTAGTTGAGATGAGATGGAGTGGCTTACCCTTAAAACCCAAGTCTACTTTTCTGAAGACAACACAGTGCAAGCAGCAAGATACAAAACAAGAAGGAAGAGAATGGCTAAAAATAAGGAGTCTGTTGATAAAGCCCAAGAGGGGAGCTGCTTTCCAAGACCATTCCCTTTGACACAGCCTCAGGATAGCTCTGGGAGTGGGTGATGAGCATGAAATAATTCACCACAGGGGAAGTTTGTCCCTTCCTGTCCACTTGTCCTCTCAGTACCTGTGCCAGACAACAGACTCAAGATGGGGTAAGGAAAGGAAGAGCCAAAGCCCTCCTGCTGCTTTCTCTGCCTAATTCCCATCACATCCCTTTTCCTAAATTAATTTCCAGTCCTGGTCTCTCTTGTTCACCAGATGCCACTTTCAGCAGGCATTTTATGCTTTTTGAACCAACTCCCTATTCCTGGCTAAACTCTTCCAATTTTTATCAATAATTTTATGTGACTGGCTGAGTTAAACTTTTATTGCTTTGAATACATTAAACTAGTAGAAGTCATTACCAAGCAGAGAGGGGAAAAGGGCTGCTCAAATTACAGCTCACTGCTGTATTCCCCCATTCCATACCAAACGACCCAGGTCAGCCTTGATCTTTTCACTGGCACTGAGAGCAGACAGGGAACATTGCTGTGAAATTCAGCATTGCATCTCTTGTCCTGAAAGCTGCACAAGAGGGACCTCAGGACCTACATCATCTGCAGGAGCTTCAGGGATTGTATCACCCAGGATCAGAACCCCGGTGATATTCCTACCCTCCAGAACACATTAGCAACTTGGAAAAAATCCAAGCTGTTATTTCAATAGTTTTTAAATTTATCTGAGGTTTTTATGATGAGGCAGAATAATGAGTAATATCAGAGCCCATCAATGAATAAAACACATGAACAGGTACTTAATATTTTGAGGATGTGTTGTTCTCTTCTCAAAATATACTGGGGTCTCTTGTTCTCAACCTAAAGTGATCCCATTATCCTGAACTTTTTTTCTCTCTTTCAATTCTCAAGCAAAACTTTATTACTCTCAATAAAAAGTGATCAGGACACATACAGGATATAGACTAATTTTAGAATGTCCATTGTCAAAAATATGCAAGTGCCTCAAAAGATGAAATGCAAATAACTTTTCCCAAAGTAAGTATTGCCATCATTATTTACCAAAGGAGAAAGAGAGGAAGGAAGAACATAGATGCATTTTCATCTAGTATTTAATTATGTGAAATATCATCATTCTTTCATCCTTGCCTCTCAACCTGCCTGGACAAGATTCCAGAAGATGGTTCTCCTCCAAGTGTTAATGACATAGCAAACACCCACAGCAGGGTAAGAAATATGTTCCTCACTGGTCCTCTCTTCTGTAGCAATTATTTAAAGATATATGAGATGATAGGAGAAACAAAATTATAAATTCATCTCCTGACATCTAGAAGAAAAAGAACTTTAGAGTTTATCTGTATATTTCTGACCCATATTTGTCTCCTCCAAGCAAGCACCCTGAGTCCCTGCAATGCCATGGACCTGTTGTTCCTCACCCTCAACTCCAGCAGTTTTCAGCACTGACAGAGAAAAGCTTTCCCAGAGCCTCTCACTGACCACTGCTGTGCACACTCCATCTTCAGAGTGAGGCTTACCACAGCTCAGATCAGTCAGCCTTGAAAACCACATTCACAAACTTCTGGAAATTTTAATGCACTGCCCAAAACAATGACTAAATCTCTGTTCAGGTGACTCATTTTGGGTGATAAAGGACTCAAAATCTAAAGTACTTCAACTCACTGCCAAAGTAGGATTTGCATGTTGGAAAAAAAACCAAAAAGGGACTGGTTTACTCGCCCACATCATGTACACACATTTCACAGAACACATGCTGGAGACATACAGTTATTATTTGAATAATGAGTGCATTTTAGTGAGGGGCTGATACAGCAATCTTATCCTGATGAAGTGTGTCTGCACGTCATTCAGCATTTTTGGATCTGTAAAAAGCAGGAAATGCTGAATCCATTATAAATGTCTAAAGGTTTATTTAACAATGGGCTGATGCAACATCCTTTGAAAGGCCTTCCTCAGCAAAAGAGCTGATTTTGAACAGCAGCAATAAATGGGAACTGAATTGCACAGAGCCAGCATGGAAAGGTGAATGGGGAGGTTGTGTTGGACTACAAGTCTCAACACAATTCAAGAAGCTATTTCAGTACATAAATATTTAAAATGCATGAACACCAAGCAGACTTGGAAAGGAAGAGTCTATGCTAAAATAGACAAGAACAGAGAAATGAGACCCTGAGTATGACCCTTACACTGAGGTGTGAAAACAGGCAAAGCAGGACCTTGATATGACAGTGATGCCATTTGTGCTTCTCTCCATTCTGTGTAGCAGAGACTAAGGAGCTTCTCTGCCTCTTCCCAAGCACAGAAAGCTTGGTGTTGTCCACAAGCTTATAAATCTGGCATCAAAAATCCAATATCCATGAAACAACAGTGAGTTTAATTTGGGTGTCCATGCTGAGCATTCAGAGATCACTGTGCTCAGCAAAAGCACCACCACCTCTTCCAATGCCCATCCCACTGCCATTCCCAAGGGCTCTTCCCCCAAAACATCTGCAGAGAAGCACACAGAGGGAGAGCTAAGCCTCACCACATTTCCCAGTGAACTTTTCTTCAAGAAGTAGGACAGCACTTTGTAAAACAAAGTATTGCCTGCCATTTAGAAACAGGCTAAGCAGCCCAGGATTAGTTGGTACATATTTTCTTGAGAAAATTAATCCCCGATGCCATCGTGAAACAAAAGCAATAAAGCCGAAAAAATCAGATATTCAACAAAGAGTGGTTTGGAACTACCCATCTCCCACTTGGCTGAAGCAAAAAAATATGTATTTTTTTTCTCTTGGAAGATGAAGGCTGGCTGGATCAGAGTCACCAGTCTCTAGGGGTTCCACCATCTGTAACAAACTTGCTGTGCTTTTATCACTGAGAAGTCAGGGCTAGGAGCAACCTCTCAGCAAACACCTTCCTAAAAATGTACTCATGCATATATATTATTGTAGATACACACACACTGGGAAAGGGACATATGCTGACTCCTGCTTCTCTCCAATACAGTCTGGATTGTGGCTTTTTTCCTCCTGTTGCAGTAAAAAGAGAGCAATTTTTCAAGTTTATACCAAATGTCATTCTATTTCATTTCCAAATATAATCTCCCAGAGAGAAGGTTCGCTTGCCCTATTTCCAATCTCGAAAGTTAATACACAAATTTATATTCCTTTCTCCCACTCGCTCTCCTAAATTAAGAGGTGTAATTACTAGGAACGCTTGCTACAAACGAATGGAGTGCCAAGGGAGAAGGAGCTGTCAGGGCTGGACGTCTGCAGCAGCCACCCTCCCCTCTCCCCCATCCTGGAGGACCCTGCTTGTGAGGCAGTTTCTATCTTTTCCCATTAGCAGGGGTAGCTCACACACAGGAGCAGATGACAACCTCTCCCTTTCCAGGCAGGGCAATCATAAGGGACAAAATTACAAAATTAACTTCATCCTGGCCAAGGCCCACTGGTGCTTGCCAGGATGATTCCTCCCAAAGCCACCTTTGCCCCTCCTCAGCTCTGCTGACTTCTCAGGCAACATCAGGTTCCTTAACAAAGCAGAGAAATGCAGATCTGTGATCTAAAAATTCAGCCCCAGTCTCATCATTCTCCCCCTTCCTCATACCCAGCACCCTCTCCAAAGGAAGATTGATTATTATAATCAGACTAAGCTGTGACACAGCATTTGCATTTTCAAAGCACAGCATAGTCATTAACTAATTCATCTACCCCAAGGGAGCCTTAACGAGCATTCACCTCTGTCCCCTCTGATTCCCAATCCGCAGGCAGCCCACAGCTTTCCTTCCAACACCTCCCCTCCACATGGCACCAGCACAACTTGGGCAAACTCCAGACAGGCTCAGCGAGCCAAACGCAGCCTTGCTGCAAAGGAACAAGGGGACAAATGCACTGACACCCTATTTAAACCAGTCACCCTATGGTTTCCATACGTAATCACAGCGGGACAGGCTATGGCAGGAAACAGTTTGTTCTGCAAAATAAGGCCAGTGTCACACGGGCCCCAAAATGGTCCAAGCCTGAGCTGCCTGCCCAGCTGCAAGCATGTGAAGGAGGAATCACCATCACATCACATTCCCAAGGCTCCAAGCTCCTCCTGCACAGCCCAGCTCTTCCCCAAACACCTACAACACACCTTTGCTCCATGACTTGGCCTCCTGCCCCTCTCAAGTGTCTCCTCACATCCCAACAGCAGGTGCCAACCATCCCCACCCACCACCTTCCTTGGTGCTGTATTTGTGTCTTTTTAGTAATCTGGGATGGGTGCAGGATGTGACTTTGGAAATAAGCACTACTAGACGTTTCAGATGGAGGGAAGCTGGCTCAGAGCTCATAATTAACAAGCCTGGAAAGTTCATGGGGAAGAAGAGCAAACATCTTGTACAAGAGACACGCTGAGCAAGGGAACTGAAGATGTTAATTTAAACCCATGAGTTTATTCAAGTATAATTACACATTTCAACCCTCACTCCAAGAAAGGAACAGACAAGGAATCTCTTCCTCTCAGCCTGCCCTGCCCACGCTCACAGGCACTGCTGAGACCTCACTGCCACGGCTTGACAGCAAAACACTTTGACAGCTCCGTGTCCAAAACCCCTCTTTGCTCTAACAGCTCATTCTGAAGAAGGATCACCTCATTTCCATGTTCATTCAGCTCAGAGCCCAATGCTGTTATCAGCCACACTCCGCCACTTCCACCAGGCGTGGGGATGACTGTTTCCTTTAATTACTACAGAAAGCTCCTCCCAGCCAGGGAGAACAAAACAGCTGGTGTCCACGGAGAGAAGGCAACACTGGAGTAATTAGCCTTAACTGGCTGACACCTCCTACCCATTACTCCTGGTTAGAACAGCAAAACAGAATAAGAGCCTGGTTAGGGAAGCTGTCAAGGTGCCAGACTGGATGTGCCACATCCCTGCCCGGTGTTGGCACAACGGAGCTGTCTACTCTTGAGAAGAGCATCACACAGATCACTTCTTTCATGCAGGAGTAGGTATATTTTGCTAGAATCAAGTCTGTAATTTACAGGCAAAGCAACAAATAAATCTGCAAAGATGTCATACCTCCTCCAGACAGAGTTTGAATACAGTTTGTTTTCCTGAAAATATAGCCTCGAGGAGTTTCCGGAGCATTCAGTCAACAATTCTCATCAAACAAGAGCTTGTAATCCCACCTCTCACTCCCTGCATCACTTTTCTCATTGAAAAATCATCACATAATAAACAGTCAGAGAAGAATCTATGCAGTTACCAAGCACCTAGGAAGATCAAAGGGGAAAGAGGAATCCAACATCCATTTCTGTTTCTTTGTTTTCTAACATAAATACAGTGGAATCAATCCTGCTTAATACTGTAAAGAGAGCAAAGGAGCCTTCACTGAGTGCTTGAACTTAATCTTCTTTCCCTTGCTCACATGGAACAGCACACAGCCTGTGCTTTTAGGAACAGCTCTCTCGCTCCTGCTGCAGCTCCAGACCAATTTTGCAGTTCACTACAGCTGGGAGCGCTGTCTGCTGGCACATCTTGGCAGGGCCAGCAGAGCTAAAGCTGCTCTCTGACCTCCCAGAGCTGGGAAATGTGAGGATGGGGCAAGGGCTCAGCTATGGGAAAGCAGCAGCTCTCTGACAGGGCCTCCCAGCTGCTTTAAAGGAAGCTGCAGAGCCTTGAAGGAGCCTTGTTCCCCAAGCCTTGCCCAAAGAACAGGTTAAGTGCAGCAGGTTGAGTATTTTCTAGTTAAATGACCCATCCTGAGATTAGCAGTGAGCTTTTAATGTATAAAAAGTGAGAAATCTCTCTCCTGGTGCCAAAATCCAAAGGTCACAGGGTCCTGCCAAGACTGCTCTGCCCATTTCAGCCTCTTGGGATGATGCCTGCAGGGCCCTTCACTTGCCAGCAGCAGTCACAGAGTGAAAAGCAAACAGCAATTCCCTCTCAAATACCATATGTTCAACTCTGGTGCCAAAGCACAAACCTGGCATTTTAACCTTTGGTGAGCATGTTCTTGCTGCCACCAACAATAAAGTCTGAGGCCCAGCTCAGAGGAAAGGTGTACTGGATGTGCAGGGATGACATTAGCACTGAAAACAGCATCAACAGGACAGGGCCTGGCAGGAGCTCCATTTTATACAGCTAGTCTTTAGAGGTTAATGAAATATTCATAAATAAGTTAAAATTCTCCTGACAAGCCAGATCCTGTAATACAACAAAGAGTTGTCAGCCTCAATTAAGCGATTCCAAAGAGGCAGGGCTCTGCCATTCATTATTTACCAAGAGGTCACAGGAAAAATTCTGCTCTATGATCTCCTTGTCTCTGTGGATAAATTGGGTTTTACAGCTCCTGCTGGAGGTCTTTGCTGCCCTGACAGACCCCAGCCTGCCACAGCTACTACCTACCCCCAGCATCCATCAGCCAAAGGCAAGAAACACTGGGAACAAGCTCTTCTAAGGACACTGAGACACAAAAAGACTGAAAACAAGCTGATTAGGCTGTCAGTGTAAGGGCTAAGTCTTGAAACTTAAACTTTTTTTTTAAGCCTTTATCTCCCTTTTCATACACACAAAGCTAGCCCCAGGCAAGAAGAGAAGTATCCAGCAACCTTTGATCTGCAGGCACATCCTCTGAACATGCCCTCCATGCCCCCCCCAGATCCCATAGCTGGAGAGCTTCACATCCCCCCTGCATGTTCAGAACAAGCTGTGCTGACAGAATTGTCTCTCTTGCATCAGAGCTCTCAGGATGGCCCTCTTCTGATGCAGGCACAACTTCCCAGAGCTGTGACAGCAGGAGGAAACTGCTCTCCATCCTTGTCACAAGGAAGCTGTAAATCAATTATTATTTTGTCCCATCCTAACACAATTGTTCAACAGCCCCAAGTCTTCCTTTCCCTCTCTGGACATGCACTGGAGCCTCATGTCCCTTCTGCAGCTTCTTCAGGCTGCCTTTTAGGAAGGCAGAATAAAGAAGCAGAAATGACAGAATCCCATAGGTATCCTGGACCTTGCACCTGGTTTTCTCAAAGTGCTGAACACAATGTAGAGCCCTTGCATTCTCCAGGAAACTTCAGCTCAGCTAAATCAAACCAGGTGACTGAGGCAGTCCATAAACATCTGTGGAGATGAAAGAAGTCTAGAAAAAAAAAAGCACAAATCTTGCATGTCTATTAAATAGTTCTTCTGTGTCTCCAGGTTGTGCTGCCATAATAAAGCCTCTGATAATATCTCTATCCTGTTTCTCATTTAACCAAGTAACTCCATGTAATTCAGATCGTAGTGACAACAGTGACATGGACCACTCCAGCTGTTTCTAAACAAGACAACTACTCACTTTTCTTCTCTGCTCAACAGCTGAAGAGAAAAATCCCTCCCCACTTCTCCCTCTCCAGTCCTTTTTCCTGTTATCATCCTGCCTGTCAGTACAGCTCAGGTTTTAGAGACACACCTGTGGCATGGAGGCCACCCCAAATGATGGGCTGGGAATTAGGGAAATGCCCATGAGTACCATCTGAACTGGAATTGCTCTTCAGCTCTGGGTCAGACCATTTCCTCCCAGTCTGGCAGCCCCTGTCCCACAGGGAAGAGCAGCAGGAAGGCAGCTCTCCACTTCAGGCAGCCACATTTCTTCCTCCTGACAGTGCTAACCCCATGTTAGCTCTTAGCGCCTTGGAAGAGCAAATGAAAACAGTCCTGCTGAAACCAAACGGTGCTGCCATGTCCCATAAAACTTCCATGGTAATGGATCCAACAGCAGGTTCATTTGTGTAATGGGACTTTTAAACAGACCCTTTATTTCTTTTTAATTTGAAGGGAATGTGCTATTTGATCCCATGTGCCTGGCTAGATTTTTAAAACAGAGATAAACCACGAGAATTGACTCACTAAGTCTCTCCTTCTCACCTAATTAAAACAGCAGTGAGATAGGAAGGTGCAGAGGTGTAATGTGCTGATCACCTCTCCAGCCTCCAGCCTGTCAGCCCTGATGCTGCAGGATGCCAAGGCTTCCTCCACACTCCCTTTTGGCCACAGCCACGTGCAGCAGATGTTTCTGATGGTGCCATGCTTTGTGTGTTGAACATGAATTTTCCAAGAGGGAACACGCAGCAGGTGCAGCACACCAACTGAGGCTGTTCATCATTTCCCCAGGCTAAGAGAGGGAGAAAAAAAAAATAACCTTGTCTGTGGAGCTCAGAGCTCACTATATTCCTACCCCGTGGGGAAAAGCAGGGACTGGTTTTAATGTAGTTGTTTACAACAGGAACTGAGAGCTCTCTGCCAGGGAAAGGGAAAGGACAAGTGTACTCCTATCCCTCTATTCTAGGCTTCACTTCACCTTCAGAACCAAGACTCCACAGTTAAAACAGGGGGAAGATTCAAAACAGGGTATTAATGATTCCTGAAAAACCATCCTCTTCTAACAACTCATAATTCAGAATTTACAGGATCACACTAAAGAATGGTGTAAATACTGTGAAGTAAGCAAGCAACAAACGGCTCTGCTGGAGTAAAACTAAAAGTACCTGATAGAGGAAAAAGTTGTCTCAGACACACTCAAAACAAACAAAATTCAATGAAGATCTTGAGTCTAAAAATACAAATGCACAAACACAATTACTGATAGCACAGAGGCTTTACCACAGAGGAGCATAAACTGATGAGAAAGAGGAAGCTACATGAAAACTGAAGGAACAGCACAGAATTGAAATGTCAGAGTGCAAGTCCCCAAAACAGCTGGAACCCTTCCTAAAAATTGAGCCTTCCTCAGCCAGAAACCCGAGAGGAGGACAGAGTGGGGCAGATGAACTGATCCCTGGATGAACATCTGCACTAGGTACAGCTCAGCTCTTCCCCCACAGAAGTGGAGGAGGTTCCTGCCTGTACTCCATGATCCTGAGAAAGACACTTTTTGCTAGAACATCACCTGAAATGATGTGACCACTCTGATTAGTCATCTTCAAAGGAGAGGCAGAAAGAAGGGGAGATTTAAAGAAAACTGCAAGATTCATGAGGAAACTGAAGAGCCTGTTTTAAGAGAAGGCTGCAAGAGCTTGATTTGTTTAACCTAGACAAATGAAAGGCTGGGAGAGAACAATTGTTCTCTATAAATATGTCACAGCATAAATATGAGGGAGGAAGAACAGTCACTGTAGTTTAAGGAGAATATTAGCACAAGAAAAAAATGGATATTAGCTGCACATATATTTTCAGTTGGAACTGGGAAGATTTCAGCTATCACAGCAGTCTCCTCATGACAGTAATGGTACAAACAACCAAAGCAGTTTCAAGACAAGCTTGATAAATTTATGAACTGAGATATATGCTGCATTTGCCTCAGTTACTGAAGGACTGGACTTTATGATCTAAAAGTCCTCTTCCAGTCTTCTGTTACTATATCATTTCATTCTGGATTAGCTTCTTTTGCTGTCTCTTTATAACCAGGTTCATGCTTTTCAATCTGATTTGAGAAGTGGATATTTCTCTAAGATTGCCTTACTGAAGCTATTCACCCTGCTGCTCAGTTGAGTGCCACACTGCTCATCTGTCTTGGCTTTGCTGGCCTCACATAAAGTGTCAGGATAAGATCTGTCACATGGGAGCCAGATTTGCTGTCACCTGCTAAATCAATTCAGAAATTATGTAATACACTTTTGATAGATGGTGACTTCCTGCACCAGCCAGTTGTCTCCTGCCCCTCCCAACCTGTTGGTTCTAAAGATGTTCCAGCAAAGCTTCATTTTTATTTATAACTACTGTGGTTCACCCCTATAATCCCACATTTAATTGCCTTCCTATTACAGATAATACGGAGAATTTACATTTCCACTAATGAACACCACTTTTGTTCTTGTTCTTGTTCTATTGTATTTCTTGCTTTCTGTTCAGTAACTCTTAAACAAGAATTAAATGAGCTCTATTGGCCAGTAATCCTGGGCAGGTCTTTCTACAATAAAGTTCATATTTTTTCCTACTATCATTGGTGTTACCTATAAAGTAAAAATATTTAGTAATAACTTTTCCATGTTGCCTTCCAGTTCAGAGCTAGTTCCCACCTACATCAGGCTCAGTGTTCTCTGAGTTTATTTCCTTTGTGTGCTCTCCTTTCTGTCTCCATTTCTACTCCTGATAACCATCAGTGTAGGCAGTCACTGACATTTAAGTTAATCCTAAACATTATGATTTCATCAGACTGAGCACGATTAGCTCTTTAACTATTGCTGACCTGCTGCTCTTAAATAAAGGTCTCCTCTTCTCTGCAAAGGGTTAACCAACGCTTTCCCTCGAGGCAAAGGTGTTGATTATATTAATTTTAAGGTGCTTTTATTCCCCCTGTAAGGACAGTCAATTTATGCCATTCATTTGGTGATGGCTGCATTCTTAGACTTCAAATCTTCTTTACCTCCCACCCTGCTAAGCAATTCTTCAGATTCTTATATCCATTCTTTTTAATCTGCTGGAGGGTGAAATTTAATTTGTTCCAAAGAGCAGTCTATAGATTTCAGAGCCCACATGGGCCAAGCTGTCTTTTGAAGATGAAAGCCAAAAGATACCCACAGCACCTCAGGGTAATGAAAATACAGGTGATGCTTTTTTAATACCAAGCTGACTTCCCTCAGGGATTAATGATGGAGAACAAAAAATCTTGACATGAATGCCCCCTGCTACAGAACCAGACTGGAAGAAAGTGTAAGATCAGAGATCAGAGCTGTTGCTTGGATGGCAAGCTTGAGCCAAACAATCTCCTCATGTCTATAAAGGGATATGAAAAAGGCAAACGAAAATTACAAAAACAAACATGTCTTCTGTTTCTCTCCCTCAGGGAGGGAAAGAAAAATAATATAACAAACAAGAAGGCATTTTCCACAAATGATATTTTGGTGTGAGTGAAGCTCACTCTCAGCTTTAGGCCAGCAGAGCACTAAACTAACATACCATGAGAAATAAGATCCTGGGACCACAGATCAGGGAGTTGTGTGAACTCTGAGCAACCTCCTTGCACATCCTGGAAATAAAGACACTGTAGCACCAGCCTCAATAAAGAAAACTTCCAGTGCTGATCAAATTGTCAGAAAAGTGCACGTTCATGCCAAAAAGTTGGAAGCAACAAACATAAAATATATAAAAACCCCACTGATCTGTGGGGCAGCTCAGTGACCTGAGCCCCATCAAGAGTGGTGACTCTTCTGTGTCTTATGGGCAGACACTGCTCCCTTACAGTATGAACATGCTTCAGCTCTGAATAAAGAAAAATAAATAAGTGAACTGTTAGAGGGAGAGGAAAATCAAACTTTCATTGTTAATTATGCAGCACAATGATAAGGGTGATTTTTCTTAAATCAAAAAATAAACTCTAGGTTCAAGTTCCCTGAAGGATATAAGATATTAGAGGGTTTTTTATGGTTGTAGTCACAAACTCCTTTCTCCAGCCACTACTGGCCGTGTCTAATTAGGGCAAAGTATGTTAATGATACAGATGCACAGCCCAGAGATGTCTTCAGTTGCAATATTAATTGCATTTGGGGAAAGAGGCATGAATTGTGCTTATACAAGCTAATTAGTATGGGTTTGCTAATTAATACTGGAAAGTCAAACTGCCTTTGTCTTGTCAACTGCAATTAACTGAAGACATTTAAATTTCCTTTTTTGTTGTTCCTTCAGCAGCACGCTCACTTTGAGCTGACAAGCAAAGAATCCCTGCACTGGAGCAGTCAGAACAGCCATTCCATTTGACTGAAATCCCATTTTCCTCTAGCTGGACCTTGTGCTCTGGCCTGCCACAGGGCTCCCTTTTACACATACCACCCTTCATCTGCCATCTGTGTCCCTGGGGACACAATTCCCTGAGCTTGTCCTCAGAGGAGAGGACCCTGAATGTGCAGATACTGCTATATTGAGGCCATGATCCCATCAGACTTATCCCACAAGTATTGTACTTTTAAATATTGCTATGTAAAGAATAACTCATTTCCCAGGGCACAGAGATGCCCCCACTGATAGAAACAAGTCCTTGGTTCTCCTCAGTGAGGTCCATGAGCCAGAGCTGGAGCCAGAGCCCAGATTTTCATTTCCAGTGCCCCAGGGAGGGTGGCAGAGCCATCAGAGCTCTTCAGGGTGGCAGCAGAGATGTCACCTGCACAGAGGTTTGTCCAGAAGCAGCCCAAAGGATTCATCAGACTGCACGAGAGCACCTGGCAGGGGTTTGCTCCATTGCACTTAGAGCCACAGGACTGAGCTGTCATCAGAAGAGCTGATGAAAGGCAATATCCACATCTGTCAGCAGCCAGAGCAGGAAAAGCCCTTCAGCATTCCCAGCTCAACATCAAACTCAGGCTGGAGGCTCATGGGTGAAAGGGATGAAAAGGAAGGAGAGAGGCCAGCAATGCAAACCAGGCAAATAATTCTGCTGAAGTGTCAAATTTAAAGGAGTCTGAAAATCAGGCAATCCAGGTGAAACATTGTTCTGGAGAGTGGGGGGAAAAAACCCACCTAAAGAGCATTTTGCTGGATGGCAGGAATGAGAGTGGGGCTGGTGGCACATCACAGGAGCCTGTGGCAGGCAGCTCTGGGACAGCCCCATGCAAAGGGGACAGACCTCAGTCACCACCAGCACTGCAGAAGACAAAAAGTGACAGCAACTTTCCCTACCATGGAGGTTTTGATGGGGGATGCAGAAGAACCATAAAGCACCAGTGAAATGAAGGAGCTATAGTGTCAAATTTTCCCTCAAAAGGGGAAAAGATGGGGGAAAAAATCTCTTTTCCTCTGTATGAATCAATTATCCTGGGTTTAATGAATAAATGCAAGCTGTTGAATGAAGCACACACCTCACAGTCTGCAATCCATAGTCTAAAGCACCACAGAAAACAGCCTGTTCTTGGGAGGTTGATGTAAGAGTTACTGGAAGGTCACAGGACCAGCAGTTTTGCACTGAGAAACCCTTGGGAATAGGCACTGAACACTGGCTGTTGCTTTATCCTCTGCTGATGGATGATGCACAAACCAATTAATGCTTTAACATTGGATGTTCCAGCTTCTCCAGCCTTCTGCTACCCTGCTTAATACCACAAATTTTTGAAGGCAAGCAACTCAAAAACCAGGTTTAATGAGACCAAAAGAAAAACTTTGAAATGTTTAAAAAAAAAAAACAAAACAGAATATCAGAATATTTAACACATAACAGCAAGTTTTTCCTCTGATGCATCCAGTGAGCACAACATAAAATTAATTGTATAGAATTTGAAACTCTTACAAGGCAGCACATAGTGAGATCAGATGGTAAATAGGATTAATTCAGTTTTCTTTGGAAGTATCAGTTGTGGCCTGTGTCACCACAGAAAGCAGCTGGGCATACAAAAATGTTTGCCCACAATGTGAGACCACCCCAGAACCAGAATCAATTAACGCTCTCATGATGGAAAATCTGATGTTGAAACAGCAAGAGGCACAAATTAAAAAAAAAAACCCTAACAGACGTATGGCAACCCATTAATAGCACAGCAGGGGCACCCCATCCTGCCCTTCAGTGCCCTACCAGAGTTCAGCACAAATCTAAAAAGACCTGGGTTGGCACTCTAGTTTATGATTTGGATTTTAGAACAGATGTCTGTTTAGCACTTACTTCCTAGCCAATGCTGCAGGCCTGTTTTTATATTAGTAATAAAATTAATCACATCTACAGAGTCCCTGCATCTTGGATACTGCTCAGATTTTCCTTGTGACTAGAAAAAGTTGCAGGAATTCCACAGTTCATCCATTAGCAAAAATATCAGTTCACAAAATGGCTTAACACTGACATCTCATTTATTCCTGAGTATAAAAAATCATATTCAAGTAATGAAATTGCACATAAACCTCCCTACTACCTGGTTTTGTGTCCTTTTATTATTTTTGGTCCTTGAGGGAAGTGCCAATAAAAAGATGAACCCAGCAGAAAATTAACAGATATTATAAATATATAGTTTGTGGTAATTCTCTTGGATCTCATCTGCCTGTCCTTTGAACACTTGAGACTGAATCAAAGGCCCCTAAAGAAAGGAGTTAATTCAGTATGAAATTAAATGCTTGCTTCTGATCTAGAACTGCTAAGGAGAAAAGGAATTGCCAAAAATTGAAGACAGACCACTAGATCTCATCCAACACTTTTTCCAGGTGAGTATGGAGAAGGGAGTGCCAAGACTGGTAGCAGCAACACAACTTTTGCAATGTTTATTTGCTGATCATTTCTGAATATTTGGAAGTGACCCACTGTTTAAATGAACTGAACTTTGCATATCACTGCTCTATAAAACAATCAGGGGAAAGATAAAAAAGGCAGAAATGGAACACTTACCATCTCTGCTCTTTGCTTGTGGCTTCCCACTTCTTCCAGCACCTGAGACAGCTGAGCCTTCAAAACAAAGAAAAAAAAAATAGGTATTAAGTCTAGAATGCAATTTTGGAAGTTTAATAAGACTCTGTCCCCCTCCCTGACACCACTCCACCAACCAATAAACAATAAAAATTTAAAAAATCACTCATGGCACCATGATTTTCATGACATTGAGAAGGAATTAAGTGTTTGGTCATGAGACAGTCCTGACCCAAAGAGCCTGAAGTCTGCATGCACAAGAAAAAACAGGTTTATTGGAGAGAGTGCCACTAGATGAGCCAACCAAAATTTCAATCCCATGGTCCAGCCAGAACTGTCCCTCCCCTCCATTTCTGTGAAGCTGCAGAAAGAGTGGTCTGAAACCCACTGAAACCCACCCAGTTTTCCCATTTTAACTTTGAAGAAGAGGAGGTTTAGCTCCATAGCTCCTGAAAGGAATGTGTGTTCCAAGCTAACTTCATAGAGAATGTTGTGCTGAATTTCTGGAGTCCAGGGTTGGGTTTGGAAGCCTTCCAAAATTCTGTGGTAAAACATCAAGAAAATCTGTTCTGTAACATAAACCTCCTGAATTCCTGTGAGAAAAAATTGCAGTGCAGCATTTTTTCTTTTTTAAAGGGAAATTTGAAATGTAAAGAATCTCAAACCAGAGTAGAAATACCTTTGGTTATCCTGAGAGGAAACAGGAACTTGACTCAGAAGAGGATCTTTTACAGAGTTTTGTTTATGAAAAAGGATTTTAAACCAAATGGGTATTTAGGAGATGGTTAAGAGAAACCACACATAATACATGAGTGCTATTACTTCCCACAGCCTTGATTTTCTAACACTCTGCTAGGCTGCAATCAGCCCTTTTCTGCTTAGCAGAAAGCCCAAAAAAATAATCACTGATGACAGATAAGATAATTTAAACAATGTAAACAAATAAAAGAAATAAAAACAACTTTCCTACAAACTGATTTGTGTCATTTCAAGCAAATATTCATTAAAACCCTCCGGAGTCTCTCAACTTCTCACCACATGAAATGAGTCTTTTGAGTGCCACATCCAAACCAGAGACAAACAGCAAGAAGTTCATTACAATGAAAAGCAAAACATTCAGCTTTGGAGGCTAACTGCACTGAAATGCAAGCGAACAAATAAATAAAATAAAAAATACAGCCTAAGTGTTCAGCACAGCAGAAGTTCCATTTTGCAAATAAACAAGCAAACAGTTCAAAATTTCCCTGGCCCAAGGGAACTGGCTGGCCCCAGCTCAGCAGAAACTGAAAAAGTTTCAGCTCCTTGCTGTGCAGGACTGGGGATGATGTGACATTATTTAAGGAAGAGACACTGAAATAAGATGAAAAGGGTTTGAATCCAAGCCTGGGACCTGGCACAGGAGAATGAAACACACTTATTAAACACTGCAGGAGATGCCAGCCCCAACCAAAACTGGAGTGCCTGGACAAGCAAGTGAAGAGAAAAAATGAAATGATCACCAAGTTTGATGTGGAAATATCAGGAAACTGTAAATTTACGGACTTGGGAAAGACTTTTCCCTACTGCTACTGAAGCAGGTACAGTGACAGCAGCAGGCTGGAGCCAGGAGTTATTGGGGAAGATTTAGAAAGCATGACCTTAGAGAGGTTATTTAGGAAAATAACCTGGCATAAACTCTGCTAAACACCTCAAGACTGATTGAATATTTTTGAGTACAGACTACCCCAACTGCTCTGTATATTTATTCGCTTTCTCTATTTGAAGATGACCTTTAGATGGGAACCACTAGTCTATTCTAAATCAGATATAGGAATTACTTAATTTAAAATTACATTAAAAATCCTCTATTTTCTTACAGCAGCTATCAGTCCTGAATTTGAGAGTCAAGGCTCTGTTCAGCCTCCTGTTCACACAGACTCCTGGAAGAGTGGGAATCCCCTCAAAGCTCAATCCCCTGTGGTTTTGGTGGGCACCTGGAACCCAGTCTGGATCAACCCATCACATTATGCCAAGCTTTGGTCACCCTCACACTGTAAATATTTACATATATCTAAACAGATATTTCTATGTAAATATTTGTTTATAACACCAAGGCAACAGTACCCTAGCAGCCTGTTTAACCAGATGGGTATAAGAACATCTTGCAATATAATACCTCCATAAAAGTCAGGAGAAAAGCAAAGAATAGCAAAGACTCAACACATTTTACTTCAGGAAAAGGCTGGAAAAACATTTTAGGCAAGAGAGAAATAATACAAAGGGATGGGGGAAATTGAAAGGCAGGAAATATGCCATAATTTATCTAAGATATGATATGACTTGGGGAAAATAACCATTTCAAGGTGCTATGCCAACAGAGAAACCTGGACAGCAAGCGCAAGCCAGCAGCATAACAACAGCAGATCAATATGATTTGGAGAAGCAATCAGATAAGAACTAAATCACAAAGTGGGTTTTCTTCATTGCATTCATTTCTAGGCAGCTCATCTCAAAGGGAGAGAGTCAGCAACTAGTGGGAATTCTGAGAGCAGCTACAAAACTTACTAGACTGCTGGAAGAAATGATTTATGAAGATTAAAAGATTTTTAAACATATGGTTTGACTGCAACTCTCACAGAAGAGCAAAAGGGACATATTTAATGCACTGAGGGCTGTTACAATGACAAAGCGGAGAACAAGGAGGCTTCCCCAGCTCACTGATGCTGCTGGATGCACTCACAGCCCAGGTCCCTGCCCACCTACTCAGACAGCTGGGGAAGCTAGAGACAAAACCCAAATTCTCAGCAGGGTCCCCAGTGTCTGCACTTGCCGGGCTGTGATGCAGCTGATCTGGATGCTTCATCACGTCCAGTTTGTAAACATCAGTCCTATCCCAGACTTTTTATTAGCCTAAATCAAATATTGAACCTCCCTCAGCTGTTGGAGGACAGCTGCTGGCGAAGTGATTCACTGCCATATTCCTTCTAGGCCACAAGAAAATACAAACTAATCACCAGCAGCATGACAGATGCAGGCGTTTTTAATTGTGAAGGAGAAATTAGGCTCTGAACTTATCCCCACATGTCACTTAATCACAGTGCTGGGGAGGAGCTGCAGAGGGCCCTGATGCCTGGCTGGCTGCTCAGCCCCTGCTCCCATTCTCCAGGCGTTTGCCAGAAAAGTCCTAAAAAACCAGTGTTATGTTGTTTCTTGGAATGTATCTTCTGAGGAATGAATGCTGGGTTTCTCAGTGCACATCTCTGGGAAATGGGAGGGTTGGCCACGGGCCGGTCGGGGGTGATGGAAGGCTCAGGGCCTCCAGCAGTGCTGCAGCAATTTGCCAGTCCCAGCTCAGAGTTCTGCTCTGGGAAAAGCCATGTGGCTATGACAGGACAAGGGGGAACAAGCTGGAAAAGAGTAGGATTTGATCAGACAGCCGACTGGACATGAGCCAGCAGTGTGCCCAGGCCAATGGCTCCTGGCCTGGATCAGGAATAGTGGCCAGCAGGAGCAGGGAAGTCATTCTTCCCCTGGACTCAGCACTGCTGAGGCCTCACCTTGAATGCTGTGTCCATTTCTGGCCCCTCAGTTCAGGGAGGATATTGAGATGCTTGAGCAAATCCAAAGAAGGGCAATGAGGCTGGTGAGGGGCTGGGAACACAAACCCTGTGAGGAACGGCTGAGGGAGCTGGGCTTGTTCAGCCGGAGAAAAGGAGACTCAAGGGTGACTTTATCAACTCTACAACTCCCTGAAAGGTGGCTGTGCTCAGGTGGGGTTGGTCTCTTTCTCCAGGCAGCAGTGACAGAACCATAGGACACAGCCTCAAGCTGTGCCAAGGGCGATAACGTTGGATATTAGGAAGAGTGATAAAGTATTGGAATGGTCTGCCCAGGGAGGTGGTGGAGTCACCCTGGATGTGTTTAAGAAAAGACTGGATGGGCACTTGGTGCCATGGTCTAGTGGAGATGTTAGGGCATGAGTTGGACTTGATGATCTTGAAGGTCTCTTCCAACCCAGTGATTTTGTGAATTCTGTGATTCTGTGACATTAGGAAAACAATCTTCCCTGTGAGGTGGGTAGGCCATTACACGGGGAGCTGTGGCTGCCCCATCCCTGAAGTGTCCAAGGCCAGGCTGGATGGATCTCTGAGCAACCTTGTCCAAGAAGGGATCCCTGCCCACACAAAGATGAGGTTGAAGATTCTTAATTAAAGATTGTTAATGTCCCTTCCAACCCAAACATTCCACAATTCTCTGAGTAGCTCAACTCTGTCTTACGGACTTTTCAGTTGATCATATCCACCTTGGTACCTCAGGAATCTCTCAGAAGGACAAACTTCTCTGTTGGATTTTCAGGCTACACATAGAAGTTAACTTAAAGCTCCAATGAAATTCTCTTTATTTAAGACACGTTAAATTCCCACAGATCACCGAACTCAAGTGTTAAGAAACCTGATATGCAAACAGATATTATTAATCAGATATACAAATACAGAGCAATTCACCCACTGAAGGCAGCACAACCAGGTAGGGGAAAATCAAGCAGCAAAGCAGGGAAAAAATCCTCTCAAGTACTCAGTCAATTACTTTAAGCTTCCAAAAAAGGGTTTGTCAATTCAAAATATTCATCTTACATGACAACATAGTGTAATCTACTGTCAGTGGATTGTCATCCTCAAAAGAGAATGGCAGGAAGAGAAGAACCTGTGCTCCAGCCTCACTGGGAATCTGCAGCTTGGGCTGAAAGAGGAGCAGGAACAGTTTCCAAGGAGAGGAACCAACTCAGCTCCAAGGAGACATTTCTGAATTGTTTAACTTGCTTCCCTGCATCAACAATTTGTCTTCTGTACCTTCCAAAAGCCAGCCTTCACTGACAGCACTGGAGGAGGCTGGTCAGGGAGGGTTTGATGAAGGAAACTGAAGCAATCTGGTGGTGACAATGCAGCTGTTAAACTGATTGCATCCAGAGTCCCCCAGTCCCCTCTGGGGGCTGATGGTGAGCTGGCTGCCCTGAATGATGGGCAAGCAGCTCAAATGTGAGCCCCATTTGTAGGGAAAAATGAACTACTTGGTCTCTAATGAACAGCCTTTCTCTACACAACAATACCCTCTGCTCTACAAGCAATTAGCAAATCGAAGTGTTCACTTTGTGGACCTGCATTAATTTACTCCTCGATGTGGCACATTAAATAGCTCACAGGTACAGCACAGCAGTGACAACAGCCAGCACCATAAAATAAAAGCTTGCTTCAAAGATTTCAGGAAGCAAAATTAGGTGTGCTGCATACAGGGAATAAATCAAAACAACCTTCATTTGGAAACATCATTTTAGTCTTATGCTTTCATCAAAAAAACATGATTATCGTAACAGTCACGTTAATACAACGTTGGTACTCTACAAAGGAGAGAAACAAGCAGCACATTCACTACCTCAAATTAGAAAGAGCAATTTTTATTCTTTCTCATCAGGGGGAAATACCTGAGAACACACACAGCTGCCTATTCTGGGGCTGTGTTTTCACAGCTAGAAATACCAAGTGTGAGTCCCCAGGAGGAAGAAACTCATTGGAAGGGCAGCACCTCTGCAGGGAAGGAGAGGAGGAGAGGTTTTGGCTGGCAGAGTTGGAAAAACAGCTGCAAAAAATGGCATTTTTACAGCTCACTGAAGCCCAAGATACCCTTAGAAGTATTTTATATGCAACAGTTGTATGCAAATCCAAGTCAAGTGTGATAATTGGCAAATTTAGGTATAATGTTAATTAATAGCTATTTCAAATTAATTAACTTCTAAGATAAATTCTTGCTTCTCCTCTTTGAGAAAGTTAACACACAATTTAAATTTACAAGGATATATCAGCTGCCAATCACAGAAATAGAGAATCTTGTATGTTCTAACATGCCAAATCACTTCAGTTTCCTTGTGCTGGCTGCTCCCCATTCCCTGGGTAATTTCACAGCTACTTATTTCTCTGATCACTCACTAAAGAAGACAGAAGATGAAGCCTCTTTGCTCAAGCTGGATGGCTTGAGTGTGTGGCTAAAGTGTGATGTGACCTCTTCAGTGTCCAGAGCATCTTATCTGGTGCCATAGGCTGAGGAAGAAGGAAGAAAAGAAAAAAAAAAAAACGCATAATATCACCTTTTTCTATCAGATTCAGGAGACACAAAGCAAAAAGTGCATTGAAGCTGCAGCTGAAATACAGGAGGAAACTTGAAAACATGGCAGCACTCCCAGGACAATTCTGATAAGGAAAGCACTGACTGCAACAATTAGAATTCAATCCAATGTAGGAACATAAGCACCACACTGATGAGTTACATGGAACAACACAGGAATAGGATAGGAACAATTTGAAGAGAACTTTGCAGTCACTAATTACCTCTCAGCAAAGAATGATGCTCTGGCTTGTGGGGAAAACAGAAGGAAAACTTTGATTTCACAAAAGCCACAGACAGATTACTTCTGGGGGTGGCAGAGACTGAGCAGAAGTAACTCATCAGCCACTTGCAGGCAGACTTCACTTTATTTGCATATTGTGATCCTGCATATTAAAACACTGTGAGAATTTAAATTAAATTTTCATTAGTGTTCAATCTGGAATCTCACCCGTGGGATTCAGCTTTCAACAGTTCATGCAGGCATTTCTCTGTTTACTTTAAAGCCAGATATCCATTTATCCCATTCCAGCCAACACTCGTGGCCTTCAACCCACTGCACACCATTATTGTCCAAGGGCAGCAGTGCAGGATTGTTTCTGCAACCTCTGAACTGCACTACAGAATTACTCCTAACTAACTGGTCATTTTTAATTTAATGTATTTTGATGCTTTGTAGTTGAAATTGCCAATCTTTCACAAAATTGCACCAGTTGAGATCACAAGCAGGAAGACAGTTTAGTACCAGCCATTGCTAAATAATTTCCTTGCTGCTTTACAGGCTCCTTTTTGCTGTTGTCAAGAAAGTTCTCCTGGTTATAAAATCAAGTGCACATCCTTTATAAAGTGGGGAAGAACAGCTACAAATAAACTCTGCTGCTGTCTCAAAAGCATCCTGAACACCATGTTATCTCACAGGAGCTGGATTGGAGGTGGCAGGGGGCTCAGGCTGATGCAAAAGTCAAGAGGAAAATTCCCCAACAACTTTCGAATGTGTTTCACAAATTTAAATTCAGTGAAACTACACTCGCTCTGACTTGCAGAAAAGCTGCAATAGGCAAAGCAGAGGCCATTTCTTACTGACATAATTTATGAGGATAGGCTTGCAGCTCAATGAAAAGCATGTGTCTCAGGCCACAGCTAATGTAGTTTTCCATGTAATTTAGTCCTTAATTTTACCCCAAGCAAGGACAGGAAACACAGGAAACAAGAATGCCTGGAAGCCAGATGTCCCACATCTCCAGGGACTTGTGCTCCTGGCCATCACAGCAAACCACAACACCCAGGGACTGAAGGCCACTGCTTTGTCCAGAGCAGTGAGAGTGTTTTCCACCAAAAAAAACAAGAGCTGCTCCTCCTCTGAAAACCAGTTTTGTACTGGATTTGTACAGCGAAATGCCGCCCCCCAGTGAGAGACCAAAAGCAGCTGGTTACCAAAATCAGGGAGGAATAAAGCAGAGCTCTTGGGCACTAAACAGAAAAAAAATGGATCTGCAAATTGAAAAATCACCAAACTCATCACTATAATTACTGAAGACAGGGAAAACATCTCCCCTAGCAGATATGGGCTCCTCTCAACACTCCATCAAGATTTACTGGGCAAGGGGATAGTAACTACACCTTTCTCTAGCTCTTGAGTCTCAAGGACAGACCAATCTCTCTCCTTCTCCTTAAGAGACACAGTCAACTTGTAATATCAAGAATTCTTGACAGTAAGCTTATTATAATGAAATAACCCCAAACTCTGCCTGGTTAGACTGTGAGAAAAGGATGTTAACAAAGTGACTGTGGAACAACTGATATGAGATGAGATGAAGACAGGATTCCAAGCAGAAATTGTCCACATCCTTATTCCTGGCAAACTACTTGACCTAGCTTAAAGTAAGCAGCACAGCCCTGCAGCTAAAACCTGGCTTTTGTTCCCACTCTGCCTAACAACTGAGACATGGGGTGAAGCACTAAACTCTGATACTCCTTTTCTCTCTCTCTCTAACCTAAAGATAACACTGACCGTGTAAAACCCTTCCAAAACCTTTGAAAAAGGATAATCTCTGAGCACAAGGTGCCACTGTTGACACAAACCACACCTGATGGGCCACAGCACTAAAAGGATTGAGCACCACAATAAGTGCAGAAATCCAGCACCAACACGTTCAGAGGTGGCAGCAACCTCCTCTCCCTGATCCTCAAAGCAAAGGTGACCTTCACAGCTGCAATCAAATGTAAAACTTTCAGGGAGAAAGACCCTGAACTTCTCTAAATCTACTCCATCAATACTGTTTGAATAATCTCTCAGGCAGATGCTGCTGGGGAAGGAGGAGAAGCAAACTGGGAGATGGAAAAATGCAGAACCTTCTATCTAGGAAAGGATGAGTCCCTAGAGATTGGACAGCCCTGTGCCAGGGTGAAACAGTTAAAAATGAGGCAGGTAGGCAGGAAAATATTTGGTTCAGGTAACAAAACCACCTTAGTTTTGGAAAAAAGTCTCAAAACAAGAACATTAATTCATTGTGTTAGTCTCTGAGCTGCAGCTGAGGGTGAGGTGAAGCAGAGGGGCAACACCACAGAGACTCTTCTCTCCCCCTGTTTTCCCTTGATGTTTTTATTCAGCACCTTGTTAAGAAGGAGCACAGAGACCAGAAGATTAGCACAGCTCTGCTGGGAACAATCTACTTTTGTAATAGGTCTCCTTCCCCCCAACCTAATCAAATGGTGCTGCAGTCCCCTGGGGAGAGAATACAGTGCCAAACAAAAAAATGTGAGTTTGCAGCTGCTTCCTCAACAGCAAAGGGCAGCCTGACTGATGAAACTCTGCCAAGCCAATTGCTTCCAGCATGATGCAGTCGGCCAGCACAGCATCTCCAGGACACAAGTGACTGTGGGATGCTGATGGACTCTCCAAAGGAGTCATTCCCCATCACTGGAACACCCATCAGAGAAGCCTCTGCCACTGAAATTCTCTTTGTGGCTTCAGAAATAATCCTGCCTCAGAGAGGCAGCTGAGTGTGAAGGTGTAGCAGGAAGTCCCTTCTCTTTTGTTGCTCCCCAGCAAAAGTTTTAACCCAACAGCGGAAAGGTAAAATCTATGTATTGAGGGTCACCTGCAAATCTCTTGCTAGGAGTAAAACAGATTATTTATATATTAGTGCAAGTCAAAACCATTAGGAGAGTACCAGCCCACTGCATAGGGAAATAGCAAATAGACGAAGAAATACAAAATATCTGGAGGAGAACACTCAGGAGAATTAATTTCACTGTGCTGTTGGTCAAATCTCTAAAGGTGAAATGAAGGGATACCAGTACCCCATCCTAAAACAGATGAAGCAAATCTGGGAACCTGGTAATTCATCACTGTTTGGGTGATCTGAAAACAGCTACTGTAAGCAGTTCTGGAATCTGGTGAACACAATGTTTTCCTCAAGTTTTATTAACACTCCTGGAACTGGGAAGCAGAGCTAGAGACAAACAGAAGACACAACAGCTAATGGGAACAGAATCCCTTGCCATTAGGTGTAATAAAGAAGCTGGCTGAAGGAGAGGGGAATAAATGTTTGTGCATTTGTTTAATTTTCTGGCAAAATTTTAAGCCCAGCTCATTTATGTATTTATTTTCATCCTTTAGGTTATCAACAGAATGAATTCAGGCTCCAAAGCATTCTCTTGATGAAAGCAAACATCAGTACTCACCAGATCCAGAAAAATGAAATCTCAAAAACTAGAAGTGGTGGCAATGTGACACCCAGCATCTACCAAGCTGTCAACTCCTTCCTGAGCATTTCTACCAGGACAACCTCCCTGCATCTAAGTTCTCCCCCATCAAGTTACCTCCAACTAGGTTTGATAGCTGGAGAGAAAGAAACAGCATTTAATTCATGAAATCTGTAAATAAGCCATCAAAAATGTTCACTCTTATCCATTCATCAGAAAAAAACATGGTGGAATTACATCTCTACCTAAAAAAGCCCTTCTAATTTCAGCCCAATGAGTCAGCACTGCTGCATCTCATCACTAGGAGTGATTCATTGTCACTGTACTTCTCAAAGTCAAGAATAAGGGTATTCACCCCAATTCACTGCATCTCATAACTCCTCTGGACCCAGGCACCGTGTTTGCTCACAGCACTGTTATAATGATTTATGTGAGTGTGTCACTTTTAATTTAAAAGGATAAAGAGTTATTGTCAGTCTACCAACCATAAAGCAACATTTTCTTTCCACTGAGCTGACAGTTGAATACCTGGAAAATATTCCTGTTTGCCAAGAAAGGAGAGGGCTCTACAGCCCTTAGCCTTAGGGTGTCAGTGCTTCTGAAGAGAGGAGTGGATGGCCAGTGTCTTTGGAGAGGAACTCTAGTACTTGGGAGAGTTTATAAAAGGCTTAGAGTTAGAATAGTGTTAGAATCGGAATAAAAATTCAGACAAAAGCAGTATGCATGGAAAGCCTCTGCCCCAAAAGAAAGTGAGGAATAGGGTGTGGGTATGAATGGGAGTCCAAAAAGATGATGTGTGCTCATAGCTGATGGAACAAAGACTGCCATGAGTTAGTCAGTGGTACAGCTATAGTTTCCCCAATATCACAGTCACTTCTGATAACCTTTTAACTGCTAAAGCAAGGCTACTGAACAATTCTCACCCTTACAACAATTACAACAATTCTTACACCCCTGAGTGGGCCAGTGCCTTCCTTCAAGTTTCCCTTCCCAAGGCTGTGGGCAGCTGGTGATGTTGGTGATAGTTCAGAAAAAATGTCTTTAATGGTGCTGTGAGGTCTGTCCCTAATGAAATCTGCTATCCCCATAAACACACTCCCAACAGGAGCCCTCAAGCACGTGGGCACACACCTCCTTGTGCAACTGCTGTGAGCCAGCCAGAAAACCACCTTGGGAAGTGAAGATCTGTGTTTAAATCAAAGTTTTTTTGTTAACTCAAGTCAGGTTTGGTTTGTGTTCTAGCACTCAGCATTGCATGGGCTGTCCCAGCTCAAATAAAGGTCAAGGAGGAGTTTCAGCCAGCACTATCCTTGGCTTGGGAAATTACAGCCAGAGTGGTTTTGGCATCCAGCAGAACAGTGGGGACAGTGCCTGAGCCTCGGAGGGTCTCCAGCAAATTTCAAACGCTCTTGGAAGTTGCTAGGTAACAACATCCACCCCCAGGCCAAGATTGTGCAATGTTTGCTCTGACAAAGCAGTGCTCGCCTTGCCCTTGCTTCTGCCCTGGCAATGTGTGTGTTGAGGACCTGTCTCCTCTGCTGCCAGAGCATTTCCAGCCTCCAGTCTGGGTGCATAGTTGGATTTTGCTGAATAAAGCAAACATCCCATTTTAAACATAGCTATTATAATTAGCAGAAGCTCATTGCTCAACTCCCCTTCCAGACAGGGATTTCCAAATGTCAGTGTGCTTAGCACAGCTGATCTGTGCTGGCTGCTCTGAACACAGCTGACCTAGGAGGGTCCAGAGCACAGAATCACATCTTACCATGGGCAGTGAGATGGAAAAACAAACAGGATCATTGTCCTTCTTCAGCCTCTACCTTCATTTTCCTGTATCATTTGTACCAAGGCAAGGTTAGCAGAGAATCTTTAACACAGAAGGTCTATTCATGTTTGAGGCTAAGCAGGAATTTATTTTGGAATTTTACTTCTTTTCTGAGTCAGCCCTCCAGATGACTCTGCCTCATCCTGCTTGTCCTGCCAGGGTATCATGGCATAAAATCAAAGGGCAGTAAGGGGAGCACAAAAAAAGGGGGGAAACTCCAAACTAGTACAGCTACTGCTCCTAAAACCTTTTTGCAGAGGCTGTGACAAATGCAGAGACCTGTTTCAGTAGTATTTTCTTTCTAAATTTTCAAAAACAACTTCATCTTTATGAGTTACTTGCAATATTGAAAGAAAATTGCCACGTATCTTGTCCCAACTTAGACATACCTCCAGCAAAGATCTTAAGATCTTCTCCCCTGGAAGAAGTGCAGCACTTCCATTTCCAGGTATTGCATAAATCAGTGCCTCCCAGCCTTCCCTGCAGACACTTCAGAAACCCTGGCAGTGCTCCCCACCTCAGTGTCCCACACACTCCAGCTGAGTTTATTCATGTGGGTCTTGTGCAACCGCTCACCTGTGGGGTACAAGTGTCTCACCCACAGCTCCTGCCTCATTTTTTGGGTTACACCAGTAAAAACCCCATGAAGGGCTGAAGCAGAGCAGCACCAAGCTGTTCAATAAAAGGAGAAACCAAAGCTCAAAGATCACATGAACTTTGCAAGGCCACATGTTCAATCATAATTCCCAGTTACAATATTTTACCCCATCAGGTTTATACTATAACAGATTAAAGGCAGAATTTGCCTGAAGTTTAAAGGAAAAAGACTGGAAGGTAAAAAAACCCATAAGTTAACAGCCTCTCTATCCAAAGATACTCCTTACACTGAAAAAGTAAGAAATCCTCCAAGATTCCAAGTGGAAGAAAAAAAAGGTGCAAAATATCCTCAAATAAAATCAAATATCCTTGCACACCACGGTCATGCTCCTGTAACTTCTAAGAAGAGGAACAAAACTCTTCTACTTTTATCTGAGAATTTATTCAAAATAAATAAATCCCAATGGAATTAAGGCACACCATAGAGCCTCCAGCAAAAATCATAAATAAAGCAAGCAAACTAAACAGATCCTTTCTTGGCATGCTCTTGAAAGAAGGATTCACCACATTTCTGATTGACTGCCACTGTGGTTTAAATGAATCAGCTATAAATAGGCAGCAAATGCAAGGCAAGCACTTGGAGGGAACAGCAAGGGGTTTTTTTGTTTTCTCTTGTTATTGCTTAATGGTCTGTTGGGAAGGAGGTGGCTGAGGAGGTTGAAGAAATGTGGTAAAAATATAAAGAAACAGAAGAAGATGGGGTGTGGGAAGGAGGGGTAAGGAGACATTCAAATGTGTGAAATGTGCCAATACCCTTCTGCCTCTGATTCTGCAGAGCAGAGAAGGATCAGGAATGGGAACAGGCACAGACTTGGAGCTGGGGATGCTCTGAAAGTCCCCTCACACCCACAACTTGAAGAAGGCTTTTATGTTATCAGTAACTGCAAAG
Organism: Sialia sialis; assembly: GCA_009812075.1. Taxonomy (NCBI): domain Eukaryota; kingdom Metazoa; phylum Chordata; class Aves; order Passeriformes; family Turdidae; genus Sialia; species Sialia sialis. The sequence goes on along the minus strand of VRYO01002014.1, from coordinate 4,689,332 downwards.
TCAAGCTTCTGTGGGCCACCTTGGACTAATTTCTAGTCTTTCCTACATACCATATTGAACATGTGAAGTGTAGCCGTTAAAGAAAAGCACTGGAAGTGTTTCTGCAGCTCTCTTGTGCCAAGAGCCATCCAAAACAGGACTGGCCTCAAAATTATTAAAGTTAAACAGCCATCCACATCATAACAGAAGTGAAAATACTCATGTCAATGAACACCAGAGCTGGAGGAATCTGAGTCACACCCAGAGAGGATCCGGTTTCTGAAAAGCATTTGCAGGGAAATTTCTAATAAACTACTTTTTAAATATTGAATAATCACTTCTTAAAATAGCTGGAGCTTATTTCACAGCTCTTGTTCCAACTGTCTGCTCCCTCTCCTCCTCTCTCCCACAGCTAGTCTGATTGCCCACAACATCCCAGTCTCCAGCTTGCTGGCATCCTTTTTAATTACTCCTCTTAATCTTATGCTCCCTCTTTCAAGCCTGAAGGAGGCTCTCACAGAATCCAAGGTGCAGAAAACCTTCTGGTTTCCCTTCCCAAGGAGTGTGACTAGCTTTAAAGACCTCTACTCCTGCAAAGTATTTCCTTGCAGCTCTGTGGCAGATCATGCCATTGAGCAGCCCAGGATCTCCTCAGAGCCTCCTTCTCCGTGGGGATGAGGCTGATCCCATGTCAGCTCTGCACAGATTTACAGCTTCCTCAAAATTAATTGTTTCCTCCCATAGGAAGGAGGAGAAAGCTCTCAGAAGGGCCTGAAATCCAAATTTTTAAACTTCAGCAGTTAATATCTTACCCTACTTAAAATAAAATTTTGGAAAGGGTATTTAAGAGGTATGAGAAAAGCCCCTGCAGAGACAGGATCAGAGCAAGTAAAGAACATCCTTGGACTGCCTGGTACATAGGCAGTGTTTGCCAATCATGAGTTTAATCCTCACTGCAGGAGAGGGGAAAGTGCAGGGTTAATCAAGCCAGGGCTGAAGCTATTTGTTTATTTAGAACTGAGCAGCAGGAAAAGAGGGGAATGTTTCCATATGTTGTCCTACCAGTGCTGCTCAGTTTTGGGCTGAAAGAATTAACTCCAGAGGGAGCACAGCAATTTTATCTTACATGTGGTCCATTTGTTTCCCTTGGCCCTTCTGCTGAGCCTGCCAAAGATGCCAGACAGGGTGATATTTCTGAGATATTGGTGTTTATCTTTTCTGAGTGAACCACACAGCAACTCATTTCAGGAAAGCAATCCAGCAACTCACAATTGCTTCTTGCTCCAGCAAATGCAGCCAGAAAAGGCAAAAGGTGAAAGTGCCTGGTGGTCCCATTAGAAACCTTTGAGTTTGAGCTCCTGAATTCCTGTTGAGCAGAACTGTGCTACAGAAACATGAGAGATGTCCATTTGGCAGGGGAAGGGAGGAAGGCAGGACATTAGCCAAGATAGTCTCAGTTATTAGCTCCTGCCACACAGGTACAGGCTGTGTTGAACTGCTCCCCATGGCACAGTGGGATGCTCAGGGCTGGGAGATCTGCTCCAGAGGCTCCAAAGCACCATGGACCATGATAGAGCTCCCTCACATAAATACTTATGAATAATAATTGTCAACACTTGCTTTGTTTAGCTTCTATTTTCTTTCTTCTTAACCTAGCAGATAAAGAGCTACACAGATTTACTTGTGCCAAAAGTGCCTGACCCCAGGGCAATGCCAGCTCGTTGGTCCCAGGCTGATACATCCAAAAAAGTGACTCACTTTTGGTGCAAGAGGCCACAGAAGAAGGGTATATAAATGTACATTTGCTGTATGAGTGGTAATTGTGCTATGCAGCAGCCTCCAGATATTCATGAAGACTTGAGTGTGACCTTTCCTTTTCTCAGTCCCCTCTGCTGGTCAGAAAAATGCATAATCCAAAGAGCAAGTGGAATGTAATAGAAAATAATCTCCACAATAATTGCAGTAATGTGTACAGTGTCGATGGGCTGTAGGAATTGGGTACAAGGACTGTGGATATTGCCTGGCCTAAATAAAAAGGTGCTCATTATCCTGAAAGGAAATGCCACTTATGAACGATAAGGTCACACTGCACTGGGAAGATAAATGTCATTTCTCTATACAGCTGTGATGGTCTCACTTACTGTCTTCAAAAATGGACCTAAACAGCAAAGCAATAAAAAGCCTGTAGAATTAGCCTGGGGCATTATTGAGAGTGTAAAATCATTCATCTAGAGCTCTTTAGACATGCTTTTCTAGGAACACTTATATATGTGTATGTTGTATTTACATTGTGTCTTTTGAGAGTAATAATATATGAAAATAATTACCTGACACTTTCCACCAAGCTTGGATGTGTTTGGTATCATGAATGTCGGAAGAATTTGAGGCTCACCGAGTATTTTATACAGCTGTACACATTCCCAGGAATTAAATCCATCTGCATAGGTAGTTTTGCACTCATCCCAGCCCCCCCAGGCAGCCTCTGCCAAGCACAATGAGCAGCTCTAAATAAATACCATCCATAATGCCAGCAACTCCTCTCTTTTCAGCAGCTCTGCGGGCTGCTGTGCTGCAGCTGAGAGACAATTAACAACACTCAGATGATCTTTAAGCACACGGTACAGAATCCCCTGGAGCAGGAGGGGCAGCATCCATCCCCTCTGAGCTGGGGGATGGTACCAGGTCCATCCAGGCTCTTTGAGGAATGGGGGGTCTCATTTCAGCACCCTGCAACTGGGGGGCTGCTGCCCCTTCACAGCCACACGTGTGCAAGGCAAATAACTATTAATAAATAACATTACACAGTGCTGGTGTGGTCCCACCCAGAGGAGCTGGGGGTGTCACTGCACACATCACTCCTGCTGTCCCTGTCACCTTCCTCCATGCAAAAGGGCACAGAACAGCACCTGGTTTTGCTAAGGTGGAACTAGACCCATGGAGGTCAAAGGAGCACACATTTTATCTGAGTATTTGAGAAACCAGGGGGCTGATCAGGTGATAAAATGGGAATAAACCAGAAAATGGTCTTTGCCTCCATATGTTAATAAAATTGACAATACTCAGAATAGAGTTGCCAAAGGTAGGGCTGATAGCAACTGGCTTTGCAATAATATCTGCCACAAAAATCACTGGTTTAGGGTCTCAACCATCAGGTCAATTCCTAACTGCCCTGCACAGCCTAGATTTTATGAAAAATTCAGAGTTTGCAGGCTCTCAAGAAAGACTTCAATAATTAATACAGATACAGACACTCATCATTTCCTTGTGTGTATAAATAATGTACAGTGGTAACCTTTATACAAAGAAGCCTCAAACCCTCTCCCATTACACATGATATTCTACTTAAAATAACCTCTACAAAGTAATTACTCTGCTCACATTCATGGTTTCTGAGTATCTCATTGGGCTTTTATACACCATTAATACCACAACATATAATCTGTCAGGCTTCTTGTTGATTTTCTTTAAAAATCAAAAATACTTAGATTTAACAACTCTTCCAAGAATCAGCTTTCCAATGAAAATGAACTGTCTCTCCAATTTTCCAAAAAGAAGTGAAATTGATGCCACAAAACCTCTTGTTTGGAAGTCTGACATGTGGAATGCAGGCACAGGAACACAGAACAGATAAAAATCAATGTCTTAAGCCAGGAATCAGTTGTGTTTTTAATGTGGGCTTGAACAGAACTAGAAATGTGAGTGTACATCTGTCAAAGCTGCAGCCATTAGAGCCGTTTAAACAAATTGAAACCATAAATCACATCAATATGTCAAATCGATGTGCCGTGCATTTCATAGGCACGATTCTGTCACCACAGCTGGATTCATGGCACGTGTGTTCTACAGCACTGCTTGTTTTATTAAACAGCATAAATAAAATTCAAAAGAAAAATGTTACTACTTGTATCACAGGAAGATCATGGCTTTCTCCACAACTCTGGATTTCCAGTTTGTTTTGCTGAAAAGCTTTTAGCACCATCAAAGCACATTTGACATTAACACTGATTAAAGCAAATAGATAAATTGCAAAGGCTCTGAGAAAGCAGAATTGTTCCTTACAATTTACCTGGACCACCCCCGGACAGAGGAGATCTATATCAACAGCTTAGTTTTTATTCACAGCATGGTAAGAACTGCTATCAGCTGGGTTTTTCACTTACTCTGCTCCCAGCCTTATCCAAATATTAGTAGGCTGGTCACACTGAAGTGAAAAAGAAAAAGGGAAAAATAAAGAGAGAAATCCAGGCGCCTTCCTTCGAATTCTGCTCAAGTTTAGAGTGGCAGTGGTGCTGTGCTCAAATTCACAACCTTAACACAGAGCAGGCTGAGGAAATGGAGGTGCTGCAGCCTCTGGACAGCCATGGTGAAAGGTTGGGTGAAAGATGGGAGCAAACAGAACTCATGGTGGGGACAAGTACTAAGGGTGAACAATTATGGATGTTCTCAAACAAAACAACTGCAATTGGCACTTGCATTTAGGCCCCATTCGACAAACTGCTCAGGTACTACACTGAGGCAAGCTTTTAAGACTAATTAGTTCTCTGAAGAAACACCTCTTCTACTACTTGTAATTAAGGCCAAAATAAGGAATCAATGGCCTTCAAAAACAAAACTAAGACAGCAACTACTGTTGTTCTAATTGTCACAATAACCAAAGTTTTAAGCATATTAAAGTGGATCTTATAGTCCTTGCAAACTGCAAAGAGCAGGAGTGTTGGGATGCATGAGAGGATGGGAACAAAGCTTGTGTTGGTGTTGTTTCCTCAAAGCATTTTTCTGTTTATATGATATAACTGTTTGGTAACAGGATTCCAGCACAACTCTGTAGCTGGACCCCACAGAAATGCAGTGGGAACAACTGTGCTGAGCCTATGTGCAGGCCTACAGAAAACCCTTGGAATCTTTACAGGATGTTGTCAAACAGAAAATAATAATTAAAAATGTAATTCACTCTCGCAGGTCACCATCATCATGAATTAAAAGATGACATGAAAACATTTACAACTACATACTTTAAATCTTAAATTATGCAGTGATTAGGCAATTATTCTGAAATGAAGCACTACAAAACTCACAGAATTCAAATCCAATGATTATTAAAAAATCAACAAATCTCAACAAGCTCAGAACATCTCAAGACTCCCTCAAAAGAGTTGTTTAATCTCATTAATTCAACTCAAAGCGAGGGGCCAGGTAAAATTTCTGTGTGAAACACGATACTGATGTGTAATCTTAGCTTTTAATTTTTTTGAGGAGATATTTATTTCCTTTCTCCACAGAATTGCTTGGTTTCCATGGGCTGTTAAAGGTTTCATTGATGTGAGAAGTTGCCTAAGCAGCAGTTCTAACAAACAAGAGACATTATTGGCCTGAGCCTGATTGATTCACTGATAGAGTTCAAGAGATGAGAAGCACTGGCCTGAGAGCCCCTCTGGGAAACATAAGACAAGTTCAGCTTCTAGTCTGGAGAGAAACTGGTCAGTCCTGGCCAATTCTCCCATTTCCCCAAATTCTCCCATTCCTAAAGAGTCAGGCACCAAAATATTAATCTGAGGTTGAGCACATGAACACATATCACCCACTCCAGGAAGTGGGTGGAAGTGCTCTGGAGAATGTGGCACTGCCTCCCAGGAGATCCCATCACCTCATTCCTGAAAGAACCACATACCTTGGAAGCTGTGAGGAAACTTGAACCATTCCTGCCAAGGCAAAGCAGACGTGTGGCACGGCAGTGCCATGGGCTGCTGCTGTACCGTGCTCGTGGATCTGACCAGTGCTATCTCAAATCACCACACTTTCCAGCTTGGAAGAGATTCACAGAGGTTAAATCTCCAAATTAAACACACAGCAGTAGTCCTAATGTTGAACGTTTCTCTAACATTGCAGAAAACCAAACAATTCTGCATTTGTGGAAAGCAGCACTGAAAAATGGTGCAAGTTCTAGAAGAATTTGCCCAGCAACCTTTCTACTGCCTCCCATTCATCCCACCACATTGCCTGCAGCAGCAAGTGATGGAGACCTGTTGGAACCCAGGGCATCCCTCTGGCTGCCCTGGATGGCTTGAGCCCCTGGCAGGGGGCTCAGAAGCCTTGGCACAGAGCCCAAGACCCCTGTGCCTTTGATTTCAACCCATGGGGAAAATTATCACCTTTGTATGAAGAGTTACAAGTCACAAAAATTAAGTAGAGTATAAGTTAGATTGTCACAAGGTGAAAAAGAAAATTTTTAAGATTTTTTAGAATAGGGGTTTGGGGTCAAGATGGAGGAATTTGGGCAAGTTCTGTTCTTCTTTCTCCTTCTTCTTGGCATCCATCTTCTGGGTGATGGTGGCACTTTTGGATTGGTTTAGAGTAGAACTAGACTGTACAACACAGGTGATAGGTATTGGAAGATAACTGTAAATAATGTTCATGTAGTTTGTAGTATAAAAAGATAATCCCACCCTGGGGCAGGCAGTGTGCCTGGGACTGACCTGCTGAATGGACCTCGGCTGGGCAGGGAAAGAACTTCTTAGATAAGATATAAGAAACAACTTCAGAAACTGCAGAAGACGATTCCTGACTCCTTCTTTGGTTCTTGGGCTGGGCAACAGAGACTTTTAAACTGCACAGGTGGTCATCTCGAGCTCCTGAGACACCACTGACAGAGACCACCAGAAGAACATGCTTCTCCTCTTTCAAAGCCTTCCCTCTGAAAAGCTGGAAGCTCTCCATTCCTAATCCATTCCTCAAAGATACTTAATTTGCCTTTTTCTGTCTTCTGAGATGTCCCCAGTGCTCTGCCTGTGCCCCAGTTCAGCCCCTTGCAGCAGGAGGTGATTTGCACCACATTGAACAGAAGGAGCTCTTTGATGCAATGCTTTTCTTGTGAATGGGGCCACTGCTCCCACTTCAAATGTATTTCTGCTTCCTGCTCCTCCACCTAAAGACATCTAATTGCAGAGCCTGTATCTCTCAGCACAGGCATGCAGGCTCTCCAGTGTAAAGCATTTTAAAGCTCGCAGCATCGCACGAAACGCTCTCCCCTGTTCTATTGTGCTGAATGTGACTCATAACTGCACCTCAGTTATCGGCTCCTTCCAATACATCACTAAGAAAGAACCCAATTTTAAATCTTCTGTAGGAATTTAGACAAGTTCATCTGTTTCTCTGTTTCCTATAGCCAGGGACATCTGAAGCTAATCCAAATTCCTTAGGTCAAGCCTCTTTTGTGCTTGGTTATTCATAACATCACCAGAAGAGGCTATGGGAAGATTTGTTCACACCAAGAGCACTTTAAGTGGAGCATTGCTGGGAAGAAGGGAAGATCTTTCTATTGCTGGCATCTATCAATCTGCCAGGGCAGAAGTGAGTACTTACAGCCTGAATACAGGAGCATTCCCACATGCTCTGAACATCAAAGCTGGACAGCAGGATGATGGTATCAGCACAGTCTCACCTGGGCTGGGTGTGCTTCCTGCAGCCAGAGTCCACTCTGAACTCCCTGCACGAACACAGGTTATATTTATCATTACTGCACATCTTTACACGAGAGAGTCAAGATGTGACCCAGCATGAGAACAAGGGGCAGGGTGTCACTGACTGCACCTGCACCAGGAGTGTGACTTTCAGCAAGAGGTGACAGCAATTACAAAATTACAATTGTCTATCCCTGTCCTTACTGCACTCAAAGCACATGAGAGCTGCAGAGCTGGAAAATGCTGGAAAATGCTTTTCTGTCCCCTGCACTTCAGCCAAGAGGTAAAAGTGTCCTTGAGGCTGCTGGTGTGTTTGCAGCTGGGGGTGTTTTTCTGGGGGCTTGTCCACAAGGGAGCTTTTCCCAGGCTGGAGAAGTTGTCTCAGTTAATGATTCACGCTATGCAAGTTGGTGACAGGACATTCTCATTCCTGAGAATGATGGAGGTTGCTTCCAGTTAGCTTTGGTCCCTGGAAACTGCTGACTTAAAGCCATTCTTAAACTGTCAAAGCATCCACACACTAAAAATAGCTACAAAAAAATCTCCCTGTAGTGAAAACAATGCTGGCTTGTGCAGAATATCTCCAGTGTAAGGAACTGCCATGGACTGCTTCTCTTGATCAATTACTGACTTTCAGGACAGATCCAAAATGAGGAATCTCCTCAAAAAAATTAAGAGCAGCTGAGTTTTAAAATCTAGTTTGACCAAAGAAGAAGTCTTAGATACACAGAGACAGGATCTGCTGCAGCATCAATTAGTTGTAAGAGTCACTGTCCTTCCACAGGGCAGGGACTGTCACCTTTAATAAATCATTAAACCTCTTGGTTACTTGACTTCCTCATTTATATGATGATTATTTGCCAGGTGTTCTCCCAAAACACAGCCACTGGCAGGTGTAAAAGGGAAGAGAGGAAACTAATGACTCACTTGCTTGATAAGTTCACTCGGGTCTGCAGGAAGATGAAATAAGTGAAATAACAAAGAACCAAGATCTTCCATTTAGCAGGACTGCAGAGAACACAGGCCTGACCTGCTCTCCTTTAGCAAAAACACAAGTGCAGAGGACCTGAGTGGTTCCTGGGAAGGCTTGAGTCTGCCAAGAGATGCCAAAGCATTCCAAGTGCTGCCTCAACAAGGTGCTTGCTTTGTCAGGAGATGATGCTCAGCCCTGTCACTGCTCCAGTCATCAGTGGGAGCTGATGCATGGAGCATCTCAGCACCATCTCTGGAGAGAGCTGTTTTCTCCCACCAGCCACAGATAAGATGCTACAATGACAGCAGAAGTCTGGGCAAGTGAAACATGGGCAATTCTAGAGTGGCAGGAAAGCTCTAGTGGTTCTGATTTGCTCCTTAGGGATATCCACAGTGAGCACAGTAATCATCTCACTGCTTCCTAAAAGTTGTCACTGAGCAAAAAGAGGTTGGATGGCAGCAGAGAGGTAGAGAAAGTAGGTTGGAGAAACATGAAAATCAAACCAAACTCCTCTGTACCTTGCACAGATGGAAGGAAACGTCTCTGTAAAGTTCCCACCACCACAGAAGCCCCTTCTGCTGTGCAAAGAAGCAATCTACCTTTGAGGGGGAGAGGAAATATGGCAAAGGAGCAAGATAAACACAAAGTGTGGATCAAAGGAGGGGGGAAAAAAAAAGAAGGAAAAAAATGGAAAAGTGCTGATGGAGGAAGCTGGGTGAAAGACAAGGAAGAACTGTGAGCTGCTCAAATTAACATTTTAATGCATTCACCGTAAAATTTAAGCACTTTAAGCACTGGGGTGGCTGCTGAGTAAACCCCGTTCAAAAGGAGCAGATTGGTGACTTAACACCACAAAATCAGCAAGGTCCAGGTTTCACCATCAGCAGATGCACTGCAGCTATCAGGGGCAGATAATGTGACAATATTTGGTCAATGAGTTTTGAGGTCACCAGCACTGCCCGTGATGGAACAGAAACTCAGAACATATGGCATTTCATGTGCTGGAACTGTCAGCAGCACAATTAACTGATTAGAGTGCATATGGTGCTCACAGACAGGGGAAATTTCTCAATGTAAAAGATGCTGGAGACCATTGAAGGTGTCAGCATGAGTCTTCCTTGCAAATCTCTCTTCATTAAAGTTTCGTATGGAGCCAGAGTGTTGTAATAAAATCAGTATTAATGAAGTTATATTTATGATTATCTCCCTTTTGTGCAGCTGGATTTAACTTTTCAAACACTAAACTCCACATCAAAGCTTTTTCACAGTGGCTGCTGCATGTGCAGAAGCTTTTTGTTTTGACATATTCAGCCTGAAAAAGTATTCAGCTTAAAAGTAACGAGAGCTAAGGTGGTAAAAGTTAACCAAGATTGGCAAGAAAACTATTAGTATGACCAGTATCAAAACAAGAATTCACTCTGACATAGAAATACAGTTACATTTCTTTTGAAGTATTTGTAACAGGCTGGCCAGGGACAAACTCATTCCCTCTCCAGTTCCAAAACACACTTTTAAAAAGATGGTGAGTGACACTTCATTAACCACGTGAAATGGGCTGACACAGCCTGCTTGCTTTTCCAGCCACCATTTCAGATAACATTTTCCTTCGCATTTCTCCATGCTTTACATTCGAAACTCTGTAAAATGATTCCTTGAACCCCTCCAGCCACATCAGCCCTGTGGAGCAGGGGGTTGGGCTGGGGGCAGGCACTTCTGGGAAGGGGAAAGCAACTGCTTGTCCATGTGTTTGCATGTCCATGCATCACAGACCCAGCTTTTCTCATCCATCATCAGTGAAGGGGATTTAAAAAGCTCTCATCAGCCTTTCTTTGCCTTTCAGTCCCCTGCCCCATCAAGCTCTGAAATGATCTGGGATCAAAGCACCCTGCTGTAGCCCAGTTTCTGGAAGGTGTCTGTAATCCAGGTGATGTCTGATGCAGGCAGGCAGTGCTCCCAGCTGCTCTCCTGCCCAGCAAGGGTTCCCTGTGTGTCCAAACTCCATCCACTGACCCTCACACACAGCCCCCTCCAGAGCCTGCACACTCCTCTCACATTCCCTCTGCTCTTTTAAGCAGCTTCCCATTTGCACATCCAGCCAAGGACCTACCAGAGACCTCGTCTCCTTAATGAGTTAAAAGCTGTTGCCTCAGCCCAAAATTCTCTAAGTCCCTCACAATTTTCTCCTCTCTCTAACTGTATTATCTCTATTGCTCCACCTTCACCAGAGCTTCCTGACTGCTGCTGAAATGGATGGGGAAATCCCCCTTTCCAGGGTAAGGAAAAAAACCCTGTTAAGAACATTCCTTTTTCCTCCTCTGTTTTGTCAGAAGTGGTGTTTCTAGTAAGAGATTTGGGCAAGCAGAAAAAAAAAAGAAAATATAAACTATTACGGGGTTCTCTTCTAGGGAACATATAAAGAGATTTTGTTAAATTAAGTATTTTGTAGCAACAAATTTTAAAAAGAAAAAAGGGAAAAACACTGTGATGAAAAGCCAGAGTGTGCAGACATGGTTCACAGTACAAGTGTTAAGATTTATGAACAAAGCTGAAGGGCAGAACCCAGAGAGTGCAATGCAGGAGGCTGCATTTACTTCAGAGTTTTCAAGGGCTTTGTTAAACTCCAGAAGCTCCTGGACCACAGTGATCCCTGGAGCCTCCCCAGCAGAGATGGAGCACCCAGGGACTGTGTCCCACTGCTGCTGGGGACCAGACACCCTCTTTGGGCATCCACATCCCCTGCTGACTGCTGACCTTCATTGCTTTCCACACTTCAACCACGCCAGCCTTCCAAAGAGTGTCAGCCAGGCCTTTTCAGCTCAAATCCATCACTGTCCCTCCCTGCAGGTTCCCCTGGATCTGCTGGAATAGCTGTGCACTGGTTGCTTTGCTCCCAGCTGAGCCCCCCTGGTTCTCCTCTCCGGTCCCTCCCCAGCCCATCCCCTCCAGAGGCTCCCAGGATGCTCCAACCCTTCTTCCACACTGATTTAAAGATGCTCAGCTCCCTTTTCCTTCCCTCACCCCCCTACAGGGCTGTTTCTCCCACATCTCCAACATCTGAGGCTCCAAGGTGCCTCATCCCAGCAGCTTCCTCTGTTTGTGAGCTGAGTCATGCAGGTGTCAACATTTCCAAACCTCATGGGGAGGCTCAGCAGAGCTGGGAGGGTGCAGAGCATCCAGTCAGGAGTTATTAATAGCTGCCATCGACCATCTCAGCAGCTTTGATCTACTGGCAGCTGATTGCAGCTGCTGCTCCTGATGATGAAGCACCAGGGGTCCTGCCTGTACCTCCATTTCCCTTCCCAGTTTTCTGATTTTTACTGGAACAAAACACTTTCCCCCCAAAATTTCAAAACAGATGTGATTCAGCAGCCAACACTGCAGTCAGAAAGTCAAACATAATCAAGCTGAAGCATAAAATTTTACTTTGGGAGGAAAATATCAGGTCTTTGAACCCTGCTTCTAGCAAAGTCTTTGAAAGGCTTAGAGGTTGACATCATACACAACAAACCTCCAGAGAACACAGCTCCTTTCTGAAATTTTCCATGTATCCCTTAATCCATATCTATGAAAATAAACTTAGAATTTGTTCCCTATAAATAATTAAAGGCGCAGAACCAAATGGTTCCCACACTCTTCCATGCTTTCATCTGAACAAGAAAAGGTAATTTGCTATTGCCTGAAGACAACACAGCACACCTGACACCTTCAAGGAAAAAATTCAGAAAATCTCCCTAGAGCCACTGTTGGGAACAAGTAAGCAAGCAGGATAAAATAGCCACCTATCCCTTTATGTCAGCATCTCTGAATCCTGCTCTGTCTGCTGGGTAGCAATACAGTGTTCAAAAGACAAAACAGAGAAACATTCTGAGGCAGATGAATTCAGGAAGATTTCCATTTTATCAGGTGTTACCAGCTAATTTCTTTATCAGTTTGCCCAAAACTTTGCAGAACTGGTTTTCAGAGAAACAGAAATGATCTATACCAGGACACTCACCCGCACCACGTTGTGCAGTTCTAAGGATTTAAAGATCACTGGAGCCAGCTCTGCCTGGAATAAGTCCCCATCTCCCAACACCAGGAAAGAGCATTTTTAAAGATGCCAGAAATAACAGAGTTTTGTGCAGACAGTTCACTGTGGCTTGAGCATGAACCCAAGGAGCAATTTCTACCAGTCTATTCTATTTGAGTTATAGCATCTAAATCTGCATGATGATACAATTAGACATGAAGAAAAACATACATACTTATGACTGTTGTAAAGCCTGATGCAATAAAACTGCCAAGATTTAAGATCACAGATATATTCTAAATATTTCAACTGATGACCACAAAGCCCATTTCACTAAGCACAACAGAAGAGAGGAACAATTTGGCCAATGCAGGTTAACATTTAGCTCACCACAGTCACATTTCAGATTCCAATTTTTTAAAAAGAAAACTAAAGAGAAGATAAGAATTCCTTTAAGAAATACTTTTATCTTCGGACAGAATGTTTTCTTTCTTAGAGAAAACCTAGTAAAAAGCATTTGATAGCGACAAGTATTCTAGGGTTTTTCAGGCCCAATGCCAAGAAGTGCAGAATTTACAGCAGACATACTTTACTTCTTCAACCTTTAAGTAAAGCTGTTGTAAACACAAGTTGCTCACACTGTGTACAGCAGAGCCTTGATTACACACATGATAGAGTGATCCTCTGACTACACCACAGAGAAGACCTCACACCTGCTACTCCCTTTCAGCACAAGGAGTGGTGAAAGTGCAGCACAGCAGCACAGCACACTCAGGACACCCAAAGATGATTATTCTTGGCTTCTGCCAGCTTCAGCTGCACAGCAATAGCTCATGGCCCTTACTGATCCTGGAATTTTGGAGCGCCAGCATCGCAAAGCTGGCTCCTGGGAGAAGAAATCCCATCACCTGGCAACTCAACCTTAGAGATCTCAGCTCCTGCAGCCCTGGGGTGGGTGCAGGAGGCTGCTTTGTTACCTCCAGCTCGGTGTTGTGAGCGTGCAGCTTCTGCACCATGTCCTCGGCCTCGCGCATGCGGCGGCTCAGCTGCGGCGAGTGCTCGGCCGGGGTCAGCTCGCTGTCGTACGACTCCAGGATCGCCCGCATCCCATCCCGCTCCTGCCAGGAACAGCAAAACAGGCAGGGGTTAGAGCCCCAAAACACACCAACAACAGCAAAACTCCCAGGGGTTAGAGCCCCAGAACACACCAACAGCAGCAAAACATTCCGGGGTAACAGCCCTAGAGCACACATCCAAAACATCCAGGGATTACAGCCCCAGAGCACACACCAACAACAGCAAAACAGGCAGGAGTTAGAGCCCCAAAACACACCAACAACAGCAAAACATCCAGGGGTTACAGCCCCAGAGCACACACCAACAACAGCAAAATATCCAGGGATTACAGCCCCAGAGCACACACAAACAACAGCAAAACTCCCAGGGATTAGAGCCCCAGATCACACATCGGAAACATCCAGGAGTTAGAGCCCCAGAGCACACACCAACAACAGCAAAACATCCAAGGGCTACAGCCCCAAAACACACACAAACAACAGCAAAACATTCAGGGGTTACAGCCCCAGAGCACACACCCTTCCTGGAACAGCAAAACATCCAGGGATTAGAGCCCAGAGTGCACACCCAAAACATCCAGGGGCTAGAGCCCCAGAGCACACACCCTGCCTGGAACAACAGCAAAACGTGCAGGGATAAAGCCCCTGACTACACTCCCTGCCAGGAACAACAGCAAAAACTTTTAGGGACAGAGCCCCAGACCGCGCTCCGAGCTTTGCCCGCTGTTCTTTCATACAACTCAACTCTGATGGATGTACACTCATCATCTTCATGTCAGTATCAAGGCACAGATGAACACGCAGTTTCAATAAAATAATTGTTGCTGCTGTGAAAACTGAAAAATTAGACTGTCTTGTGTCTATAAAAGCCCACATCCTTTGCAGGAAAGCGACATGCAGACACTCTAACACGCAGATGGCAACTGAAAACAGAGCCTGCCTTCTTCCCAAAGACTCCCTTCTAATTCAACATGGCTGAATGGGTTTCCTCAGCAAAATATTTAGTGTTGTACTTGACATTTTTCCTGCCAGAACCTCAGCAAAGAAAGAACAGAATTGTCAGAATAGAAATGAAACAGATTTGACATCGAACAAAGTGGCTGAGAGCAAATATCCTCAAAATGGTATGTGACTTATCACTTGTTAGATGCTGCAACACTCAGTGCTTGTAACAAACATTTTTTCAGAGGTTAATGTCTGGCAGACGGTGTTTGGCTCACTTCTCTATCTACTGGCAATTATAACCAGGCATTTGCAGAGAAAGACAAACAGAAGGATTCCTCTCCTGTCCCTGAGAGCAGCTACCCGATTATAAAGCTTGGACTTGGAGCTAAACATAAAGCTTTTTGTATGGGCTTCTGGCTGAAATACTCCTAATGCATTCCAGCTTCAGCAGTACCTAGTGCCTCCCTCCAAGGCATGATGGTGAAGAAGAATGGGGACAAAAGGAAAATTTGAAGAAGCCAGGTATATTGAAGGAGGTGACTGGTCACACTGCAATATGCACACAGGGATTAGCAGCTGATGAAGAATTTCATCTTTTGACTGCATGGCAGAACCTTGATGCTTATGAGGCTACAGAACAGGGCTCCTGGCATAAACCCAAAGAACCAAAACTCAGAGGAAACCTGCTAGTGCTGCCCCTTTTCACTGCTGAAGTTTGCTACCTCCTCTGCTACACAAATGCAGGAGCACTCTGGAGAAACCAGCTCCTTGCTGGGAATTCTGCCATCCCAGACAAAGTGAGACCAGGAGATCACTGGGCTGTACAGCTGTGCAGATCACATCCAGCCCTGGCCAGTGCAGCACTTCATAAACCCAGCTCAGCTGAAATGAAAAGTTTAACTTGGGGAAATCAGAAATTTTCAGGGCAGGAAAAAAGGTCATTTCCCCACACCCCTAAATGCAAAAGTCATTTTTTCAGGTAGTGAAGGTGACCACTAACAACCCAGTTCAGCCTGGATACAAAGGTTATCTCCTCCTTCCAAATCTAAAGGTCAGAATGAATGTGGATAGCAAATGTCCATGTGGGAAGGGAAGGAACATTCAAATCTGAAGTGTGACAACAGGACTGGGGGCACTGCCAGAGGTACAGTGTGTTCAGAGCACGTCATGCACTGAAAGGTCAGCCAAGATAGTTGGGTTGGTCAGCAGGTAAAAGGACCCCAAGACTGAAGGGCAGCCTGGAGCTACAGGAACTGAGTTAATAAAATTATAAAGAAAAACAAGTTTTAACATAGAGAGTACTAACAGCTATTACCAGCTCCTAGCCCAGATTTGACTGAAGAGAAATATTTTTCCAGGGAAACAGTTAAGAATTGTTCATCTGACAGACATGTGGAAAGGAAATACTTCCATGTTACAGAAAAAGAAGAAAACCCAAATGCAGTCACAGCTGCCTTGTAATGAACTTGTTTAGCAGGACAGGATCTTTCCACCCTCCTCTCCCTCTCCAGCAGACATTACCCAGTCTGCCCAGTGCACTTCCATAAGGCAAGCTGCTTTTGCTCAGGAGATGAATTCCATTCCCCATTTACAGCCAAATCACATTCTAGAGCACAGAAGAGAACATAATGACAGCATTTAGTGAAGGTATTGGTTTGAGCTTTGCATGTTGTTGCAATTAGATTTGCAATTACAGCATCCTCTCTCCTTCTCTGCACTCTGAGCTACTCTGCTGTCCTGATTTTCTCCTAAACTTCTTTCATCTATGTGATAATTTACCACTGCTATGTTCTCTCCATTGCAGCTGGGGCAGTCTCAAAATCCTTGGTGTTTTTTCAAAAGCAAACAGGACCCCTGGCAACTCCCATCACACTTGGCTTCCAATTAACTGCTGACTATGAGGACATTTGAGTCCCCATCAAGATCCCAGCAGCTCCCTGGGCTGTCAAGTTATAAGGGGGACAAACTCCAGCTTCCATGTGAGTGTGGGAAAACTGCATGGGAGCACGACCAACCTTACAGGCTGTCTATCCCCTAAAATCAACTAGCATCTCTCTAAAACAAAGAGTAAACTTCTCAAGAAAAAAGTCACACATGGTAAACACAGCAGAAGTGGTATTGGAAAAAAACAAAAGTTCTGAAAAGTTGAACCAAAGGGTGGCACAATTAAACACTTGATCGTGGAGTTTACTTATCCTCTTTAATTATTTCTAAGTATTAATACTGTTAGTGAAATCAATTCTCAGCTTCCAACAAGTGGTCCCCAGCTCCATTTTTTAAATTTCTCCCCCTCAAGAGCACTTACTGAAAGCTTTTCCCTCCCTCCTAAAGATCTTGTTAGTTTGGCAGGAAACACAAGTTCTTGTTGAGAAGTCCTCTGTCTAAAAAGATTCTCTAAAACGTAATCCTAATTTAGTAATTGCTGCAGTATTTCCTCATTCTTCACAACCCATCAAAATCCTCCTCAGGCACTTTCAGATGCCCTTTCTAACCTTATTCTACAGCTGCTTTGCTGCTTCCTATCTGGAAAGCATTCATCAGAATTACTAAAAAGCAGGTCCTCTGGGAATTTCCAAAATTTACCCAGCACAGGGTAAATCTCTGCTAACTCACCGCGGCCCTAACCTGGCACAATTCCAGATGATCTTTACCGTAACCAGTTTTAAATCAACACCTGAACAGAAATGCAGCTCATTCCAAACAAGCCCTAAATGCAGAATAATAATTTTGATGTTCACTATAAACCTAGGAAATTGATGCCCTACAGCAAACCCTGGTGCTGCAGCTTGCAGCTGTGTTTGGGGGGATGTAGGTTTGAAAAAGAGGAAGGATAGTGATTTTTTCAAAGGTTGAACAGTTTCCCTTCCTTCTGCTAGCACCAGCCCATTCATCAAATAAATATTCCTCCCACTATTGCATAAGTAACTAAGAAGAAAACACATTTTATAATTTTTACAAGAACTAGAGCCAATCCCTTGAAAATGTGCTATGGGAAAGAACAGGATGGCACCTCTGCAAAATGCCACCCCTAAGATGAAGCTTCTCCCACCAGGTGCTCTGCTCTCTGAGTAAAACCAAAATTTGACCTGGCTGACAAGTAGCTTGAAGTTCAAAGAAAATCCCTTTCTGCAGTATTCACACCCCAGAGTGGCTTAGAAACAGTAGGAGTATAGGTGGAATCCTCCAGGACTTTTGGGATAATTTTAGGGCAACACTTGGGAAGGGTTCACATAAGAACCATCATCATCAGCAGCCCCAAATCACTGCAGCACTCACAGCACAAGGGCAGCCCACAGCCAGCTGCACACTGAGGAGCTCCAGAGCCACTCCAGCCTGAGTATGGGAAGCAACTGAAGAGTAAAAAACATAGCCAAGAAAACCATAGAAAGGTGTCTGACGTTATATACATCCATATAAGTTCAGGCCCTTCTGCTGCTGCTGCTGGTTAGCCCCTCTTCAAACACACACACCCTCCATTCACCACAGACTTTCTAATTAGTTGAAGAAAAGAAAAATCAATAAGAAAGAAATTAAAGTTACAAATCTAACTGAAGCCAGTCACACACCCAGGCAAAATGTGTTCCTGGGGTAAAGTTTATCTGGTGTCATAATTTTATTGAAATCCTATATCTTCCCATTGACTTTTATCGTTTCAAGCTGGATGCCAGAGTTATCATTATTAGAGTCTCAGTGTTGCTCGCAGGCCTGAGGTTTGAGGTGGCTTTTTTCTTTTTTTTTTTTCCTTTTATAAACAAGCTGTAATTGTCTGGTTTATTGATCAATAAATCTTTCAACTGCCTCTCCTCACCCTGCTTCTGCTCTGGTGAGTCTCCTGCACCGTTCTCTGCAGGAAAATATAGGGTTGTTGTTTTTTAAAGAACAGATTGCTTTGTCATTAGCAATGAGAGAGCAGGAATTGTGCCGGTCAGTTCCAATAATGGCTTTTTAATGACAGATTCTAGTCACAGTAAAATCTGCTTTATTTCCACATGAGTGAACACTGACTATTAATCCACAACCCAGCTTGCTCTCTCACTTGTGCACGGGTTAGAAGAGACAGACTCTGTGCAGTGGATTCAGAACTATATTTCCCACTTGGTGCATTTTGATGGTACAGAAATATTCCAAGTATTACATCAGCTTTTTGTTTAATTAATGATAATTTTTGGGGAATGTTAACAGGCTGCTTCATTATCAGAAATCAGTGGCAAGATATCTTCCCCCTCCTCTTCATCTTCAGACTCCTAAATCCAAATTAGTTGTAATAAGGGAAAATTTCAAGACTGAAGAAAGATTTGGAGCTTCAACATCAAACAGATGCTATTTGCAATCAGGTATAATTTTGCTAACTATTTCTCATAAAAACACAAATAAAAAAGAGAGATGACTGTGTAAGAGAGATCTGGGCTTTCTTGCTTTAAACTCATATATAGAAGGGAGATGGTAAGTGGGGCTTGACCAGATGTTTGACATCAGTAAAATTAGCAGTAAGAGGCACAGAAATAGAAGCCAAAATATGATTAGAAATAACTGAAGAATACTTAATTATTAGACTGTGCCAGGACATACAAAATATATTCTAACGTTACTTGATAAAATTAATCACATTAATCTCTGGTCCATGAGCAACTACCTTTGAGGAACTCACAAATGGTAAGACAGAAACCGAAAACAGGAGAGAGGAACAGATCCAACCTTTTAAGAGAAGGATGGATGAGAAGATAAAGATTCTGGCAATTATAAATCACTTCAATATTTTGGTATCTCATAAAATACTTGAAAAAAACATTAACAATTGAATTGCAAGCAGCTAGAGAAGAATTAGGGACAAGAAACAATCAACTGAGCCTTAATATGAATAATATGAAAACAGTCTAATTTCCTTCTTTGACAGGTAAATTGTCTACTGAATAAAGGCAAATAATAGATGTGATAAATCTTAACTGCAGTGATGTGTTTATCAAAGAGGAGAATTACAATTCAACAACATCTCTGTAATTTGGAGAGATGAGTTTGTAGCAGGGTGATGAAACTCATGGAAACAAAGCACAGAGCCCTGAGTGCTGTGTGGCAGCAGAGGCAGCACCACAAACAGGCTGAGCATCAGTGGGGATCTGCTTTGAAAAGCATGAACCAGAGTCTTGGGTTGCAATACAGGATGTGACCAAAACTATGTATTCTGTCACCATCTGTTAAACCAGGTGGGGCAGTGATCCTTGTCTCTGTGGGAGATATTCTCTGCTAATGGGCCATTCATTGAAACCAGGTAGGGCAGTGTTCTTTATCTTTTCATCTTTCTCATCCTTCCTCCAGGAGATATCCCCTGTTAATGGCCATTGAGTCCCACTGTGTGACTGATAAAAATCCATCATCCCATTGGGAGGTCCTCCACCCAGGGGGAAGAGCCAAGCCTTTCCTACCTAGATAAAAACTGAGATTTGGAACACCAAAGCAGCCTTTTTCCACTGGATTCCAGAGGAAAACCAGACCTTTCCACATCATCACTGGACCTTTGGAGGGAAACTGCACCTTCTACAGGAGCACTGCTTCAACTGAACCACAACTGTCACTGTAGGAGGATGCAGCCACCATTGAATGGCACTGCTACCAACACCCTGACTGACTGACGGGGTGTCAGCTTGGATTCTGACTTTGTCAGGGTTTGGGGTTTGTTCTTTGTAATACTGTATTTCTATTTTAATTTTCCTAGTAAAGAACTGTTATTCTTATTCCCGTATCTTTGCCTGAGAGCCCCTCGATTTCAAAATTATAATAATTTGGAGGGAGGGGGTTTACATTCTGCATTTCAAAGAGAGGCTCCTGCCTTTCTTAGCAGACACCTATCCTCTAAACCAGGACAACCTGGGAATGGGAGCAGGGATGCTGACAATTAACCATCTGAGGGCTGTTAAGCCTTACTTTGGGAGTAAAGCTCTGTTCAAATCCCACTGTCTTATGGAAAGTGTAGGGGAAAAGCAACAACCAAGCAGCAAGAGCCAGGAAGCAGCAGCCTGCAGGGACAGCTGGGGCTAAAGACACATTAAGCCAGACTTTGTTCTTATGGGAGCCACATTCCTCAGCTCCCTATTGAAGCATTAATTAGCACAGGAGCTAATGGACTCCCCCAGAACAAAAACCCCCAAGAGATCTCAGCCAAGCAAAACCAGCAAAAGTTAAATTACCAGAAAGTTCTCAACCCTTGTTGCCTTCAGCAACATCTATGATCACCAGAAAGCAAATGGTTCCCCTTCCTCTTACCACTCTCATCTTCTGTACAAATCATCTTCAAGCCAAAATTTCTACTCTCAAGCCTACAAATAGTTTCTTTTTCAGCTGCAGCCATTTCCCAACACTTCTCTCCGTGGTTGACCTATT
Source organism: Sialia sialis (assembly GCA_009812075.1). Classification (NCBI taxonomy): domain Eukaryota; kingdom Metazoa; phylum Chordata; class Aves; order Passeriformes; family Turdidae; genus Sialia; species Sialia sialis. Next base: position 4,668,518 of record VRYO01002014.1, on the reverse strand, counting down.
TTCACATTACTTTGCAAATCAGAACTGACTGCAGACACATATGTATACACACACCATTGACTTTCTACTCAAGACCTCAATTAAAACACCATTTACCAAAAAAAAGACCGTTAACTTCATAAAAATAAAAACATCCAGCAGATTTCACTATGCTTGCACTGACAAGACCATTAGGAAACATTTTTTAAAATATCTTCAATTCTCAAATGTGACTGCCTATATATCAACCCTCTGCTTGTGTTTTTGCCCCTCAAGCCAATATAAAGCTACTGCAGGAATCTGAAGATGGATTTAACATATAAAGAAGCCTTTCAGATGTGCTGTGCCCTACAACTAAGGCTTCTCCAAGAAAAATAAAATATTCCTTTTTTTCAAGTCCAAGTACCTCCATCCATGCCTAACAGGAGCAGGTGGGGAGAGGTCAGAAAGGCTGATGTGCATAACCACAGGCACGCAGCAAACCAGCAATCCCTGTCTGTCCCACCATCTCTGCAAGGAATGGTGTTCATCTGTTTTCTAACACTCTTAAAACAGAGCCATTTTCCTGCTAGGAAAGTTAGGTTATCATTCAGGCTGAAAAGCAACTTTCCTCCCAAGGTTGGAAGTCTGGAGAAAGCAGTCCAGGGAACTGGTGGGAAGAGGACACAATCAGGCAGAGAGCACAAGAGAGATGATCAAGGACTCATTTGAGGTGCCAGAACAAGGCATTCAGAGACACTCCGAGCTTCTCAACCACCCATTCTTAAATTTTGGAGAAACTCTGCAATCCGATTGCTCTTCTGGCCAACGTTCAACTGGCAGCTTTGAACGTGCTCCTACCAATACCTGTGTACATCTCACACGCTCTTGTATTCCCTAGGTTTTCCTCCTGATTTATAATCCTCCCTTTCTAGCTCTTGTCCCTCTCCTCCAACACTTCTCTGCAGAGAGCTCAGCTTGCCTTATATCCTGGCAGTGGACCAGAGCAAATAAATCCACTGTAACTCTTTTAATCCGTCTCTGATAAATCTCCTGCTTTACTATCTTCTGGAAAATTGTGCATGCTCTCTGAAAGCCCCATTTTGCTTATAGCACATCCATATGCCAGCTGACAAGCAATCATACAACTGACACTGCAACAAATTAAATATTATCTGACTAAAATCCCCCTGGGGTCCTCTCGCTTCACAGTGAGTTTAACATGTTTAGTTATGTTTCTTAGCCTCCTGCTGCTGTGAAATAATTGTATGATTTTTTTCCTTCGTTCAGCTCTCCTCTACCGGAACGCTCACCGCTGCCTGTCTCCAGAGTGAGGCTGCTTTTCTGTCTCAGTGTGTTTGGCATCTCTTCATTGCAAAAAACCCCTCTTCTTCCTATCATGTTGGGGAAGATGAAACGGGAAAACCTTATAAATATGATTGCCTGGCAAAAGATTCTGAGAATACAGAAACTACAAGCGAGATTGAAATGAAAGCCATCTTTGAGATACCAAACCTCAATTACTAAATTACTAGAAAACAATAGGACGGCCAGATGAAAGTAATCCCCCTGTGATTGAACAATTCCTTCTGCTGGAGAGCAGGTCCAAAGGTCAGAGAAGACCCTGCTGGCTTGGCAGAAGGGGTCCAAAGAGGAGTTTTTAGGGTTTGAAGTGTCACACAGTATGGTAATGGCATGTTTCTTACAGGCTGTATGTAAATGCTATAGCATTTGTATCTTATATTAGATTGGTTAGTGGAAATTAGAATATTCAACACAGAAGAAGATTTATTGTATCGTGACAGGACAAGCTCTCTGAGCTCTTTCTCTTACCACACTCTTAGCTTTTTCTCTCACTCTCTCACTGCCCTGCTCTGGCAGCTCCAGGCAAGGCCATTTCACCCACACCCTTTAGATTAAACCACAAGTTCCAGACCTGGATTTAGAGATCTCTCTGTCTGTCCTGCCCAGTGTCACCTCCTCCACTCTCATTTCTCACAGTCCCCCTGCTCAGGCAGTGACAATCCTGAGCTGCTTTATTCACCTGCCTCAGCACAGGGTCACTCCCCATCTGACACTGTGCTCTCTGTCTGACACCGTGTGCACTGGTAACATGTGAAAAAGTCATTTCTTTCTTAAAAAACATCCAAAAAAGCCTCAACATACCTTCTTCAATCTAGCTATTACATTACCATCACTGCCAGAGGGAAAGCATACAGCTGACAAGGGAATGGATTCATCCTTACTGGCAATACAAAACTAATGTCATTCACCCATTAAAAAAAAAAAAAAGTAAAAATGAGAGAAAAAAAAGGTTTTGTGATGGTAAATGAGATTTTTTTATGCTGCAGTGTATAAAAATTCACCCCTTTGTTCATATTCCTTACACTCAGATTTCTTTTTCCTCCTGTCTGTCTACTAAGTAACCCAGACATTGGCCCCTAAAGCTCTCAACAGCCAGTTTCCTGCAGTTTGAACCACTTAAATATCATTAACTTGGGAGAAAAGTAAACTGAGCTGTGCTCAAAGCCAGCTCTGCAAGAATGGAGGAGGAGGAACGGCCCCACCACCCAGGCTCTGCTCCTGGGCAATTCAGGCTAAGACACAACTGCAGCAGAAGGGCAGAGCTCTCACATCACATTTTGAGGGGACAAAAAAAAAAATTGAAAAATCAGATATGAGCTCATCCAATCCAACACAGCACATTCCACTGAACTCAAAAGTAATTCCTTGATCCCCTTATGATGTGTCAACAACTCCAGAAATATGCCAGCTGTGGCTTTTTGAAGAAGGCAAAGAAGAAGGGGTTTTAGGTGATGCTTCAGAATATACATCACTTGACTGCTTTATTAGAAGATGTTAATAATTTCCCAGACTTCACTTAATTCATAAAACATTTCCTCTCCTGCCTCCAGGGTGTAAAAGATCAGTGATCCCAATAAGAGTTTCACAAACTATACATCAAGTTATCTCCCAGGTCACCCATAGCATATCTGCATTTTCTTTATAAAGGATTCTCAGGCAGAGGGGACACAGCTCTTGGCCATTGCAGCCCAGCAGTTCCTCCTTCAGAGAGGACACCAGGGAGAGAAGACTGGACTGAGACTGAAATCTGGCCCAAGGTGCACCTTCCATACTACACAAACCATCCATAAAGCAAAAGAATACCCAAGTATATTCTTCTTTAAATAATAACAACCATAAAGGGTCATTTCACACCCAAACCATGCTCCCAACAATAAGATTGGGCCAGATTAAATAATCACACCAGTGGTTTACCCAGGGCAAAGCAATGATAAGCCTTTACATTGAACTAAAATTCTATGCTTTCCTTGCATGAGGTCAAAATACAAATTTTACATCATACATGTTTCATATTACCTACATGATGAGGGTTCAGAGCTTGAACTTGTACCCTTTGAAAATATGAAAGATCAATTTAACATTTCTGTCTTATAAAAGATGGAAACTGCACCAGTGACACCTCCTTGGCCGTTTTTAGGATTGGTTTATTCTCACCCAGGGCACAGCTCAGCCAACCCCACAGAATGTGCCTCATTATCTTAATCAGGAGTCACCTTCAGAGTTTGCTCTCTGCAGCAAGTGAGCACCATGAAGCTGGGCTGATATTTAACCTGGTGACCTGCACTTCTGACAGAGTTTTCTGCATTTGAAAAGGAAAATGTGCCACCTCAGTGCTCAGGACTGCAGCTTTGACAGAGGTTTGCCATGTGCTGGCTCCTAAATCCCATACAAACTTTAGTGCAGGTGCCCATTCCCACCCCCCTGTGCCTGAGATCCTGCTCCTCTTGAGACCCTGATGTGATAAAGAACAGAACTGGATGTTTAAGAAACAGATACTTCAGGTACTTCACCAAAATTCCAGTTGCACCTTCACCTTGGGCTTCCCAATTCCAGAAAAATGATATCTAATAAAAACATTTGAAAAACAACCTCTCATTGACAACTCCTCTGGATACTTTTATTGATCATATAAATATCCAGTATTTCTGAATATTGACAAACTCCTGACTTCACCAGTTTTCTGGTGGGAATTAATCCCATTACTTTTTTTCACTGCTTGAAAATGCATTTTCTTTTATCAGGTTTTAATTTGCCACCTATCTGCTCCATTGAACATATTTGTTGTTGCCTTGCACAGACAGGGAAAACAACTCCCAAACAACTTCTCTAAATTCATTCATTACATTCTGTGCTTTCAGACTGTCACCTCTTCTTCAACTGCTTTGTAAGGTCAACAAGTCCAATCATCAGTTTTCCAGCATAACTGCTTCCCCAGTCTCTCATCACCCATGTCTGACTGCTGCTCTCATTCTGCAGCATCTTTGCCTGAACTGGGTTGATGAGGAATAAGAGAAGCAGCGAAGACACAAAGTGCTGGGTCCTTTCCCCACCTCTCTGTAACAGGTACATCTTCACCCACTCCTGCATGCTCACAGCAACAGGACAAGATGTTCTCCCAAAAGCTGCTGAGCCAGGGGATGACAAAAATCCAGCAAGTAATCTCAGTAACATCCCCAACCACAGCAGCAGAGAACACCAGAGAAAATGATGCATCTATACACCTGAATCTCCAGTTCTTGTGGTAACATGTACAAATTTCCTCAAATTTAAACATTCCAGAACTGAAACTTTTATTTTAAAATAGCCTATTAGTTAGTAAAGCTGATTTTAACACTAGCTGCCACTCAGTGAACACCTTTTCTTTAGTACCACTAGACACTGCAAAATTAATTCACAGACAAAATGACATTGCTTTCTTTTCTCTCTCCACTGTCTGCAATATTAAGTCAACAAAATCTTTCCTCAAAACTGCATTGACATCAAGAATGTTATGCTCACACCATTAGACAAAATGTGAAGCATTGAAGTCGTGCTTCATTAAAGACAAGTGGAAAAATCAGTTTAAAAAAAAGGAAAACATTATTTAGGAAAGATGTTCATTATACACATCTGAAAAGCAATTATGATTAAATGTATGAGACAAACATTCATCATCCTTTTAATATTTGACCACAATATTTGCATTTTCAACAAAACCACGTTTCAGTAAACAGAACCACAGTATCAAAAAATCTCCTTTGTTGCAAACTAAACCCTTTGGTTTGTGTTCATAGTAAGGAACTGTCACATTTTGGAGAATGAAACACCTACTTCTGGACACAACTCCAAAGTGTACAGAATATGGTACAATTACAGAAATAGCTGGCAAACACAAGACAGAGGGGAAAAGTCCCTGCCATGAAACACCATGGAAAAAAACTGGTCAATAGAAACAGTGAATGACGATTATTCTGCTTCCATACTGAACACACCCACAGAACTTGCTGAACAATTTTAAGGGACTTCAGTTGAATTCTCACCTTTGCTGTGTACAACCTACCAGAAAGACAATCCAAAGGATGCCCAACCCACCACAGGCAGAACTGCAGAATTCAGAGTTTGCAATCAAGTCTCCAAAAAAACAAAAAGGTGAGAACAGATCCTTTTGCACTGCAATATTTAAGCCCACAACACTCATTGCTAAATTTGTCCCATCTTTGGAAAAAAGTCCATTGTGATATGTCAGGGAATACTATCAGAACAATTTTTCTTATTCTAAAGTAAGTTAAAACTTTGAAATAAAGTCACAAATCTGTTGCTATATTTGGTTCTTCTGTTTCCATTTGGAAAACACCATTATATGATTTAATAAAGAGCCTTTCAATAAACCTGGCACACTCCTGACTTAGAACAATCTTCCTCAAATACACCTTTATCTTACCAGCCAGTGCTGAAGGAGATGATGCCATTTTCAGTGGAGTCTATTATCAGCACTAGGCAGACTCAGACTTGCACAACAGTTGAGGTTTGAAAGCTGCTCAAGACATTGTCCTCCCCAGCCTCCCCAGCTCTCCTGTTTCCCCTTCTCTCCAGGAGCATATTCCATGGAATTCTTCCAGGCAGGTTCAGATCAGACTCTCCTCTCCAGAAGACCAGGGCTGTGATCCTGCCATTGGCCTCATTTTCCACTCTCAGGAGTCATTTTCAATTATTTAACAGCATCCTTAACATCCACCTTAGGCTGTTTAAAAAACCCTCCACAATCAGCATGAAATCACTTGAATCTACAAGCACAAAAAAGGGTTGGTTCAGTGATGAAGGGAAGGCAAAAGGTAACAGGAACAAATCACACAGCTGGAATTTCTGACATTCCCTCTTTCTCAACTTACTCCAAAAAGCTGTTATTATTATTTCACGTGGAACTATTACTTTTTAGACTTGTCCTTATTATTTCACCTCCAATAACAACATTTGTGAGCTTTACCGTGTTCAAAGACAGCAGGACAACTGCATTGGTTCTGTCAGTGCAATCCCAGAGATGCTGCCCATGGTTATTAACTCTCTTCAGCTTGTTGAGGGTAAAGAAGCACCCAAAAAGCAGGAAGTGATAAGTTTCTCCTTGTGCACATCAAGGATGCTAAATGCACACACAAACAAAATCAACAAGCAAGGTTATGCAAAACAATCTCTGTGCCAAATACCTGCCTCAAGCCCATGGCAGAAGCAGTACAAACTTTACAGCAGATGTCAAATCTTTTCAACTTTTTTTTTTCTGAATCAAATTAGTTACTAATGAAACAGTTTATGATTAATACTCACTTAAGTCAAGAAGAAAATTAGAGGAAAAGCTACTAGATCAAATCACATTGGCTTCAGATATACATAATGAAAAGAGTGCACGCAAAGAAAATACTACTGCTGTATCTTCAGAAATCTTCAGTTTCTGAACAGGCTGTTTAAACTGCGTGATCACCACGTTAAGATCCTCTAGTGGCATTTCTGTACCAGGAGGAAGGTGCAAGCAGCTGATGTTCCTGTGCAGTGCAGATGTACCTTCTGATGATGGATCTTTGGATGGTCTCAGCACCTGGAGCCTCACAAAGGTTTGGATCTCCCTGAGCATCTCCAGAGCTCCACTCAGGGAAATCCTGACCCCATCCACCTCAGGCTGCTGGACAAGACCAGGCTGTGGTCACTCGGATTCCCCTCAGCCCAGGAGCAGGACAGGGAGGGAGGAGAGATAAAGCACAGTCCATCCATCCTGTCTGTGCTCAGATCTGCTGGGGCAGTGCCTTGGAAGCATGAACAGAACACAAAATACCTGCCAGGAATGGTCTCTATGCCTGTGAGCACAATTCTTGGCCAAAACTGATCACCTCCTTCTCCAGAGCAGTCTAGTACGTGTTTGAAGATGTGCTTCTCTGCAGTATTCATGTTTTTCTTTTGCTTTTTAGCATTTCAGTAGATGGGTAATAAATAACAGTTTCTTTCCAACAACTGAGAAGAACCATTCTAGCATATCTCTCAGTTATCCAGAGCTGACTGGAAGGAGAGCCAGGAATAAATGAGATGAGGAATAAGGGCAAGAAATCACTTTGTAATTGAAAACTCAGGGCAAGCCACCAAGCAAAATGCAGACTACTCACAGAGCCATGCTAAAAATCAAAGCCGAGAAAAAATGTCTGTGGACTTTGATTAATATTCTATATTTGCACATCCAACAGGTTACCCCATATACCTAATTTTTAAACAAATCTCTAAACTCTTTGAATTGAAAAACAAATGTGGTACTAATGGAAAACCCTTCCTCACCAAGCCTGTGGCATAGCTTTTACAAAGACCTGCTCCTCCAGAGAGCACAGAATGCAAACTGTAATTGTATTTAGGTTTTGGATGTGTGAGAAAGGCAGGAAAAAATACTGTCAGTTCAATGTGTATGAGGGAGGATGACATGAAAAGAATAAATAGGCTGAAAACTAGAGAGCTGTGAAGTTTTCATCTCAAAAGAAAAACAAAAATCTTTACACAAAATTTTAAAAACTTCTGAGGAACACAAGCAAATGAAGGAATTAATCTCCAGCTGAAGCCTGCATGCTTCTAAAAGAAGGTACCTATTCAATCATCTTTTCCTTAATCAACAGTTTAATACTATAAACAGCAAACCAGCAGCATGACAAATGAAGTTTCTTTTGGAGAGAGTTTCTCCCTGCCTCCTCCTGTGGCACCAAAAGGCAAACAGCTGCTCACTCTGCCTCGCACAGCCCATCCTCACACTGCCACACTAATGGGTTTTCTGACAAGGCAAACTCTAATATTAGACACTGCTCTTATTAGCTCAGATCAGAGGGTGCTGTTAAACCCTGCAGGTAGCACACTCTGCCAAGGTTGCTCTTTATTTCACAAATCATGTGTAATTGCCTCTTTAATATCACCCACTGAATTGAGTTGAACACAATCATTCTTCTCGAAATTCAACATTCACGCACTTCAAACATATATATTTCATTCTTAAAGAACACTTTTTACAATAAAAATACTTCAAAAGCTTAGAATTGAAGTTATTAGACAATTTACCCCACTGATACCAACAGCAAAGAGACACAGAAAGGCAACTCCTCCCATGCTCCAAGCAGCAATTGCTTTTTCACTCGCCAGTGGAGAAACAGGGGGTCTCTGAAGTGGTTTTAAACACTTATGTTTCAATGAGCAGTGTGTGATGGATATGGCTGTTATTTGCAACGCCATAGGAGTGTGTTATAAATAAGCCAGTGTTATTTATAAGCAGTGTGTTGTTCTGCACACCAGAGCAGCCCCAGAGGCACAGCAAGCTGTGCAAGGAAAGGTTTGATGGAAAGTTTGCCCAGGCTGGGGCATGTGGGGATCCCTGCCAGGGGCTCTGGAGCCTGGCAGGAACCAAGAGTGCCTGGGAGGGCATCCTGTGAACAGTGAGACCCTCACAGAGATGGGAAACAAGCAGGAGCTGGGCTGAATTCTGCATCCAACATTGAGGAAATTTCTGTGGTGTGTGCTGTGTGTGTGATAGCAGAGCACTTTGAACAGCCCCAGAAATGCCAGCCTGTCTGTGCTCAGTGTGGACTCAAAGGGGAGGGCAGCTCCTCATCACTAATGCTTATTTTCACACCACTCTTCCACCAAGCTTGCTAACACTCTGGAATGCTAATGGATAGTAAGGAATTATTTTTTTTTCTCCCTCTTCTCATCTTCAGTCTTACCCACTATGTTGGAACCAATTTAATTACTGCTAAATCATCTCCAACAATGCACACCAAGCCTGGCCCTGTATTTCTTCAAGAGGTGCGACTTTATCCCTTAGTTTCTTCTGCTTTTTCACTTATTTGCTTTTTAAACAGAAGAGATTACTGTCAAGATGTGTGTTTCATATTTCCCTGCCATTTACAGATGACATTAGCCTCTTCCTTGCTCATTCCTACTGAAACAATGCTGTCTCCTGGCACATCAGCTTTAAAAAGAAAATGCAATTGAAGTCATCACCGTGCAGCTCACAAAGAGAGATACCTGCATGATATAATTGATTCCTCTTCTGATCTCACCGGTTAACAAAAATAATGGAATTTGGAATCCTTTTTAACACACTCACATATTCTTTTACAGTTCTGAGTTGAACATCCTCCCTGCTTTTGTCCTTGGTCTCATTTTCAAAAACTTTTATCTTTAGTTCACCAATCTAGCACAAGCAAGAGACTCTCCAGGCTGGGGAAAACTGGAGCACACACAATTAAGGCAGGAGAGAAGCAGGAGGAAAAATGCAGTATAATATATGCAAATACAGATGTCTTGTGAGGACACTGTTCTAAGTAACTTGTTCATGAAACTCTTCCACTTAGCAGTGCACCAGTGCAGGGCTACCTTTAGGTTTTTATGCTGCACTTTTTAGCAATTAATCCTAAAGCAGCCTCTTAGGGGAGTCCAGCATCACTGGTGCCCCCAAGATGAAATGGTTGTGGTCATTAACCAGTTTAGAACTGGGCTAAACCACAAGACCTCTGAGGATCTTCTCAGTGATAAGGTCATTCTTACCAAAACAAAACACCAAATGTGCACCAGTTGTGTGTGGTAAAAGATCACTGGCACTGTGCAGCCTCTCCTGAAGTCACACAGAGAAGGGTAAAACCAGAAGGAAGCAGTAAAAAGAAGGAGAGATAGTGACAAGTATGAACATTCCCAAAGCATTCCTGTTGATTGTGCTCCACATTCTTGATATTCAGAAGTCATGAAAGACATCAGGACATCCAATTATTTTCTGGTTTTTTGCAGAAGAAATGATCAATACCTATTAGAATCAACCAAAATGTGGCTTTGAATTCTAGGAGTAAAAGGAGAAATCCAGAGGTGCTGCTTTGTCCCAACTAGGAAGGGATCATCCCATCATCTCCATCCCTCTGGAGATGAAAATTAACAGTTCTACCTGTAGCCACTGATATTCATCCTACCCCTCATGTGAGCACAGGAATTCAGAAGAAAAGCTGCTCATTTTCTTCTCAAGTCAGCCTTCTGCTGATGGAGCTTCAGAAACATTTTCAAACCACATCTAAGCAAAGGACCAGATCATTTAGCCTGGGAAGGGGAAAAGCTCAAGTTTTATGTCACAAACCCCACAATGACCTCCAGGAGCACCCAGCCAAGAGCTTCCCTGTATCTCATTTCACACACAGGTGAGGAGAGAAACCACTCCTGATGTCAGAGCCACCAAAAGCCCCATCTTTCAGCAAAGCCAGGGCTGCATTCACAGGGTAACTCACTGAGCTGCTGAATTTATATGCAGCAACAGAACCATGTAAGGATCAAATAAAATTAATTCTGTTTAATAACAAATTAATTGTCCATGCCAACCTCTAATGTCTCCATCATCAAATGAATTTCCATGTTATTTACCCACCACAACTTCCCATGGGGAAGGAGAAAGACAGCTGCTTAGATTAAAGACTGAAACAGAAGAGCCTCCTAGACAAAGAATCTTATCATTTTCTAAATGATTGCTCTACTCCAAAACGTCTTCGGAGAAATAATGTTATTTTTTTTATTCTTTTCACAAAACCAAGATGCAAACTGCCTGATTTGATGCTGCTATTTCATTGTCTCAGAACTGCATGCACCATCTTCTAGTGACAGGGAGAGAGAGGCTCATGCACAAATAATGTTCCCATTACAAGAAAAGTAAATTGTCAATACACCTAAGGAAGTTATTTTTCTCATTTTATATTTTTTGAGGCGTGGATCACTGTAGCCCTCACCTTATTTATCCACAACAGGAACATCTTTAAAAGACAACAAACAAAGCCCATTTTATGGGTAAAACTAGGCTATAAATTCTTCCAAGAGAGCAAAAAAGTGACATATGCTGTTAGATCCCCACTGCTCTTATTCTAATGCTTGTAAAACATCAAAAATTGTCCCTTTTGACCAGACCACAGAGTATCCCTCAAAATCACCATCTAATGAACAGGTTTTTCTAGGAAATAAAAGCAAGCTTTCCCTAACAGCAGTATCAATGTTCCATCCACTTAAACAATCTGCTGTGATGCCTGAGGACTGCCCAAGCTTAGGAAACAGCTCCTAACAAAAAGCTGATCCATTTAATTCTGGAGAAATCCTGGGAAGAGGAAGGCTAGAGGAGAGAAGACATTTGGAGTAACTCGGGTCTTTGAGCTGATCCGTCCCACAATTCACTATTTTTGATCAGATAAGCAGGGCCAAAAGACACAACAGACCTCTTAGACAGAAGCCAAAGTGTTTTGTCACCCAAGACACAATTCTTATTTGGATGAGGGTTTAAAAGGTTCTTACTTACAGGGCTGCCATGGGATAAGCACCCAGTAACATTTTTGTTATTGAATATTTATATTTGTATAGGGAAATCTTTGCTAGAAGCCAATAGCAGGACTGTGCTCAGCCTTACAAGAGTTCCCAAGATCACAGAGTGATTCTACCAAAATTCTGCCCTGACCGTCCCTGCAGCCACAGAGGGAAACAAAAATCTGTGCACAGCAAAACTACAGAGCACGACCTGCAAGAAATCTTTGAAAAGCGAGCACGAGCTATCAAATGGATGTAATTTATCCCAGCTCCAATGGTTTTTCTACACAGAGAAGATCAGAGCAAGAGAGTCACTCTTCCAAAGCAGAAACAAAACAACTTTTAGTTAAGAAACGAAGCAGATGGCCTGTGTAGATTAAAGAGAAGGTACAGAGCCATGCACGAGCAAACCCAAATCCCACAGTAATTACCGCGGTGGCGGCGGCACACTAATGATGCTGTGCCTCTGAACTGGGACAAATTAACACAAAGACACACACACTGCTGACTGGCAGCCCAAGGGAAGGTGAATGTTGTGGAGACTCAGACATTTAAGGGAATCACGACAGATTAAATGCTGTGAGGTAGAGGCAAGTGACATGCAGTCCCAAGGGGAAAGGGATAGGGCAAAGAATGTGTTCCTCATCTGTCCCAGCAAACAAAATGAAAATGAAAACTGCTGTTCTACAAGCATCCATTGTACAGACTCTTTCTCATCCCGCTTGTTTTTCAGTATCTTTACTGTTTTTCCATTTCCCTGGAACTCCTGGAAAGAGATCAGAATCCCAGTCACTGGGATGGATCCTCAGTCAGGACAAACCAGCACTACCTGGCCCAGGGGTTGTGCTGGTTCAGGTGGGAATTTCCATCAAGCCAAACTGTTTGAAACTCCATCCCCTGCATGGTGAGCTGCCAGAGCAGTACATCTGGAGCAGATGCCTAAGAGGCACTGCAGTTTTCCCTACTGAGAGGAATTGCAGCTCACATCCCATTCCAATAAGTTCAGACTGCTTAGCCTGTGGTAGCAGCTCATTTTCTTGGACCTCTGGGAATAGAGGTGCAGTTTCCAGTGTGGCTTTTTGGATATTATTGATGCTGAACTTCTCTGGGCTCCAAGATGTGGCACTGCCTGGTCTGTGCCAGTGAGAGCCATTCAATGTTATTTTGTACTTTGGATGATTTTAAGCTAATGAAGGTCCTATTCTTTTTTATAACTCCCCATGCAAATGTTAATTTTTAATAAACTTTGCCCAAGTAGGATTTAAAGCTTATCTCACAAGACATATTTAGAGCAGTGCCATGGTGAAGTAATTCTGGGGAAAAAAAATATGTACAGCTGAAAATAGGATATTTCTGCATGCTTGCTTCAAAGGCTACCAAGAGTTTCTTTGCAGAGACTTGTCATCAGACTAGTCATTGTGCAGGACTGGAATTATTAATTAACAGCCCAAACGTGTGCCTCTCACATGCTGCAGACAAACACCATCATCACCATGAGCTCTGTGCTGCACATCAGTGACAGAGACACCTCCAGTGACATCTCTGGAAGTGCTCAAGGCCAGGCAGGATGGGGCACTGAGCAGCCTGGTCTAGTGGAAGATGTCCCTACCCATGGAATGGGGTTGGAAAGAGTTTTATGGAGTTTTAAGGTTTCTTCCAACCCAATTCTGTGGTTCTGTGATGTGGGAAGGCTGGTGGTAATGGAGAGGGTGGGAAGAGCAGGCAGATTTTGTTGAAAGTTCCCAGGGCTGGAAAGGCTGAGCTGATGCTGACAGCAGCATGAGAGCTGAGCAGGAGGTGTGAGTGCCATCAGGCTTCCTGTGGTGACAGGATGGAGCTGCTCTGCTGGAAACCTTGCAGAGGCTGCTCAGCACAAGGCAGGCTGGCAAATCAGCAGCAAAGAGGAACTCTGCGCTTGGCTGGGATCCCACTGAAGAGGCTTTAAAAAGGTCCTGTTACCGAGGGACAACAAACAGCTCATTACATATCCGTGCTCAAAACCCCATAATCAATTCAGAATAATTAAGCTTCATCATGTGAATGGCAGAAAGACTTCTGTGCACTGTTTTCAAAACCTGTTGAGCATTCTCTCTTCCAATCTCTAACCCCCACAGCCTTGTTTCTGTCCATCAGAAGTTAATTATGGGAGAGAGTTTCAAAACGTTTTAAGAGCTATCTCATATCTGGGGGTCATTTGGGCTGAAGACAGAAAAATACATTAATGGAAATGGTGCTGTGAGTATCTGAGTTCACAGATTCAAGGACACAACTTTTGGTCTCTCTTTTCCATCATCAGAACCATTCAAAAAGCTAAAGCTCAATAAACAGTGTTAACAAACCAGACTTTTTTGGTTCTTTCATTTGCTAATTTTTATTTACATGCATATAACACTGTAAGTACTGTGCATCACTTCTTCCCCCACAACACTACTCCTGTCCACACCTGCAGTCAACCAGTACATAGACGTTTTCAAGAGGGAAGAAAAAAATGCTGGAGAGCTCTCTCAACCATCAGAATTTACCTTGTATTTCACAGCTGTCTTGGGACATCTCATTGAGAAATTAAACCTCTGACTTTGGGAAATGAATCCTTCCCTAAGCATAGGTCATCAGCAGATGGCAGAATGTGAAAAAGATGCTGCTTCTGAAATATTCATGTTGTTTGCTGCTCCAAGTTGCTACTTTATGTTGTATCTTGAGGGATGACACCCAAAAATTAAAGCCAAAACCTAATTTTGGTTTTAAGATCTTTGCTGTGCTCTATTTAAACTCCAGAAATCAAAATAACATAAAATTTTTATAAAAAAAAAAAAAAGCCACTGCACTGACATCAAATTCTTACCTCATTATTTGAAACTCTTTTCATCTATACCTTTAAAATTACCTTCTGCTCCCAATACCCACATCCATCACCAAGAACCTCAAAGCCTGAAGGTGAGGATGCACAATGAAGGGTCTGTGACCCACAAATCAGACACGCATGGGCACTGGAATTTTAGTTCCCAAAAAAGATTCATGTTCTCTTCCCAGCAGCAAGGAACAACTACATTGAGCTAAATATCTTAGAAATCCATATAGTCCCAGAAAAGGGGTATGGCATAAAGTAGCAAAATCCACATGTAGTGACTGAAAAAAACATTTTTTCCTCAACTCTTTTCCAGTAAAATGCAAAAATGTGAAAAAAAATGTTCAACCTTAATTGTCACCACTGAAAATATTCATATTCCCAGCACATGGAACCTGTTAAACAAATGCCCTTTATGGCTGAAATGCTCCTGCATGATGTGGCTCCACTAAATTCTGACTGAATAGAGAGACCATTCTTAGACAGCAAAAGAAGTATGGAGCTTTTTCTAATGCAATGTAACAGAAATAAAAATTCCCTTTGAGCATGTGGCAAGATCAAATTGAAGATTCCACTTGATACACAAAATAGAAACCTCCCTCACACGAAGCACAACATAGATGAATGGCAAAAAAAAAAATTGCATGCATGCATCACTGACAGGCAAAGCTTGAGAGTAGTTCTCTCATTTTTGCCCAAAACCAATACTGAACACATAAAAATCGTGAGTATTACCATTTGTGTAACAGAGATGAGCAGCACAAATTATAATATTTTCTGTTTTAAGCATTGGTTGTCATTTCCATTTGTCAGAGCTCCTGCAAACAATGTTGTGTTGGCTGGGACAGGCAGGAAGGGACAAGGCATCTGCTCCAGGTGTGCCCCACCTTCAGTAAATTCTGAGTGCTCACTGTCTGTTCTGACAACAGGGGAAACAGCCCTGGTATGGGGAGTGAGGAACAAGTCATTCTCTGAATTATTCTGACCTGCACAGGCCTGGGTAACAAACCTTTGGCAGCATCTCCCCAGACACCAGGCACAGCTTTTCCCTGGTGTAGCACAGGTGACATTCACAGAACCACAACAGGGAGAAATCCAGCCTGAGGCTCATTGCACAGCAGCATTTCATCATGGTCAGCCCACCAGCCCTGCTAAACAGAGGAGTTGGGATATCAAATACAAGAGAAAACGTCAGACACTCAAATCCCAGAATATCTCTGGCCTGACATCCCTTTCAGAGCATCTTTGAAGGGAGCTGTGCTACCAAGGCAGGGGCAAGCAGGGGATCAGTCATGACTTTTCAGTGTGGGTGACCTTCTCCCCCCACCTGCCCCCAAATGAGTCTCCAAAAAAGGTTTTTTTTTCCTTTTTCCTCTCATCTTTTAACTCTTTCACAAAATGTCACATTGATTTTCAAGGCTGAAGAACAGCCACCTGACATCTGAGAGTAAGGGCATCATGTTTTCCACCAGGAAAACCACAAAAGGATAAAATGAAGAGAAAGGCTAATGCCAAAGAGCTGTTTCACAAAGGTCACACGGAACACAGGGACTCCAGCCTGTGGCAAAGGCACTTGGGGTTTGCTAAGCCACTCACTTTGTATGCCTGCACACTGGGGAACAAAAAAGCTGCAGAAAACAAATCTGTCTTTAACTGCCCTCAATTCTTCGAAGCTTAATTACCTTCAGCACCCTCAAACTCTCTGGACTAACCTCAGCAGCTGACAAAACTCTTTACCTGTGCTCAACAGCACAGATGGTTTTGATAGCTTTGTTTAAAAATGCAGACAGTGAGGTTTCTAATTTTCCTAAAGCATTAAACTCCCTCTTGAAGTGTAACCTGAGATCAATTTTATTTCATCTGTTATGTAGCAGTTTTAATAAAGTGTTAAAATGAAAGATATTGAAAAATTACAGAAGAAAATAATCCTCTGACATAATGTGAAAATGGAATGGGCAAATAATAATGCAACTGGAGCAGAAAACTATTACATCCACTCTCAGTTTTGCTTCCATGCTGAGCATCTCTTTTGCTTAATTTTTCTAAGAGGAGGCAACAGTAGATGCCAGCCCCCATCAAATTCTCTGCTCCCAGGTTTGTACTTCTAGTAAAACTACTCACTATTTCTGCAGGAAAGAACTTTCCTCTTTAGAACAAGATAGAAAAAAAGCCCCACGTTAAATCTGCCTGTTTATAAAACCCCTTATGTAAAGATACTATAGTGAATGAAGTATTAAATTATGCAGTGTGAGATGTAATGGAGTGAATTATATTCAGTAGGATCACACATTACTGAAAATATGCAAAAAGCTCTGCTGCTGGCTTTCAGTTGTCAAGCTACACACACGTACATACATATTATATATATATATATATTTTGCTCATCTCATTATTTTCTACTGTCTCCATGTGTGATAACATGCCCAGTGCTGACACTCGTCCTATTCTCCCTGGAAGATCCTACATTAGCATGTAAATAGCTGGCAGATACAGGGAAATGAAAGCAAGGAATAGCTCTTTAATTAACTTTAATCCTCTGAAAATCCATACAGCAATCTGTTCTGACAGTTTTCTACACAAGATCTTCTTAGGAGGTCCCTAAGTGCTGCCTGAGGATCACTGCCAGGCTGGAACGAGGAGGAAGAATGAACAAACCAGTTTTGGAGACAATATTTCGGCATTTTTCTGCTATTAAATGATGACTGGTGACTGCCATCTGGCATTATCAGAGCTGTCATTAGCCTGGCTCTGGAGGGAAACAAAGGGATGCCATGAGCAAGGCTCAGCACAGTTCCCATCAGTGTGACAGGCATGGAGCAGCCTCCTGCAGCTCCTACATCCCTCAGGCTGCTCAGCCCTGCCCTCTGCACACCTTTCCTCAGTTCACTCTTAACACAACATCCTCAAGGCTGAAGGGCAAAGAAGTTTCCTTTTAGGAGACTTGATGAATCAGCTCTATAGCAGTACCCAGCCCTTGAATCTTGAATGGCAAAAAAGCTGCCAGGCTGTAAAGGAGTGAGCTGAAATCATTCCTCAATGGCTCACAGCTTCCAAATGTGATAAGTGTTATTCATAATCCTCAATACAAGGAAATTTCAAACAAATTTTGGTGTGGGGAAAAAAAAAAATCTACTGATAAATGAAGAAGATGCAGTGGTAAAACTTTTGGTAACACAAGATTGTCAAAGAACTCCTACCTGCAGGTTGGATTTAGCTCTGAAATGGTCCAACAGTCCCACTCCTATAAATTCATATTCTCCTGCCAGTTGAACCACACAAAGTACAAAGACTGCATATCATCCCAATTCCCCTCCCAATATTATTAATGCTGTGGTATCATGAGCAGACATCTCACTTAATTCATGAGATTCCAGAGCTAAAACATACAGAAAAGATCCAGCATGACAACATCAAGAGCTTCATGACTGATAATGCTCAGAAGAATGCATCCTTTTATGAAGATGTGAGCATGAATTTCAATAAAATGACCTTTAACATGACAGATTCCAGCTGGAGAAAGAAGGAAATCTCTACTGAGACATAAATTACTTAAGATGAAGGTGCTCCTTCTAAGAGTTACCTTACCCAGACTAGTCTTTATACACACTGATCACTGATCCTCCTTAAACTGTGCTACCTCCTGCAGCTCTGAGAAGTCATCTGAATTCTAAATCTGATCAAAATTTTCCAGACTAGAGAAACATCATTAAAAGTGCCCTTAACTCCTGTGAAGACCAAATAAAAGGTGAAATTGGAGTAAGTTCATAAAAACATCATATTCACGTGTAGAAGACTGCTCCTTGGCCATCTGGCAACAGTGCCTGGCACAGATAATTCCTGAACTTTAGTCTCTAAGCTTATCTGGCATCTGATTGTCTCCCTTTAAATAAACATGCAGCCACCAACCAGGCTGTTTCATAAAATGAAACAAATAAATATATAAAATTTAATTCTGAATTTTAAAGGGGGGGGAAATCCACACAGCAATACCCCAGATGAGGTAAAACATTGCAATCTCCATCAGATCCTAGAGAACAGGACCACCCAGCTCCATGGACTGCCCACAGCTGCACATTTCAGAGGCTGATCCATCTTCCAGACAGACAGGAGTGACAGCAGCTGTGATCCAGTCACACTTTGCTGGGAATACAGTGATTTGTTTACTCACTGCAACCCTGTTAAATCTCATGGGATATTCAGACACTTGTACAGGGAGAAGAGAATGAGCAGCTCAGAAATTGCTTCTTGCAATACGTGAACCTGCAAGAGTATCTCATATCTTTAACAAAATTTGAAATAAAATAGATTTTTTTTTAAATGCTACCAGTTTCATAAAGATGCAAACAAATACAAATATCAGAATACTGAAAGTCACAATGCTTGCATGAAGCAAGGAAAGGTCATGTAAATGTAAAATATAATGGAGAATATAAAGTAAATACAAGCCACAGCAATAATAATAATTTGTATTTTAAAGGCAGACAAATTTCAACACCATGAAAACATAAAGCCCCAAACAAAGCTGAAATGGGCAGCTCCACATCCAGGGCAGTCCTTTGAGTGTATGAGAGGCACAAGTGGCTGTAGCTGCAGACTCTGATCCAGCAAAAACCCAGGCTCCAAAAAGAATCATCACAGCTCCTCTGCTCCATTTTATCCAGAGAACTCTGATAAAGGCAGCTAAACGCTTCAAGAAATTAAACTGCACTAAGAAGATATAATAATAATAATCTCAAAGCTGGATATTCACCCAAGACCAAAAAATAACAAAGGTGTTAACAGACAAAAGGAATAAAATGATTTATCATTAAAAATGGCTATCCTATTGGAGATACCAGACTGCAGACATCCTCCTCTGTTTTGAAAGCAGAGATAAGGTTGTTCTGGGAAATTAGAGTCATTGCCAAGGAAGTTTCACCTGAACACTAGGAAAATTAGTTAAGAAGGTTCAGAATTCAAAGCACCTCTTTGAGTGGAGTATAACAAGATAAAATAGAGATAGATAAGCACGAGCTTTTGTGAAAGTAATTTAAACTGAACCAGTTAACAATTCTTTGAGAGAACTCACAGGAGAGTGAACCAGTGAACACAGGGTTTGAAAGTCTCTTTAAATGACCAAGCATTCCTGGGTTTTAATCATTTTGTGAGAGTCAAATACCTGCTGGTAGGAGCTGGCTGATGGAGGAGCACTCCACCCCTCCCTGCCATGGAAAGCAATTAGCAGGAGGTTGCACTGAGAATTAGAGCCACAAGTTTCCTTCAGGACCATTATTAGTGTAGTGGAACAGGGGCAAGCTGCAAGATGTGAGCTGACAACATAAAATATTAATGTCAGCAGTCTAGAGACAAGGGTGAGGCGTTCCAGAGCACCCAAAATATCAATACTGATGGACAAGCAAAGGCTGATAAACAGGCTGAGCAAAATCACACACCAATGTAAGTTAATGCAGAGGGGCAGGAAAAAAGTTTCGATTTCACAGTGTGCACACAAGCAGCTTTTACACCACCACCTCCTAGGGATTTGATTTTGACACCCTTGGAAGCTATGACATCCCTAGGGACATGGCAGCCAGAGCCTGCAGAGAGGAGGGAAGGGATGCAGCCACAACCTCCACAAAAAAAACAAAACAAAACAAAACAAAAAAAAAAAAAAAACCACCAAAAAAACCACTTCAGCAACACAGCTCCAGGAAAAAATCGGATCCTTGTACTAACACAGGTTCACCACAACAATACCAGATGCTTCCAGGATATGACAAGACTCAAAAGATGTAGAAAATCAGTGAAATGCTGATACTAACACGGCAGAGCAGGCAGTGCCAGGGAATACATACACGTGCTGCAGCAAAGATTTGCCACCTGGAGGAAGGTCATTGTCACAGAAAACTGCAGTCTGCACTGGGGGACTTCATAAAAAAACAAACACTCTCAGAAGGATATACAGGAAAAATTTCACAGCTCTTCCACAACACTTCTGTTTGACTTGGGCTCAGGTCTTCAGTTATTTCACCCAAGCAACTCTGTTCCCCATGCTCTTTTATAACTGAGATAGCAGTGCTTCCCCACCTCACAGGAATGACAGAAGGAAAAAAGCAGCTCCTCTAGACATTGAGTACTGCTAAAATGTGAATGACAGTGTCATCCAGCTTCCCAAAATAGACAGCATTTAACCTTCATTAGTTGCTAAGAGCTCTCATAAGTGTACCAAGCATTGATACTCAGATATTTATAACACATTTAACTCCAGACCAAGTCCAGGACAAAAAAAGAGAAAGGACAGGCAATGTATCAAGGAGGTTCCCCTCCCCTCAGAGTTTCTTATCACTACTACTTGGGGGGAAATATTGCCAGGAAAAAGAATTCATTGGTCTGGATGAATAAACCTTGTAAGTCCCAAAGCTGTCCCTGGGGAGAGCAGCAATCGTGCTTGTTACATCTGAACAATGCAGCAAAACGAGAAGATAGCATTTTTCTTAAGTTGTATTTGCATGAAGAATGTGAACTCTGTAATTTGCATTTAATGTTATTAGCCATCCTTTTAGCATATTGGAAGTTAATTACAAATGAAAACTTTTGATGCAGATCATTAGGCACCCATTCATCTGCACAGAGGCAGAGCCATGATGTGGCAGCTGAGGAGGAGCAGCTCGCAGGTTCTGTCAGCTCAACAACACCCAAAACACAGGGAACTCCCCATGAAGCCAAAGTATGACCCCCTGCCCACCAGCCAGGCTTGGCAGAAAGTTCTTTATCTGTTCTTGTGACTAATTCAGCTG
Organism: Sialia sialis; assembly: GCA_009812075.1. Taxonomy (NCBI): domain Eukaryota; kingdom Metazoa; phylum Chordata; class Aves; order Passeriformes; family Turdidae; genus Sialia; species Sialia sialis. The sequence goes on along the minus strand of VRYO01002014.1, from coordinate 4,647,260 downwards.
GGTACACCTGCTTGGATGCTCTGGCTGCAGTTCAGAGATCCAGTTCCTTCAGTGGAGCAGTCAGGCACTAAAACTAAACCTGTGTGACTGCTGCCTGATGAGGGGCAACAATTCCACATCCTACTCCCTCTTCTTAAAGGAAAACTAAGCAGAAAAAAACCTACCACTGCAGAGGGAGAAGTGGTGAGAACATCAATACTGACAAATGAGCACCCCAACCTCAGCCTAGCTAGGTGAAGTTTAACAAGAACTGACAAAATCACAGCATTTTGGTAGGACATAGATTTAGATGAGTCAGCTTGAGCTGGTTGCTTGAAGGGATAAAAAATTCCTGATGTTAGGGAGTGAACCCCAACAGAGGCCACAGCTCTGATGCAAAAAATGAACCAACATCTGCAGCAGAAGGAGCTTCAGAACCTCAGAACTCACAAATCCATGAGCAGGCAGAGAGGAAAGCGAGGCAGGGAAGGCGTGCACATTTAATTACTTCTGTATTTCTGGTTTCCTTGTGTTATCTGAAAGAAAACATCAGATCCAGAACACGTTTCACACCCTTCAGCTTGCACATGCCCCTAGAGAGTTAAACTATAAACCTGGCTATTATTTACAGCTCCTCAGCATCCCATCTAGGATGTTTTCAAGGAATTCAGCAGGGCTTTTTTCTTCTCCTTTATGCAAGTAAAAAGTCAGTATTGGGATGCAAGGGCTACAAACATAGCCTCAGGTTAACACCACACATGACAAATTCATGTGCTCGATATTACAAAAGAAACACGTTGCCTCACACAGGAGGAGGAGGTAGGTTAAAAAGCTTCCTGGGGCTTTTTAAATAACTTCTTTGGTGGAAAAGATTTAATTTAAAGCTTTTAAAGTGTGATGACCGTGCACCCACTGAGCTACCCATGACCTGCACTTGTGTCACAATTCCTGCACGGGGAGAAAGCAGAGGGATGAGCAGGATGAGACACAGCATGTCCTGCTGTACCCCACATGTTCAAAGATGAAATGGTCACTGAGCTGAGTGCTACCTCCCTGCACAGGATTGTTTAGAGGCAAATGAAAGCAGGCAGCTCCTTGGAGAAGGCAATCACCTGGGCTTTCAGCAGAGCTGTGCCTGGATGGGACACTGAGGGAGAGTGGGAATGTGCAGCTCTTGCTGTTCCCCAGTGTTCAGGAATGGCTCTGAGAAAACTAACAGCTCTGTGGTTTTAAACTGGGAGGGAAAGCAGAAAACAAACAGATTATTTGCTTGGCATTTTGCTAGAAGCAAACAGAAGAGCTGAGATTTACTTAAAGGACTGGCAGAGTGAACCAGCGATGGGAAAGAAAATGATTCCAGGGTGAGCTCTGCAAGCACAGAGGTGGCAAAGGACACCCCCAGCCCTTGGTCCAGGCAGGCTGAGCCCCTTTAGCCTCATGTGCAGAATGAACAAGAGGGAAAAAGGATCATGGACAGGGACATGTCGTGAAAACAGGGAGAAAAGGAGTGGGAGAGATGTCACCACAGTCAGCACTGCCTCTTGTTTGTGTTCACTTCACACAAAAGGTCAAGAATTCTCTTGTATGGTGATTTTCATTTTTAAAAACAACCCCAAATGGTTCACAAGCACTTTTTTCTCCCAGCACCAAACTCTTACATACGCTATCTTAATAAATATCTTCACGTTGGAGAGGGATAAAAGGCATTTTGTTTTGATTTCATTATAACTCCTGAAATTGCTTTTTTCTTTCTGTGTTTTTTTCTTGTCATTCAGTTGTGGTGGCCCTCACTGAGGGATAATGCAATAACACTTCTGACAAGGTCAGCTTACCAATAACTTTGCAGATGGCATTTCCCAATGACAAAACAAGCACAGCTTCTCCTCTCTTTGTAATTAATATAATAGAAATGTCAACCTGAAAAGTTGGTCTCCAAAGGTAGTATGTTATCAACAGAAAATTAATTTATTAAAGCCAGAAAGTGTTTCCTTATCTGCAAAGCTGAAAATACTATTTACAGAACAGAATTCCTGTTACAAGCATAAAACATAAAACTTCTGCAGCTTATATACATGCCTGAAAAGGCAGCAACAGAGGAGTTAAATTACTTAAATTTCTAATTCAGACACTAGATCATTTTGGGAGCTGCATTTTGCAAGTGTCCTGTAGAAGAGCACAGAGCTGTGTGCACATCCTGAAAGCAGCACTACTCCACATCCATGTTTATCTTGAATTTAATCACAAGTTCAATGCACAGGATGAGCCTTCCCAGCTCCTCTCCCATCCACATATAAATAACAAGCTGTTGATCTTGGACCTGTCTGTAACCCACCTACCAGGCAGGGAAAAATGGGTGTGGGAGCAGGGACTCTTCCAGCTGCTTCTTCCACTGCAGAGAAGACTGCTGCTCAAAGGAGGGAAGAGCATCTCCTCTCCCTGAAGGGGGAATGATTTCTTGGCTCTGTCCCATGGACACTGAGCCCATGGGGATTCAGGCACACCCCACTCCAAACCTTCCAACTCTGCAGTCAGGCAGGTCAAAGCTCTCCTAGGACCTGCTGTGTGTCCTGGTCGGAATCTCTCCTTCAACAGCTCACAAGGGAGCCCCAAGCCCTGTCATGCATTTCTTTCTATATTTAGATTTTACAGCTCCTTGCAGGCACTCAGGAGAAGCAGACATGAGCTCGTGCATGCCATGGGCACAGTGCAATAGCCCAGCAGGAGAAGTGTGCTCACATGTCAGGGGGGAAGAGCATCCAGCTGCAGCAAAACCACACATCCTGCAGTTCCAGCATGGGCTGCCCTGGAGAACCAGCAGAATGCACATTTTGCTGTGAAAAATATTTGCCACTGATGTCAAAGCCAGCCCCTCAGGTGCCTGCAGCTTCCAGGCACGAGATCAGCACAAACCTTCTCAAACACATGCAGGAAAGTGATGGGTTTAAAATGCTCACCCTTTCAGCAGCTTTAACCACTCAGTCTCAAATCCTTGCACACAGACTTGTGGCACCAAAAATAATATTGACTAAAAGACCAAGTAGAGAGGGGTTTCCATTTTCCAATGGTTTCCAGAGTTGCTCCAAGGGATAATACATTGGAATAAGCCCATGGCACTTTGTACACACCCAACACCATGGCAAGCAAAGGAACAGATCTGCTGGAATCCTTGGTCTTGCCCAAGGAAATTAAGGAGATGCAGACAGACAGACACATTTAAACATAACTCTGGCCATGCTTCCCTATGCTTCAAAAGCAGCTTGTATGCCTCACAGGGTTATAGGACCTTCCTAATACAACCTCTACAAATCAGAAGACTCTTGTGAGATCTCATCATGACAGAAAGCAAGTTCAACGTCATCTTGATGTGTGAGAAACACATCCTCTTTTCCTGCCTTATGCTCACACTTTACCTGTGAATCTCTTTAATTCTTGACCTCAAAAAGGCAGTGATCTTTCTAGGGAAATCCTGAAGCTCTGGATTCATAGAGACAGAAAACTAAGCCTCAGCTGGTTCCACCTGAACAGGCAAGTTTACAGTTAATGACTCTCCACAAGTCCTGCCCCACATAACACTAAAAAATCCAGCAGCTGTTCTGCACATTATTCTTTTAATAAAAGAATCTCATGACATCAGTCAAAATTAATTAACTGAAACGACACCAATTCTTCACATTTTCCACAGCTTCTATTAAACAGTTGTTGACTCTGTCTGAAATACCACCTAAACAAATGTGCTCATAAAAGAGGGAACAGTACATTTCTCCTCAATGCAACAAATCATGGGTCAGAGACCATTTGCAAGATGCTTTGTAAAACCTCATTTGACTTCTAATATATTCATCAATTTAAGCAATGCTTGACCTGAGTTGTTGTGAACACACATTGAACAAAACAGTCAGTACTGCAGGATACTGTGCCAGGGGCAATCCAAAACTCCTCAATTCTCCAGACAGTCCTTCAGTTTTATAAAGATTTTGGGCCTTCATTTGGAAGGATGCTCTGACTGGTGTCTGAGTAGTGCAGCTGTTCTTACCAGAGGCTCCCATCACATGTTGAAATAAGCTACTGTGCAATTACTTAATTATCTCCCTCTCTCCTATCCTTAAAAAAAAAAAAAAAATCCACTGCAATTCAACTTGAAGCAAACCCAGTTAATCCCGTTTTATGGCTGAGAATTAAAACAGAGAGAAGTCAGAGATTCAAAGCTGCAGTTCCTGTGGCAATACCACCACTCTGAGAGGCAGCGAGATTAATGTTTTCAAGCCCTAAGTATTCGAGGAACAAAGAATGAAAAAAATAAAATAAAATAAAATAAAATAAAATAAAATAAAATAAAATAAAATAAAATAAAATAAAGCCACCACCCTTTCTGTGCAGCTTAGCCTGGCTGGTATTTCAGAGCCTGCTGTTCAGAAATCCTGAGCCCCTTCCCTGTCCTGGATGCTGCCCAAGCCCCTGCCCAGAGTCAGGTTTGTTCTGCCTGACTTCCCCCAACAATCACTCCCTCATTCCACCCATACATCTTCCCTGCCAGGCTGCTCAACCATCCTTCATAATTCAGAGCTGAGGAGCTAAGGAATAAATGTTACAGCACACGCATCAAGGGAACTATAACTTTGAATTACCTGACCTGGGTGAGTTTAAATTCTCAGCCATAACATTGGATTAACCTAATTTCTTTTTATTGAATATTTTACCTTTAGAAGTCCTACAGCCCTTTCTCTGAGAGAAATATGAGAACTGAAGGTCATATAAATTCTTTTATGGGTATATTTCTAATTTTCATAATCTAACCTCTTAGCAGTGAGCATTAATATCTAGTGGGGGCAGAACAAAGCAGAATCCAGTCAGTATTCTGGGAAAAAAAGATCACATTTCTATTGTTCTTCACAAATACCTCATAAAATAACACATAACTTTTAACTTTGCTGCATACTCTGAATTGTTATAAAATTTTAAAAAGTTCTCTAAACTCGCTGCTTAAATAAAAGTTATGTGAGAGATAACATCAATAAGAATACAGAGGCTGTCCTTGTGCCTCCACCTCAAAAACATCAGATATAAAGATAATAATGAACTCCATATTTTTATCATTGCAAGGTTTACCAGATACATAATAAGGCAAGAGAAAGAATTACACAAAACTGATTCCCAGAAAATTGCTAAGATAATTTTTATGAGCTCTTTTATGCTTCTGAAAGGGAAAGGGAAGCAAGGCTCAGGGACCAATTCATCTTCTGCCTCCAGGCTGGCCATTTGAACTCACCCTCAGGTGACAAAGCTCAGCTCTAACAAAGCACATCACCTTCCTGCCTGGTGTGACAAATTCCTACAGGTACCACTCAGCTACACAAAGTACAATACCCAAAGTCAGGGAAAAGGCAAATTTATCCACCAGCTATGAGCAATGAGGATGACAGCTCAGGAGCAGAAAGTCTCACTGGAGAGGATGCAGTGGGAAGCAAGAACTGGATCCCAAATGTGCAGTGCCCACAGCCTGGGAGCAGCTCCCACCTCTCAGAGCCACCTCTGACAAATGCAGACTGACAATTCAAATGGAGGCAACTCTTGGGCTTTGAAAAGTCATTGTGGAGCAGGACAAGGAAGTGAGAAATCAACAGCTCTGCTATTTTCTTCACTAGGTCAAAAGTGAGTAGTAAGCTCATGACCAAGTTGGGTAAAGTAAGGAACGATGGCAAAAAAAGAAAACCAAGTGAAAGAAAAGCAGGCACTGCTCTGGGGGCCCACACCACCAAAAACATCCTTCTGACCTTCCAAAATCTGGAGTTCTCACTTGAGAAACATTTTCTGGTTTAATTTAAAGATACTTCCTCCTCCTAAATGGTCCTTGTGCACTCCTTCAACACTGCTGCAGCCACTTCTACAAACACATTGATCTCAGCTTTCCTTATTCATTCTTTATAGAGGGATTCTGCAATTGTATCAGTAAATGATATTAGCAGGCCTCGTGCAACAACCTGTTTCAAAGGAAAATGGCTTGTACTCATTTTATTCTGGAAGACAATTGCCATTTGCTTAATATAGCCATGATATTTTACTGAGGTAATTATACTCTTAGCTATCAGTAACAATTAAACCCTTAGATTGAGGTTGCTTAATAAAGGTCTCAAAATAAATAACACATTCCAAACGCAGTGTTTTAAAATGTCAAGCATGCAAATAGGATCTTGTAATGAATATGAGGAAGCATCAAGTATAAATCAGCACAGAGTTAGTTTGTCACTGTACAAGTGTCTGCAAGAATTGCCTTGGAGTATTGTGGTGCTCAGAAAAGCCTCAGCAAGGGCAGTGCTGCAGATGAAACCATTTCAATAAATACTGTGGCTGGTTCATGACAAGGCCAGGGGGAAGTCAACACTGCTGTGCTTCTCTAAGGGCAGGGCTGAGTGACTCGCGGAAGAGCTGGGGCTGAAAAAAGCTGTATGTGTTCTTTTGTATTCCCTGTAGCAACTTCCTTGAAAACTGGAGTTTGAGCATTCCATTAAAAGCTAAATAAAACTCAGAAGCAGACAAATTAGAGGGTACAGACAGAGGGGGGAAAAAAAATCACTCTCAGACATATCTAGAGATACTTGAAATCAGGTCCAAGATCCTAGCAGGCTGTTAGGTATGGAAGGTGAGAGCATGGTTTAAAGGTCCTCACAGTGCAGACTGCAAGATGATTAGGAAAGGTAAAGCGGACCACTGATGCACATTAAAAAAATCAAAATTAAACAGGAAATGTGTTGTAAGAACACATGTTTGTGGAGTTACCTTGCAGGGCATCTGCTCCAGACAAAGAGTGGTACAGCAAGTGACTTCCAACATGTGGAGGCAGCTGCCTGAGCTCCAGGAGGTGGTGAAGTGGATCAGGATTAAAACATGACACAGCAAGTAACTAGAAGAAGTTACTTTAAAAAAAAACTAAAGCAAGAAAAACCAACAACAACACCCCTCAAAACAACCCCCCAAAAAACCACAAATAATTTAGGTTTTACAGGGGGAAAAAACAAAACAAACAAACCTAAAAAAAAATCTGTGTTGAAATAGCTCCTCACAGAACTCCATTTCTCTCCACTTTCTACTTTATAGACAGAAGGCAGCCAGAGCAAAGTGTGATATTTCCTTAACTCCAACACAAAATGTCTATGGAAGCAGTCATCAAACTCCCAAATCCTGCTTTCTCCTCACAAAACTCAGCACCCTTTATCCAGTAACCCAGTCAGTCCTGTGGAAATCACAAACCCAGCAACCACCCTGCCTCCCACTGAACTCAGGAGCATTTTAACAACACCTCACAGGGCACAGAATTATTCATAAAAGCACCTACCTCATCTCTGACCTATTGCTCTTCTTTCTTTAAAAAAGGCACCCTACAAGAGGGGTCTGGGAATTAAAATTGATGATGCTACTGGTTACTAAAAATTAAAATTCAGCATTGACCTGTTCCAAGCCCCTGCACTCCAGAGGCAGCAATCTTCTCCTTGCCTCTTTGCCATCCTATTAATGATCTTCTGTCTCCTTCTGCTATTATCTTCCTCCACCCCTAACTACCAACCACCTTTTCTCTGAAATTATTTAACTGATTAATATAATCAGGTTGAAATTAGAGATCTGTGCTCAATCTAAAAGGCTGCTGAGTTTCCTTCAAACAGAATGTCTCTTCTCAAGGATGCAGGCTGGTCTAAGAAAGCACTCACAAAACTCAGTTGCTGAAGAGGGAGATGTGGAATCACCTGAAAATGTATTTATTTGGCAGTCATAAAAAGAAAGTTAACTTCCCTGAGTTTATAAAAACCTGCAAAGGGGAGACACAGTGAGCAGAGGGAAAGGTTTGGCAAGGGTCAGGCTGTTAACAACCACGTGTGGAGCAGCAGCACTGCTTAAATCCACAGAATCAGGACACGGATTGAAGGGAAGAGAGCCACAAGATCCAGGTGAGCACTGGATGCTGCTCACAGCCCTGAGGAGCAGCTCAGCCCTGCCCCAGGGCTGACTGTGCTGCCTGGATGCAGAGCACAGCTCAGGGTGTGATGTCTAAAGGGATCAGCTTGTCAGAGAGCCTCTTCTTAGCGTTGCTGTGTGCTGTATTTACAGGTAATTTTTCACATATCCCCAGAAAAGGGTTAATTCACCTTCTTTGAGCACACCCAGAACTTTGAGATATTTCCTTGTGCTTTAAAATAATCAACCTCCTCCAAAAAAAGCATGCAGGACCCAATATGACAGAGAACCCATCAGTATTATTTTAAATCTTTACTGATTACAAAACAAAGCAGATGGCAAATCAAGTCATGAACTCTGCATCTGCCATGCTTAATGAACAGTTTAATTACCTAGTCCCATTTCTGATGCATTTTTGCCATTCTCAGCTCTGGGAGTCACTAATTTACTTCACACTGACTGATATCTCCAGGAACATGTGGTATCAGCAGTCAGCTGGAGTTGGTTAATCAATACTTGTTTAATGTCTAACTTTTATGGAGATGGCCTAAATGATGTCTCAATAGAAACAGATTTCCTATCATATCACATCATCTGGTTGAGAGCCCAGGAAACTAAAGGGGATTTTTCAGTCTCTTCTCTGGGCAGCAGAGTACCCAAAGGCAGAGAAGTGCACAAACTGAACACAGTGAAACAACAACATCCAGCACAAGCAGATCAGTTCCATCCTTGTGTTATGCCTTATAGAGCATACAGAGCATATAGAACATAAAGAGCAAGGGCTGCAGTTATGGCAGGGTGCATTCATAAAGCCTACAAATCCAGGAACAAACTGGCCTCATTTGGAATAAGTTTAAAAAAGTACAGTAATTTCACGACTACAAGGCGCACCTTAAATCCTAAAATTTTGATCGAAACCCAGAAGTGCGCCTTATAATCTGGTGCGCCTTATATACCGACAAAGTTTGGAAATTTGCTGACAACCTGGAAGTGAGAGCCACGAGCCGTGCTGAGCAGTGACCAGGGCAGGCCGGCGTGGCGCTTGGAGGGCTCCACCACTCACCAAGAAACTTCCCGGCTGCGGCTCCTGCTGCCTCCCCCAGCCCAGGGTTGCAGGTCCCCAGCCCGCCCGGCCCCGCTGCCCTCGCCCCCATGGGCCGCCCTCTCCCCTCACCTGGGCAAGAGCGGAGCCCGCAGGTTTAATAAAAGTGAGTGATTTTTCTCTGTATTTTTTTTAGCGTTTTGATTCTTTTTAGGTTGCGTCTAAAGGCTGCGCCGATCCGTGAAAAATGTTTGCAAATTGAGCACCTGCCAGTAAACCCCGCAATCGCACCATTCCGTTACTAATTCGTTACTTTGTTGGGCGCGGATCCTCGCTGGAAAAAAAAATGTTCCTTATAGTCTGGTGTGCCTTATATATGGACAAAGTTCGGAAATTTGTCGGCAACTTGGAGGTGCGCCTTATAATCCTGTGCACCTTATAGTTGTGGAATTACTGTAACTGAAATTGGGCTGCCCATTTTGAGTTTCCTGCAAAGGGTCACTCCCTGGCTGCAAAAAGCAGGGATTTTGTCCCTGGTCAAACCTGCAGTGTATGGGTTGACCCCATGCACTCTACAGCTTGCAGAATTTCCTTCTGGCACTGAAGGGACCCCTGCTCTCAGAGTCACTGAACTGAACCCTGGCAGCAGCTCAGTAAGAAACACAGGAAGGGCTGAGCACAACCAGGTAAAATCAGCCAAGGAGAGGAGGACATGACAGCCAGCCTTTGGCCCTCCACATCACAGGGCTTTGGGAGCTTTTGAGTTAATTTATTGCTATTCTACAGCAACGCTTCTGCTGTACAAGGCCCAGTTGTGCCCTCTGGAAGCTGCCCTCCCGAAATAAATAACCAGAGCTGGCTTTCCATGAAATGATGATTCAATCAGCTGCTTACACTCAGATAAGGATTTTCAGAAAGGGTTTTTCATTTTGGGAGGCCTCTCTGTCACATAAAACTTCCGCAGAAATTCCAATTTTAGCTGTTCAGAAGAAGAATGGAGTCTTTTTAACATGCCCACTTCATAAACAAAGACCAGGAGTTGTGTGCAAAGTTCTCAGAATAAGAGAAACACTCAAAAGCTTAAGGACAACACAAAAGTCAAATACAAAACTGTGTGAGTAAACATGGCATTCAAGGCAAATACAGCAGTAAATCAAACAGGCAGAAGGGCAGAGGTGGATTCGGTGTTTTGCCAGCATTTTAGGCATCTCCCAGTACTGCTGTATCACAACTTCGTCAGGTACTAAAGCAAAGATGAAAGATTTTCCCAAAACTCTGAGCTAAGGGAAAGTAAAAAGCATGACAGACAGCAAAGCCAGCCAGGCAGATCTCTGAGAGAGAGAGTGAATCCATCCCTTCAAACATCAATTTCTGTTTCATCACCTTAAGTGAAGGCAGTGACACTCCAGGAGAAACCTTCCAGCCATCAGCGTCTGAGAGCCTCAGAGGTGTTCTAATCTAGTCTAATGTTTCATTGAAACATGCAAATCAGAAAACTTCTTCCTGCCCTGATTTGCAAGGGCAAATATGGGACAAAAAGATCAACCAACATGTTCTAAAGAGCAGTCTGTGAGCTGGAATAATCAGGATGCAGCTCCTACAGCAGCCCACACTCAGCAGTGGAATCAGTGGGGCAGCAATATTCAGAGATTGCAGAATGCTGCTCCTGTCTGCCAGGGAAGAGAGATTTGTAGGGATGCACTGAAGTATCCCAGACTGACAACTGTGTCACTTCCAAGCACTAAACCAACTGGAAAGGCCCAAGTAAGATCAAAAAAGCCCAAAAGAAGCAAATGAGGTGAGGAAGGAAGCAATGGACAGAGAGGTTAAATGCACTGAAATGGAAATATGAGAGCAACCAAGGGAGACAGAAACTGTGGCAGGTAGCAACTGAGCACAACTGACAAGTGAGACAGGCAGTCTGTAAGAGCCACAAAATATTGCTTCAGTCTTGGGGAAAAAAAATCAGCAGCCATAGAAGTGAGGAGTCAGACTGGCAAAGCAAGTGCCCCCTGAAGAGAACATTTACTACTGAAATATTTGGTACGGCTGATGCAAAAAAAAAAACCAAAACCAAATAAAAACAACGTACTGTTTTCTATTTGTATTTTAAAACATATTCTAGGACTGAGACTTCCATCTTCCAGTCTGAGCCCAAAGAAAGGAAAACTGTTACAGAATTATCTTGCACTGTTGAACACCTCTGATGCCTTTCAGGCCTTGTTTGCTCAGCACACAGGAACTGATTCACTGCCCTAGCAGAGGGTCAAACATACACAAATGCAGGAGTCATGATATCAAAAGCGATAGCATTTCAATCATATATATAATACTCTTCCCCAAATTAGATTTTCACAATCCTATTTAACAAGACAAAGATTGAATAGAGAGAACTCATCTTTTCCATTCTCAAATTACATAAAAGCACACCACAGTACTGATGCCACTAATTAGATGATTAAATACTATTCTAGGTGATATGCTTTCAATGTAAAATAATTATTTTTGACAGGAAATGTATTTGCTCAATCTCATTTTAAATCACAATATCATACTTTTTTAATTAAATGAAAGTCTTTCTTCTGATTTTGCATGAGAAGAGCAACCAGCAGGAGAAACAGTGCTGAGGAAAGATCGTCCAAGTATCACAATGCATGTACTTCTTCACAAAGGACCCCAGCAATCTCTGGATGGAATATAAATTTTCAGAGAACAGCAAAGTCTTTATTCCTTCAAAACAGTTGAGGAATCACTGAACACACCAAAAACCTTCCCTGTCAAAACATAAGTTTATTTGCCGTGGTCTGATAAAGAACACTTCCAAATTTTCCTATACACTTCAGGGATCCAATCCATCACATGACAAAGCAATGTTGTGGTTTTGTACTTAAAGAAAAGTAATGATATTTTTGTGTTCTATGACAAAAAGTGTTTCTGCTAAGCACTGGAAGTAAGTTAACAAAGAGAACATTTTACAAATCATCTGAGAAACCTCCTTGAGGGCTGAGCAGTCCAGCACAATATTAGACAGCTGAAAAGGTGATAAAGACAGGTTTTTATTGGGCTCAGTATGCACCTGGGACTTATCCAGCGATGGCAGTCCCAAACTAGAACACTGTGGAGAGCTGCCTGCTCTGGGGGCAGGAGAAGGCTGAGGAGGAGATGCCTTTTCTGTTTCCATGGACAGAGTTTTTTGCTCCATCCACCCTGACTGAAGAGCCTGCCTCAGTGTGAAGCTGAAAGAACTGCTGTCATTTCTCTCTTTGCACTTCTGTGACTCTCCATGGCATCAAACTCTGCAGTCAGAAGATCTGGTGGAATATCCTCTTGTAAAGTGGCTGCTCCATGCTTCAAGTGCCCTGCTTGCTGCACCATACATCACAGCTCCTTTGGCTCAACAATGACATGGGAATTACACGAAATCGGGCGCAGCGCAATTAAAATCGATCAAAGCGCTTTAGTTGAAGCTGAAAATCAAAGCCTGAAGCTCAGGCACCACAGCAGCTCTCTCCCCTCCTGCCTCCCCACGTGGTGATGTGCCTGGCTCCCTCTCATGAGCTCTGACTACTGGAGTCTGACCTTCTGCACACACATAAGCTCATTTACGTGAGCAGCTTCGTAACGCCAGGGAGATTGCTCAGATGAGGGAAGTTTTGCAAGCAGTATTCTTGGAAAGTGAAGCAACTCTCATTCTACAGCAAATTATTATTCCCTTTGTGGAAAGTGAGCTCTGAGAATTTAATATAAAATTTTCAATGCTCTGCAGACTTCAGAATTATTGTATAGAATTTCATCATGAGAGCACACCTGATATAGGATGATGCAGACCCCTTTGATATATTCTATAGAAAGAATCTTTAAACCTGTTTTCAATTTACTGGTCTAGTGCTTGCCATTACATTTGAACAGACTTCCAGCGTAAGAGGAAGGCAAATCTCTTACTCTCTGTAAATTGTTTTTCCACAGGAATAGTTGACAAGGTGCTGCCACTTCGCTCTCTTTAGGAAAGGAGGCAATGCAGCCAAAGCCATTATAAATTCCCTTCAGTGGCTCAAAACACTCCAGCAACAACATGATTCAATTCTCTGCCCTCACACTGATGCCAAGGCTCACACAAAGTCACGTTTCCTCAGCACAGCATGAGCCCAGCTGGGGGAACATGAGCACAGTTTTGGGAGGCACTGGTACTTCAATTCCAGTGAAGCTCTACAGACAGGTTTCATGTCTCCCATGGCACCCATTATGCAAAGACCTGTTGCAATATAAAATGTGACCAAAAGTATGTATTCTGTCACCATCTGTTGAGACCAGGTGGGGCAGTGATCCTTGTCTCTGTGGGAGATATTCTGCTAATGGGCCATCCATTGAAACCAGGTAGGGCAGTGTTCTTTATCTTTTCACAACCCATCCTTCCTCCAGGGAGTTATCTTCTGTTAATGGCCATTGAGTCCCACTGCATGACTGATAAAATTCCATCATCCCATTGGGAGGTCCTCCACCCAGGGAGAAGAGCCAAGCCTTTCCTACCTAGATAAAAACTGAGATTTGGAACACCAAAGCAGCCTTTTTCCACTGGATTCCAGAGAAAAAACAGACCTTTTCCACATCATCACTGGACCTTTGGAGGGAAACTGCACCTTCTACAGGAGCACTGCTTCAACTGAAGCACATCTGTCACTGCAGGAGGATGCAGCCACCATTTAATGGGACGGCTGCCAACACCCTGACTGATTGACCGGGTGTCAGGTTGTATTCTGACTTTGTCAGTGTTTTGGTTTTGCTCTTTGTAGTACTGTATTTCTACTTTAATTTTCTTAGTAAAGAACTGGTCTTCTTAATTCCCATATCTTTGCCTGAAAGCCCCTTGATTTCAAAATGACAGTAATTTGGAGGGAGGGGGTTTACATTCTCCATTTCAAAGAGAGGCTCCTGCCTTTCTTCAGACACCTGTCCTCCAAACCAAGACAACACCTCAGAACAGCTTTATAGCACCAGTTATAGAAGTGAACAAAGAGGGAATAGGAAAGACTGCACCTGGCAGAAAGAAATAAGGACATATGCTTTTCCAAAGAGCTCACCTTGGTGAGGAGCACCACCCGTTTCTGCAGCCGCCTGACCAGTGCTTCCTGGTGCTCTCGTTTCTTCTTCTCCTCCAAGAGCTGGCTCTGAACACACAGGATTTCCTCCTGCAGCTGCTGCCTGGCCTTCTCCAGCATCCTGGCACTGAGAAGGAGAAGACAGACCTGTGAGCTCCTGAGTGCTGCTCTCCATCATCACAGAGACCAGAAAGGCTCAGAGGGAAGCAGGAGCAGGACTGTGCCACCCTCCTATTACAGCTGTGCAATACCAACAGGGCAGATGCAGTCTCATTATCAGCTGTTGTCAGAAAAAGATATGAGAGAAGAACCAGCCCAGGGACTGCCTTCCTGTGCAGCACAAGACAATTACTGGAACCTCACATGTATGAAGCATTTAAAAAATTGCACATCTGTTTTAAAATCAATCTGTTTGCCTTTGAGAATGTGCCTTTTTTTCAACAAACATTGCATGATCTTGGGTTGTACTGGATCTTTTCTTTTTTTTCTAACAAAGTAAGAGAAACAGTAGGTTTCATATTATCTGCTTTGACTGACAGATAGTACTCAGCAAGTAATTACAGCCACTACCTGCACATTGCTCTTCCCAGCAACCTATGCTGGAAGAGAAATGTCTTCTGAGGGCAGGTGATTAGCACTTCTTTTGAGATGTGGACGTGATTCTCAATTAAATTACAACAGCCTGGGCCCTCTCTTCTTCTCAGCTCTCTGTGCAGCACACCATGGTGACGCACAATTATCTGTGTCCTCTGGAAGCTCTGCACTGTGCCCTTCAGCCCCACTCTCTGCTGCTGGGACACAGGGACAGCTGCTCCAAGGCTCACATCAAGCAGCTCATCACGCATCAACTGCTGGCAAAGCACTTGATCAATAACAAAATAAAAATGGAATCACTCCTATAATTGAGAGTCAGTTAATTATTTAAATATGATGAGTTTATCCAAGACTGCACTAAGTATTTAATGAGTGAGCAGGACATGAAATAAAAGTATTGCACACAAGTCAAAAACCCTCAAGCAAGTGAGAAAGATCAAACTCAACATCTGCAGCTTAGTCAGGAACAGAAGAACTTTGTTTCTCTAATGCTAGAAACAACACTGGAAAATTTATGAGGGCTTCCAAGAGGTCTTATTCATCATTATACTTGAAAGAAAAGAAATAAAAATGCTTTTAAATAAAATAGCACTATTGTTAAGGTAGTGTTTAGATAGATCCAAAAGGGAATACCTAAAGAACACTTTTGCATAAATCAAGTACAACCTGCACTGCCAGGTCACCAAACTGTATTATTTCTTGGGAAATGCATGTAGGAATTCACAAGAATTCCAAGGCAGCTGTCTCTCTACCTCAAAATCCTTCTCTTTGAAAAAAGTAATTTTTTTAAAGCACTGGATGAATTAGAAACGAGTTTAAAGCTCCAGTTCAATTTGGAACCATTCACAGAACAATTTAATAAGTGGGAACAGTGAAATAGTCTTTTCACTGCTGTATTCAGGTGGGAAGGTTCATCAAGAGGGCTTCATTTCTGCATTTGAAACTGGATAATTGCATTACCAGGGCACCACTACTTCCTCAATCAGTTCAGAAGGGCACCTGTGCCAAGAGTGCCATCTCTGGTGATGGGACATGCCTGTGAGTCAGCCTCTCAAAGCAGCAGATCAGTCCTGGTAACCTCAGTTTCTACCTTAAGATTCATTATGGTTTGTTCAACAATATTCCTTTTTATGCAGAGGGCAAATATAAGTACAAAACTCTCATTAACTGTGATGTATGTGTTATAACAATTAAAATCACACTACAGAAACCTTACTGCAAATACTTTTTTCATTATCAAAGAACCTTTGTCCTGATTAGAGTCAGAACAAAAGAAAAAATGCAAACATAAGATTAATTAACCTGAAACAGCTAAAATCTCACATATTATTATTGCAAAACATTTTGATAAGGCAATGGAGCAATCTTTTTTCTTACTCTCCCAACATTGTGACTTATTTGTATAAACATTAAGTGGACTGACAAATAATGATTGATTTGATATTCACCAAGAAAACTGAGATATGCGCAAGCTTTCCTTCCTAAAATAATGAAAAATATTTCAGTTTCCCATCTCACGGAGACCATAGACATTCAGCCACACACAAAACTCTCAAGCTAGGCTGGAAAACAACTGTTTTAAAACATGAGAGGAGTTGAGCAAAGAGAGACAAATAGGCAATTTCCTCAGCCACTGCATGGAAATAACACCTTCATCTGTTTATATTTCAGCCTCAGCACAAATGTGATGTTAATGTACCTAAAATTCAAATGCCAGAGATGTCTCTGAAAGCAAGAACAATCCTCAAACTCTCTGAATCCACTGTTACCATGGGTTTCCTTGCTATGGGAGGTGTGAAATTCAACTTCCTCACAACTCTCCACACCATGCCAAAGTACATTATTGAGATGCTTTCTTCCTCTCTTTGAACAGATTGATAATTCTTCCAGAAACTGCACCAAATACAACATCAGCTGCTTCTATAATGAAGAATCCAAAAGGAAAGTGCTATTTCTTATTGACACAAAACAGGATTTGCAAGTAGGTGCTCAGAAGCAAAAGCCTTTAAAGCCAGACTTGTGCACTCTGCTTCCACCCTGATGACACCTATGGCTTTTCAGAAGTAATTGCTCACTCAATATGAGCATTAAAAAATAAAATAAAAGAGGCACGAAGTTCTCCATTCAATATAAGCTTGGGGAAGTGGCATTTTAAAAAATCTTTGCAAGTTCAAAGTAAACCTTTTAAGCCTAAAAGAGAAAAAGTCTTTTCTGTTTATCAGCCTATTAATGTTCCTTGTTCCACATCCCAGTGAATGAGATGCCAACATCTTTCTATTCTGAGCTGTTTCAGACTTCGTATTTTGCTCTTCCCTTCTGTAATCCACTTTAATGCAATCTTAATGATAAAACTTCATTTTCCAGAATATTCTTTGAAAGACTGAGAACAATTAGGGCACACAGTGAATATTGAAGCTATAAGATACATTTTAATAATCTCTTTCAAAAATGACAAAAGCAGCCGACAGCTTCCCCCCACCCCCCCAGTGATCCATAAAACATTATTTTAATCATTCTATCCTTTCAGTAGCCAAACTACCACCTCAGAGTTACTAAAAATAAAAAATAATAAAACAGGGAAAGCAAGCAGGATGCCAGAACCAGTCTGTGTATGAACCTGGGAGGAAAACAAGGGGTCCACAGCAACAATTAGAAAAGCAATCCTGTCTGGGTCATGTTGTAGCTTGGGAGAAGATGAGACACGTGTACCTACCAGGGCCAGCTGTCAGGAGGGAGAGAACATCAAAGAGAAAAGCAGAGTGTGATGGGAAGAGCAGTGAGGGAGCACAGAGGGAACACAGTGACAGTGGCACAGCACTGGTGGAGCTGAAGAGAGAAACGCGCGGCGGGGATCGATGTCCTTGTGTCAGAACCCAAAAAGAAGGGTTAATGCAGGAGCTAATGAGGCAAAAAGGAGAAGGGGAAATTGTTTTGTAGCAAGACATTTGGATGAAGAACACCCATTCCTGAAACTTGACAACTCAATGAATGCACACGTACACACATAAACCACGCTGGAAACGGATAAACACAGGGCTGAACAAAAATGGGATTTTTCATTCCAGTTCCTCCCCCACAGGTTTTCTGAGCATACAAAAAGGCATAAGAAAAACCAGGGTAACCCCAACATGTCTTTTATTTTCCAGCAGCAGGACATCCCTGCCTGTGCTCTCCCTCAAGGATTCTTCCAACTTCCAATTTCTCACACAGAAACTTCCCCCCACAGTCTCTGCCTAACCTGCCTCAGCACCATCCAGGAGGGGAATTTAAAAGGAAAAACAGAAGGGAGAAGATGAAAACAGTCTGAATTAAATAGGGACAGAACACAGGAAAGAAAAGGTGAGGTTTGGCAAAACAGAAAAATATCCATAGTATGTTAAAAAGGTTAAAAAACTGATGCATTACAAAATGCTGCTGGAAAGACTGATTGGAGCTCTGAGAACACAGCTACAGCTGGAGCAGCCTAAACTAGTTTAACAGGCAGGTAAACTAGAAAAACTACCATCAGGAAGGAGGAGAAGACTTTAGTGCCACAAGTATTTCAACTCAAAATGCAGAGGTTTGGGTGCTAACCTTTAACACAATAAGGCTGCATCTCCTTCTGCTTCCCTTCTTCTTCACTGACAGAACTGTGGCTACAGGGAAGCAGCAGCATCCTCCCCTGCCCTCAAATCAGGCTCTGGGACTGTGGGACCACATGTGTTATCCACATTCAGAAAGAGAAATGATACGAAATACGAACATCTTTAGTAGAAGTTATCACAGGGGCTGTATTTTATTTAAAGCTTTAAGTGTGCCTCACAGAGAGCCATATGAAATACTGCTACACAAAATACTGCATGAAACACTCTACAGAGAGTTGGTGGGAAAACACACTTTTTTCTTGCTATTTATTTCTCCCAAGTCTTCAGCAAACATCTGCAAACTTTCTCTTGGTTCACACCTGGTATTTTCTAGATCTTTTCTATAATTGACCACATCAGGCTTCCATAAATCACAAATCATTCATCATTTTGCTGTCAGACATACAAGGCAAATCATCTTGAATTTATAATGAGGGAACAACATAAAGGAATTGTTTTGCTAGTGTGGCCAGATGAAATGGGTAAGAAGCAGACAGACATTTGGAGCTTTATTGGTACACTGACAATGTGAGACAGTATTTAATTTTACTCCCTAACCAGCAGCATAACTATCAGGCTCAGAAATGCAGTTCCACCAAAGTGAACAGTTAGAGAAAAGAAATAACACACATTTTCTGCCCCAGCCCCAGTAGAATGGCTGTAATTGCCTGGTAGGAGTTAGGATTCACTAAAATAAATTCACATCAGGCACCCTGAGCTTCCTTCCATCACAGGGTCAGCACACAGGGCTGTGCTGACAGCAGTGACCCAAAGGAGCCCAGGCCAGGAACCAAAATGCACAGGCCAGGGTGGCTCCAGCTGAATGAGCCAGGTGAGAATCACTGTCCCCGCTCTAAACATGCCCTGCACATCAGCACCCAGATGAGAATGAAAGCAGTGACTTAACAAATGAGGAATGTCTGTGGTTTGTTTTGGTTTTATGGGGAAACATCAGTAGTTTCAACATCACTGAATTCTGGAACGAAAAATATTTCAAGGGGAAGATAACTACAGGCATAAATGTCCTTTTTCTGAGCTTCTAAACATGAAGTGTTCACAGGCCAAAGCTTCTACTAAAGGCATTTGGCAAATAAAACTTCTACTGGTATTTAAAAACCACTGAGCCCACACTGCTGGCTGTGCACTAACTGCACTTAAAAATGCTGCTGCCTTCACTGCAACTGGCTGCAGGAGAAATTATTCTGACAGCTGAATAAACAAAGTGATTAATATTAGCTTATGCAGACAAATCTTTAAGGGCCTTTGGTATGGGCAGATGCTCATGGCTCTTGTTCTGAATCAACAAGTCAGACATCAGTTACACCCTGAGCAAATGGATTCCCTGTGCAGTGCTTGGAGAGAAACAAATACAAAATGTTCTTAATAAAATGCAAGTAATTAAAAAGTAGGAGTTAAAACCAAGAGTCCTCTGTGATGATTAACACAGCATATAGCCAGTACAGCATGTGTCATCCCTGCCTGCACCATCAGTTGCATGTGGCATTTGGCAATTATGGAGCATGGACTATTTTTAAAAGGGCATTCACCGAAAAGGATTTTCCACTCCCATTCTGAGATAAGAACAAGTTTAAGGTGTCTTTCCTACACTGCAGAGAACAGAATGCCCACAGATGCCCTCTGACCACAGACTGACCCACCACACCAAGCCAAGATTTTCCTTGAATTGTTCAACATTAATTACAGGGAGCTGGGAAGGGAGCATCTCCACTGCCATCATTCCATCAGGAGTTGTGCTCATTTGGTCCCTTTGCAGCTCCTGATTTTGGCTCTCCCAACAACCCTGGCTAGGAGGAAGGTCAGCCTGTGAATGCTGCTGTCAGTAAGGGAACTTGTGGAGCTTCAGCACCACAAGATGCCAAATGTTTGCTCCCTTCCCTATCACCCCTCACCCAGATTTGAGCATCCAGCACAAGGGAGTCAAATACTGGAGAAAGGCAACTGTCATAGGAGAGAGGAAAACAAACAAGCCCCCAAAGAACAAACCCAAGGGAGAATCTTGAAAGGAAACCTTTTCTCCAGCCAGGATCCAAGCACCCTGTCTGCAGCTGGCTTAATTTGCATCATCTAATTCAAATTCTAAATGCTTCAAAGTGTTATTACACTTTTTTTCTTTGAAAACAAAAATGACAACAACTGAAACAAAACTCTGAATGAGAAAACCCAAAGACTGAAATAATTACTAATCACAACAGAGGCCTGTACATGGGCTGGTGAAGTCACTGGACAGCTCTACCCAGTAATTTCTCTTCGTGTCGGCTCTGATGAGTTTTATATTTCTAACATTTCATCAATTTGAATCACTAAATTCAATTTGCATTCACAGATAAACAGAGAAGGAATAATAAATACTCTCATCTGACCTTGAAGTATGACACAGAAAATTGCCCTCAATGATTTCATTTCAGTCTGAACCAGAATGAATAATGCAGTTGGGCCCACCAGTTACCAATCTATAATCACACTTGTGGGCTGGAGGAACTCATGGCTGTCCCTAAATATGCTGAAGAAAGACAAAACTTCTCACTATTTTTTGTGCTAGTATTTTCTGCTGCTCTCTACAGGGATTGAGTCCCTACCTCTGTCCTTCCCCACCACTCAGTCCCAAATACACACCCCAAGGATTTCAGTTTGCAGCACAGTCACAAGTGAAGGCATTGCACAGTTTTCTCAACCCAATCCAGTACATAACAACTCTCCTCTCTCCCAGTAAGCTGTAAGTCACTGGGACAGCTCTCCAGCACAGCCACACCACACAGGCAACCGGTCCCATGAACACCACAAGTGACGAAGAATATTCCCAATTTCTATTATACATTACAAACACCACTTATCAAGAGAGTGGGAAAGTCATCTGGGAATAGCATGAGAGCTGAGGCGCTCTAAAGAATAAAGAACTGATAAAGAGTAGTGAAAAAAAGGAGAATTTGCTTGAAGTGGTGAAAGAAATGAGTAGGAGAATGGTCGTGCTGAACCAACTTGTCAGCAAACAAATCTGCTGAAATTCTAGGCTCTTGACAGTTAGATAATGGCTTATCTTAATGAAATAAGAAGGGTCAAAGTGTTTGGATGAGAAAAACAAAACATTAAACCCTCCACTGCAATATAGCGAGTCCTCCCAAGCTGGTGACTCATTACAGCTTTGTGAAGGTTCTGCAGATCTGTTTCAAATTACCTTTTCCAAAGAGACCTCATTTCCAGTGTGCATTACAGTACTCCACAGTGAAATGAGGATTGAAATGAGGATTGTATATTACTGCTTAGTCTCTTTTTTTTTTTTTTGTAATATCTGAACCTAAGACTACCTGAACAAATTTACAGAAACACAATTGTCTAAAGTATTTTTTGCAGAACAGTTTGGTGATGGACCCTCACCATAACTCTGACTAAAATCTAAAGCATTTCAGCATCAGGTTTGTGTCAGTGAAAACCCCTCCAGGTTATGTCTTGTCTCAGTTTTCACTGGGGACTCAGAAGACAACTCGTAGTGTTACTTGTTGACAACAAATAAACCCAAACAATTAAGTGCTACCCCCCAGCATTTACCCATGGGACACTGGCACAGAAAAAAGCACAGGAGTGATTGCTAAGTCACCCAGCTATCTGTGACAGGCATGCTGCCAGACTGCTGCTCTTGGCTTTTCCTTCTCACAAGCACCAATTTAACTCCATCTCCTCTCTGCCTCCCACCTGCTTTGACTCAGCTCATGTCAAAGCACTCTACCAGGACCCAAGTCATATTAAGCACAGCATTGTAACAGATCTGCTCATCCTTAAATGCTCAATATGGATGGATTTTAACTCCTCAAAGATCTTAACGCTTCCATGATCAAATAACCTGACCATGGATTTTCCAAGTGCCACCATGTCTTTGGGCACAAACAACGTCATGGTAGTGTAGGATCTTTTCTACCATGCTCTAACAACAAATCAGGATTCACTGCTAACTGCATCTGCAGGATCTCTGCCTCATTTGCTGCAGAATTTGGAAGATTAATGAAGCACAGAAATTGCCTGAAGAGAATGGTCTCACATTAAGGCAACTGAAAGTCTCCCAAAAAATTTGGTTCCAATTCTTGCCCCTGCCAGAGCTCCTGGTGATACCATGACCTTTCCAGAGCAGTGCTTGGTGCTGAGCTCCAGTGCTGGACACTGACACTGCTGCTGAAATCAGCAGCAGCTACTCAGGCTGTATGAAGCCTTGGGTAATTGTTTTGAAAGAACATGTTCTAAATATTCCATATTGGCATCTCCAAAAATAAGGCCACACTTTCTCCTTGGTCTACATCTGGTACAACAGAACTAGCTTAAGAAGTAATTAATAAATTATTAAATTTCTCTGTAGAAAAGCATTAAAAGTTGCTCATTAAGTCAACATAATCCACTATCTCTGCCAAGTGAAACAAGAATGCTGCATGCTGTAGGAAACCAGACTAAGGAGGTGTCAAGTGACTTCATTTTGGGATTTCCTACCCCCTGAGAGCTTCACCTTGCAACCCTGATCTTGCCTTTCTAGTACCTATTTTCCTCATGGGGAAAATAGTACTTTAAATATTTTATTTTAAAAAAAACGAAAACACAACCCAAAATACAAAAGCAAAACCATATATCTAAGAACAAGCAGGAGGCAAAACAGTAGAGTTAGCTGAAGCTGCTCCAAAAACATCCACTGTGCGGTAAGCTTTATCCCAATTATATTATTTTATATTATTCTCATACACATCCATTTTGGCCATGTACATAAGCACAAGCAGACCCACAAAGCCCAGAGCTGGTTTCCAGCTATCTGGTGTCACAGAATGAGACTAAATAAACTGGGATCTTCCCAAACTCGACTGTCACACCAGGAATATGTGCATTCCTGCAGTGGCTCTGCAGCCCCTCTCTCTGCAAACCCAGGGAATATGTAGCTGCTGTGTCTGGGCACTGAGCAGGGGTTAAAGGCTTCCTCAGACCCCATTTCCAGGCTGTAAATTTTTCCCCATGGAAAGGATATGCTCAAATCAGATTTACAATGAAGTCCTGCTAACCCCATTCCTAAAACACCCTGTGGATGCTTGTTTTCCCTGTTTCACCTCGAAATCCAGAGCACTATTTCAATCTTCCACGGGACTGCTGACATTATTAGGATTTACATGCAGGGCACAGAGACCTATTTTCCTCTAATTTTAATCCCTCAAATTAGGTCAAAGAACCCATAAACCAATACAAGGCAAGGGGAATAAAGCTGTCAGCATGGAAGGAGAACTGCCAGAACAACTGCATTTATAGCCCCATTACATCAATTCTTCTGCATCGGTATCTTTAAGTGTTTAATAAAACAATACTACATGCAATGCAATCTTTTTGTCATGAATACTTATAGAGAAACCAGTTAGGTGGGCATGTAAATAGTCTTTATAGAGCAGTTTCAGGTTTCAAAATCACTACATTCACAGACAAATCAGATCCCTTATTTTGTGGTGAAGTTGTGGCAAGGAAATGAATTTAAAGACGTGGCAACCAAGTAATTTTGTCTCTGCATCACTCATAAAAGAAATGCTCTGTTCAATGTAATTTGATGTCAGCCAGTTGGCACCACAACCCTGCATCAACCAGCTCCACGTTGGAGGGGCAGGATCATAATCCAGCATGAATTCAACAGGTGCAGGGAGAAGTTTCTGCCCTCAGCACTGTAGCACCTCAATTCATCACCGTCTTGGTTTAACCCCAGCAGAGCATGACATGACATGGTCTGGAATTCCATAGAATCCTGGGATGGTTTGGGTTGGAAAGACCTTAAAGATCATGTCATTCCAACCTTCCTGCCATCATCAGGGACACTTTCCACTAGAGCAGGCTGTCAGAACCCCATCCAGCCTGGCTTGAACACTTCCAGGGATAGGAAGAATTACCTGGCAAGGCTGGTTTATCTGTCCCTTTTAAAAACTGTTCTTACCATGATGCTTTATTTAAAGCAAAGCACAGCAAGACAATGACACTAATGTGCCACTAGTCCTTTAGGAAGCAAAAAAGA
This sequence comes from Sialia sialis, assembly GCA_009812075.1. Lineage (NCBI taxonomy): Eukaryota > Metazoa > Chordata > Aves > Passeriformes > Turdidae > Sialia > Sialia sialis. The sequence goes on along the minus strand of VRYO01002014.1, from coordinate 4,622,948 downwards.
AAACCTTCAATGGGAGTTTGAGTGGACCAGCAAAACAAATTGACAAGATAAAGTTGCTGAGACCAAAACTAAAAGGCCAAGGCAGTAAGTGGAAGATGCAGCTGGCTGTCTCTGGAGCTGCCCATCAGCACAATTAGAGCTGGACCCCCAGCCCAGTCCCCCACGCTCAATAGAGGCACTTTGGCAGCCAATTGATGGGCTGTGCTCAGCACATCCTTCGATTGCCACCTGTCTTCCCTCATCATCTCCCCTGCTGCCTCCATTGTGCCTGATTAATGCAGCCCATTCCTCCTGGTTATTTCCTTATCGATCCCCCATCCCCTGCATGGGAAAAGGCGTCAATGCACTTAAGGGCAGGCACCTGCTTGGAGACTTCAGCCTTCGGCTGCTCTCTGAGAGTTTTGTTCCCACTGGATAATAAGAATCTCTAGTTAAAGGAGCTTTTAGGTATTGGCAATGTCATAAAATGTTCCTTGTGTCCTACTTCAGTGGAGCTGACAAACTCTCCACTTGCTGTCACCAGACTAATGAGAAAAGAAGCACTTCTAAAGAGCTCTGGGTACTTTTGCATTGCAAAGTGAAAAGGAGAAGTAAGATATTTCAATGATGTTCGTTCCAAAGCCCCAAAAAGAGGAAAGAAAAAAGGGAATGTTTCTGCACAATCACTGTATCAAGCAAGCAGCTCACTTATTAATCTCTCCTTCCTCCACATTCACTGGCTCGGGGGCTTGAAAAGTTGACACTTGACTCGAAAAATGCCAACTCTAAGCAGTTTATTTCCTCTTGAACTTTAAGAGCTGACTGAGACAGAAATGACCTTTAAAAAGGCAGGGTGAGTTCTTGTATGAATTGATAGAAGGATTCTTTGCTTACACAGCACAGCAAGGTACTGAGCAAATCTCCTATACAAACTCCCCTCTCTCACCAGAGGCAAGAACAACACCATGTTCCATCAGCACAGGATCTGGAGGATGTGGGACCTGGTGACCCTGCTTGTCTCCAACAAGAGGGGAAGAACCTCTTACAACCATAAATCAGTGACCTTATACATCCCAGGACAGAGACTACACCAATATTCACACCCTGGAAACACCCAATCTTCCATCACAAGGAGGCAGAGCAGGCACAACCAAAATTAATCAGAGCCATCAGCCCCAACCACAGACCAGCCAGAGAGCCATGCTGCCAGTGGGGCACAGAGCAAGAACCAGGACTGCTATTTTGGGACAGCTCCCTGGTGCTTGAGTTTGCTCACATCAATCTCTACTGAAGCTGCTGAAACAGAAACCAATCAGTACAAGGCTCATTAATGGTCTTAGATGAGAGGCAGCTGGAAAACACAAATCAATACCCAACAATGACTGCTAATAATACTGCCACACCAGTAGCCAGACATGTAACTGGGCAGAATATTCTTGCCTGAGGTCCACCACACAATTAATACCAGCAGATGTTCACAGAACAGCAATTGAAGGAATTTGTAACTGCAAAGGACAACCCAGTTTTGATAAAGGAAATTCACAAAGCAAATATCTGGAATGTTAACAGGGATGGGAATACACTGGGGACAAATAAGTTTCGTTTGCCTGTGTACAAATAATGACACTTACTGGTACAGTATTTGAAAACATAAAGTGCCCTGCTGATGGGCATGACATCTGCACATTAAACTGAGTTCTCCAAATGACACTTCATTCATCCACATAGTGTAAGAGTATTCACCTATTTCTCACTCTGTAAGGAAGGCAGATGTAGCCATTTTAGTAACAGCAAAATATTAATGCAGAAGGTGAGCGAACTTTCCACTGCCAGACAGAGAAACTCCTCAGAGGCAGGGCTGAAATTTTGCCTCCTTCTTTTTTCTTTTTTAATTTATTTTATTTCTAGCCTTGATCTTCAACTGCTAAGCCATGCTGACTGCAAGCAGTAAAGGACTGATGGATTTCAGAAATCTCCAGTGAAGTATAAAGTATCACTTTGCCATCAGCAGCAATGAAATGCTTCCAATCTACCATCAGCCCACTTAAGCAGAAGCAGATATCATATAAAGAGAACCCCATGGCTATTCTGTGCAGGATTTTCTTTTTCTCTGGAAGGAAGATACACATCAAACTCAGCAAGGCAGACAGAAGAAGTCAAGCCTTATATAGTCTAGGTTAAGTTATTAATAATGAATCATTTTTGTCATTATTCCTAAGGTTTAGTACCAGGCACTTTGGCAGGGGGAGAGGAGAGGGGTGTTTTGCTCTCCAGTGCAACTGGAGGCATGACAAGGAACCACAGTGGGATATTGAGTGGAAACTATCATAAAAGAGCTTGGCATCTCCCTGCTGGCAGAGATTTAGAAATTTCCTGCACCTGAAATATATATACAGTCATTTGTGCAGTGTGTGTGTGTGTGTGTGTGTGTATATATATATATATATATGTATGTATACACACACACACACACACACACAGAGACAAGAACACAGTACTTATCAATGCCTATTAAATAATATCTGTACTGGTTTATCCTCTGTAGCATTGCAAGACTTGCAAGTATTAATTTTTTTTCATGTTTTTAAATGCTGTCTGATTTCTCTGATGGGGCTTTTCCTGTGTGTATAATCACAGAAGGTCTTGGAGAAACGTGTTTACTTCTGCAATCCATTAGAGAGACTCCCACTTCCAAAGTTATTGCACAATCACTTTTTTTAACAGTCAATTTAACAGTGTTTTGCCTCCAACTGTTGCTCTCACACACAGAATGCTGCTTTTGGGGCTCTGACTCTGGTGCATAAAAGGGTTTCTTAACTTCTTTAGGGCAATATGAAAATATAGATTTATACTGTAGGTGTAAAACTGCTGCAAAAACCGATTTCCTCAACTGTAATACACATCAAACAACATTTAAAAACAGTAAGGAACTGCCATCTGATTTACATGAGATGTACTTTGAGACTTGTAACATTTGCCTGAAGGTTTTAATTAAAACAATTCATGTCCCAGGGCACTTTTCTCATAGTAAAGTCTCTTCCCCATTCAGTGCTTCAAGAACTCTGCTCTCTGTGCTTTGGCACCATCTAATCACTCCCATGGGAACAAACGGTAACACGAATGCAGATCAGAAAAACAGCTTTAAACGAAGCAAGAAAGATGAAGAACTAAACGTGAAAGAAGAAGCAGTTTTGTACCCTTTTTCAAGAGTCTGTTAGATCTCTAGAATGACAACAAAGGAGGAAGAAGGGGTTGGTCTGAGTAAAATCTGAGACTCCTGAGTTGTGTCACTGCTTGCTGAAACGCTCGCAACTCGCGTGTTCCCAGCTCTCACTTCCAGATCTTCACTCAGGGAGTTTTTCTGTCCTCGCCACTCTCTTGAAAGAAGAAAGCAATGATCAAGAATCCATGTCTGGCAGCTCTTTCCTTTGTCATTTAATTCCCTCTGAGGCAGCAGAATTTACAAGTCACAGCTGCGTTGGTTCCTCCAGGTATTTCAGCAGAAATGTACCCACTGGCCCAGAAGAAAGGGTGGAATTTTTTCCCCAGATTTCCCTCAAAAGTACAGAAAACAAAGTTTACTGAAGGGTGAAGAAACGTCAACACACAAGACACAAATATCTTACCAGTAGGTTGTGTAAACCAGTTTTTAGCAGCATAAGGCAAAGCAAGGCAAGGTTTTGCTGAAAATGAGGATTCCATTGTTACCATAAGGACTTTGACACAAATACTGCAATGGCACACACTGGACCATTAGTCTGGGTGGATTCATGAACAGAAAGCAAAAACTAATTTGCAATTGTTAAAATTCTTGTCAATTTTGCACAAATGCCTTAAGAAAACCCTCTCACCAAATTCATCAACACAGTGGGGGGGTGGGGGGAGGGGGAAGTCTTTTGCTAAAAGCTTTAAAATGGAACTTAAGCAGAAAACTGATAATTTTATTGCAAATTCACAAGAAGTTTGTAAGAGTACAGAAAATATCTCTGTCCATCAACAGCAACAGTGTCACCCTTGAATGGCAGCAGAGTTCCTTGTGGGTTGACTGTGATTTGAAGATGTTTGCACAGAAGAGCTGTACCAGCTACAGGTTGATGTTTCAAACCAAGGAATATTTGCAGGGGCACCTTTGTATTCAGGTGTCAGCCAGGAAGAGCCAGCAAGTGCTTTCTAAATTGCCACAGATACATTAGGTTATATATAAAAGATAACTAGCACAGCAATTCTATATTCATTCTTTATTATTTTAATCAATTAAAAAAAAAAACAATAAAAGAGAAATAATAATTAAAAGCACCCAAGCAAGTAAGCCAGACAAGGAAAAAACACAGAAGAATGTAGTAAAAACACACACAAAATCACCAGGATTTTACAGAAGTTATTTTGTGCATGTACACTGGCAGAGCTGACACTCTGCTAACCTGGGAGAGGTTTTTCTTTGATGTTGTGGCTGTTATTCTCAAACTTATTCTCAAATTGAATGAAAACAGTAAACAGCAAACACTGAAACCTGTTAAAGTACCCAAATATTCTACAGTGTAGAGGATCATGCATGCCCAAATGAGTAAATATTTTCTGGTCTTTAGCTAATTTTATTACATTCTTAGTATCTCAAAATTACTATATATTGACAAGTCTACTTGGAATCACTTAAATCAATGGAACAGTCAATCAATTTTAGTTGAATTCATTAATCCATTTAGAGAAAATTGATTCCATAGCTCCAACTATTAGATACTGATAGCATTTATACATTTAACAACCTGAGAATGATTTGAAAATCCATAAGCCTGTAATTACTTATGCCAAATTTCACACAGGAATATTTTAAAACCCTAATCTAGCTGATTCCATCCATATTTTTCTGATCCTTCTCTAGCTCTAGACAACAATAACCAATTCATTCCAAGGCTGTTCATGCTCTCATTTTCAGGACCTTGATGTTCCAATATTTGTGTTTCTATTAAGGCAGGACAGTCTAGGGAAATTACTATTTTAATAGTTTTATAAAAAATGTATAGAGACATTTCTATCGATTAAAGAATCCTTTTAAGAAGAATTATGTTTGTATTTTACCAGTAGTGTTTACAGAATAAAACCAGCTTCATGAGTTCATCTTTCTTTATTTTTAATTGGATTTGTGAAATAGTTCACCTATTTGTGGTGCAGTACATGGGATAAAAAGAGAATTAAAGAGAATGCAGACACAATCCAACATTTCCATTGCATTGAACTTTCACACCACCACTGTTAACTACAGCACAGAAAACACTTACAAAGATTATGTGGGCAAGGGGATATTTCTAAACCAGAGGAGAAACTTGCATTTGATTATCTAACACCACCATCCACAGAACAAAAGCTGAGCAAAAAGATTTTTTCTGTCAGAGGGATTTTTTAAGGTTGAATTAAAGTGTTAAACTTAAATATAAGATTGCATCTGAAACTAAAACATATCCTTTCCCAAGTTAAGCACATGCCAACCAGAATTCCTGAAACTGTCAGAGCCAAGCAGTAACAACCATGACTGAATGCACAGAGCAATGCCTGCCTTTTAGAGACAATGCCAGAATAATGTCTTGTGACATAGCAGTAATTCAGGAAACAATACCAAAAGTATAGAATTTTCTTTGGTCATGAGGCATCTCACCTCTCTGAGCACATGGGATTATTTTGGTATCCAGTGTTTATTTACCCCAGAAAATAACAGAAAATACAACATAAGAGAAATAACTTCAATTTTGCACACAGCTGAGGACAAAATTTAACCAGGCCCTCAGCATTTATTTGAAATGTGGGGCAGGGTTGCAGCCTGCATGGCCTAGATGGGCACATTCCTGGATTTTAATTTTCATATTGGTGGGGCTTTTTTAAAATTCTTTTTTAATTCCCTAAGAAAACTCCTGGCAAATTGGTTTCAACAAGCAAATGTAAGCTTCCTCTGAGGTCTTAGACCAGGTTGTTAAGTAGAAAATCCTGCATTTAGCACTTGGCAGGTTGGAGCTGGTGCAGAGCAGGGCAGTGACACAAGCAGAGGCACCGTGTTCATGAAAAATACCAAAAGGCAGAGTAGCAATATCTGAATATTCAAACAACTTTCAGCACTTATTCCCCTTTTTCTTCAAGCTTCTATAGAAACATCATTAGCAATCATGTTAAATAACATCAAATTTATTTCTGTGAAGATAATTGCAGTGCCTGTCTCCGCTGACATCCCAAGACAAATCTTGCAGCCAGGAGAGAGCCCTGAAGACAGGAAAAACTAACCCATGCAGATGCCTGAACAATCTTTGCTTGCCATCATGAGATTGCCTGCTGAATACTGAAAACATGGATCAATTTGACATCAACTAATTGTGTTTATTTTCACCATCTTTCCAAGTGAGAGCCAGACAGAAATCCTAGGCAGCACAAGTTATCAGTGCTGTGTGCAATGGTCTTCTGTCCAAAAGGTAAAATCTGGATTGCTGAGATTACAGGTGTCAGAATTGCAGTTTCATTAGAAAAAATTAGTGTGGTTTTGCACAAGTGTGCATTAATTTTTTTAAGAAAACCATCAGAGATACTGAGTGTCATCAAATACAAGGTTCTGCTGGTGGTCTTGCATTTTTAAAAAAACAATCTGAAACCCCAGTGCCTCCAGAACCAAGGCAAAACCCCTAATATCACATCTAATAGCATAGCAGCAGATCTAACTGCAAGTGCAAGGAAAATGAGACTGCAAATAAATATGAGACTATAATAGCTGTAAATGTCTTGCCTTTAGGAACATCTAATTTACTGTTTTAAAGGTAGGCTCTTAGTCTCCTGTTTGCTTTCCTCTGTGTCCCATCAACTGTGACTGCATTAATGCAAAGCTTAGTCTGCTCTTAAAGAACAGCTGAGCAGATTATTTTCTATTCTAATCTTCAAGCAAAGGTTGTATCCCAAGCAGGCTTTTCCCCCTCTTTTTGTGTTGTGTACAGGAGATGTGCTGGGGTGGGTGGGCTGCCTTTCCTCAGAACAATTCAGATGAAGATTCAGCCCAAACTGGTTTGCAGGAGACACTGACATTTCTCATCCAGACACATCTCTTCTTAAAGTATTTTAAAATCCATTAAATTCAGAGCTCATATGCTGGGGAGGGTCCCCTGACACACACGTGGTCTGTGCAGTTTCACACTGCCTGCAGACACGGCTCCAAAACAAGAGTGAAAATTTCCTCTTCGCTTCATGTGTTTGCTGGGGATAGCAGTGCTAATTAACCAGAGAGATGGAAATTTATTTCATCGTGGATAATTTCAGTGGAAACTTCCAGCTGGCCTGAAACTGGTTTGAGGCTGGAATTGAGACTAGAACCTGGTGTTTTCCTTCCATTCTGAATACTCCCCAAATGTATTCATTCCCTAACCCTTGTGCAGTGGAGAGTTTAGTGATAAAAAATTCTACAAAAATTGTAGTAGCTGTCCCATCTGCTCACCTTAGAAATACATCCATAACCAAAAGGCTGTTGAGTGGCTTAAACATTGAATGTTACTTTATGTTTTACTCTCTAATCTGAAGTCTGCATGTATACACATATGCACATTAAGTCATATTTTAAAGTATTACATCTATGGGAAACAGGGCAGCTTAGGAAATAAGAAACTGAAGCTTTCAGTCAGCTGTGAGCTTGCAGAAACACTCAAATAAAACCATTCCACACATGGAGCCCCATGACAGCATTCAGCCTCACCCATTTGTGTGCAAACACCAAAGACAACATTATTTGTGTTTACACACAAAGAAATAATATTTGCTTTGCTTCCATCCAAGGCACATTTGCTGAAAAGGCAGGCACCACAGTGTGCTGACTAGAGAAGACATTTCCAAAACTGCCTCTGAATCACAGCAATTAAGGGAATTAGAGAGTGACCCTTTGAATCCAATGTGGGACATTGTTCAGATGTGGGGAAGATGAGAGTGAAAGGGGAAATGTTCTTTGTGTTACATCAACAGCACAGCAGAGCTCTCCTGGCCTGGGGGGTGCTTGGGCTGCTCCCATCATTTTGGGATCTCTCTGGCTGTGCTCTGTGGCAGTTTCTCCTGACTTTCCTGGACAGGTAACCCAGCAGGATTCAGATCCAGTGGTTTGTAGCACAATTTTTAGGGATCCATTTCAAAGCTCTGTGGCTCCTGGCCAAGGGCTTAACCTGAGCTGGCAAGAACAGAGCTAATCCCCTGGATTTCTGTACCAATCCAGGAAACTGAAAAGGGAGCTTTTTGGGGGGAAAAAAAGTGTGAAGTGATGCTCTCCCAGGACAGTAAGACCAAGATCCATGACCCTCAGTTAGTTCTATCCTAAAGACTTGCTCACAGCACTTGATGGCTTTGCCCCTTTTTTCTTATTTTTTTCCCTCAATTTGCTTTTCTGTACATGAAAAGAATTATGAAGTGATTGAAACTGAAGGCAAAAAAAGTTCCAAATTCATTAAGTTCTTGCCATGTCATAGTTAACTTGTGAGAAACAGTCCAGATCCAACATTCTTACTTTCCAAATGAACACAGAACCAGGCTTGAACTAAAACTTTATTATACACAGATTCAGGAATTCTCTTTTTTACATTTCCCATGGTCAGACAGTGCAATGCAGTTCCCCCTCTAAAATGAGACAAAAAGCCATTTGATGATGAAATGCTGAGAGCCCTTCATATTCACAAATTCCTCATCTCATTTTTCAAGGAGAATCTCTTGCAGAAACATTACAAAACCATTTTCTTCCCCTTTCATCTTTGTGAAACAGCACATTATTTCCATGCAGGGAGCTGAGGTGCAAGGGCATTAAAATCCAAACAGAGTCATTATGGTGGCTGAGCAACCAGGAGTCATTTCTAACTAAACCCAGCTGCAAATCTCTTCCTTCAGACCATGACACCTTGGAAGCTCCACGGGCTGAACAAAGGCTGAAGAATTTCACCCTCCACCCAAAGACAGTAATAAAGCACATAATCCCATTGCAAAGAAAATGAGGCTGAAATGGCAGACTTTGATATAGAGAGAACAGAAATGCTGGGCCAAGCTAAATTACCTCTATAGTTTTTATACTATATATGACAGCTGCTAGCAATGCCCATTCAAATGGGAAAAGGATCTTTGATACTCTATTTCCAGTAATACATTTTTGACATACACACAGTAATTATAAAAATAAGTTGATGCATAGGGATAATTAAGAAATTTAAGCCTCTAGCATCTATTACATAATTTCATTCTGAGCAGTGAAAACTCAGTACCAGAACTCTCAATATTATAAAATACAGTGAATTCTTCTATAGTATTTTGAAGGCAGACAAATAGACATTTCCCTGCAGTCTGAGCAAAATTTCCACAGCGATTGTGACCAAATTGAATCTAGGGGGTCATGTTCTTCTCAGAAACAAAGTGTGTTAAGGAATTCATCTCCCTGCACTCCTAAATGGGCTTTGCATATCTTGAAGCACAGATAAAAGCTTGGTTTCCCTAAAAAACACCACAAATACATCCACCATTTCCTATTCAAATGTCCCAAATCCCAGCAGAGGTGACTTGCTTTAAAACACATCATTTTTAAAACACAATCGATGAGAAGCCAGTTCAGAACACACTGAGCTGTGCACTGCCACAATCATGTCTCAGGAGGTAAGCAATTAACACCAAAGTTACACTGTGGAAGCAAAGAAATTTATTCTTTACAAATAAAGAAAAAGAAACAACCAAAAACACTTCAAAGGGAAAATTACTTTGGAAAACTGAAGTGCTGAACAACAGTGTTAGCAGTTTAGTCCATCTTAGGAAGACCTATCCTTACTTTGGACAAACAGTCCAGTGGATCCTGGAATCATGGAACAGTTTGTGTTGGAAGGGACCTTAAAGCTCATCCAGCCCCATCCAGCTCATCCATCCATCCCTGTCATGGGCAGGGACACCCTCCACTGTCCCAGGTTGTTCCAAGTCCTGTCCAACCTGGCCTTGCACACTTCCAGGGGCAGCCACAGCTTCTCTGGGAACCTGTGCCAGGGCCTCCCCACCCTTCCAGGGAAGAATTTCTTCCCAATAGCCAATCCAAACCTGCTATCCTTCAGTTCAAAGCCATCCTGCCTTGTTCTATCCCTGCATGTCCTTGTCCAGAGGATAGAACTGGCTTTCACCACAGTCACCACGGGAGAGGTCTCTGCCAAGTGGTCACCAATCTCAAGGAAATGAAACCTCCCAGAAAACTGGGACTCACCAGAAAACTGGGTGTGCACAGTCAGAGTCAGGGATATCTTTAGCCTGAAGACAGATTTAAGACTTAAAAGCAATATATTTTCCACTTTCCATAATACTTTGAAAATATTTATTAGTGGTTGTCTAGTTCTTAAAAGTAAACTCCATCTAAAATTGATAAAACAACTCTTTTGTGTTTAGCCATTGAAATATTTTGCATTTGATGATACAGTTATAAATTAATTGCAGCAGCAACAGATCTAAGAAGAAAAATTAACAGGTTAGAGCTCTTATCTGGGATTCAGCAGATCTAAGTTCAAAGCCACACTGAGCCTCAGCTTTCAGCTTAACCTCAGGCAATTCATTTAACCTCCTCTGTACCTCTATTACTCATCTGTACAACACTGTATTCAATAAGAATGGCACAATCTTTCTTCTTATGCACACTTGTTTATCTGATAAACATGCAAAAAAATCTGGCACAAGGATCTATGTGGGTACCTATTGACACATACAAGACTGAAAATCCAGACATTACTCAAAAGAACCTTTAGGCACAAACAGTATTTTCTCTCAAAAAGAGAGTAAAAAGAAACACATCTCCCAAAAGCCCAAGAATTGTCATAAAAGAACTGTCAGAAAGAAGACAGAGCAAACTTTTCTCTCAGTATCAGTAGCCTCAGTGCAAGAGTACAATAAATGAGAGATAAAGGTCTGCAGAAAAGCCAGCTCAGAGGGAAAAATCACCTTAATTTCAGACAACAAAAGAGAAATGAGAGAAGACAAAACCAATTGGTTCAGCTCCTGTGTTATGGATGGGGAAATCAGTTATTCCCTGCCTTGAGAGAAGGAGCAGTGCTGGAGACAACACAGTGCCTGTTCCAAAGGGGAGCTGAGGTGACAATCAGGTGGTGCTGGTGAGTGACAGAGCAAGTATCTTCAGGAGAAGCTTTTTGTATTTTCCACCCATCCTGGTGCATCAACTTCTTTGCAAAGGGAAATCTGGACACAAGTCCTGGCAGAGGAGCCCAAGATACAGAGGAGGGAGGATTTTGAATTTATTTGAAAAATAACAATCAGCAGTTTTCTGATAACCTTAGCACTTTCAGTAACCTGTGGTCAGGGTTGGCAGGTAATAACACACACTGTATTTTATCAGATAAAACAGATTAACCTTATGGGGCTGAGCCATATATTAGATTTCCCAATAAATGGCTGTGATTTACCAATCTAGCAGGGATGAGGAGGGAATGCAGAGCAAAGAACTTCACTTCTGCTTCCTTCCAGCCCTGCCACAAAGCAACTTCTGTGCAGAGCTAAGGGGGAAAGGCAGCCAAGAACTGATCAAACAAACTCGTGGAAGGTGCTCAGACATGCCACTGGAAATAAACCACTTCACTTAACTGAGCTGCATTTCTTAAAGAGAGAAATCTGAAGAAATACAAAAGAAGATACTCCTAACAGGCTCCATGGGCAGCAGCACAAGCAAGCTGCCCGAGAAAGCAGATTCAGCTACTGAAGCAAATGGAATTCACATTTAGTTAGTGGAAATCTACTGGATACCCGAGGGTGATGAACATTAAACAGTGTGAAATTTTATTGCATTTTTCTGCTCCCCTCCTGGGATTTTTATGATGATAACCATTTTTTACATATGAACAGTGTGAGCTCCAAAAGCTTCATTTTAATCGAAGATGTTCCATTAAAATTTAACATGCGCCAAAGGTTTGAGTACTGAGGCTGCCTTGTGAAGAATGTCACATTTAAACAGTTGCTGAATTAAAGCCACGTTGTGTTGTGCATGGTAAGGTGACTTACCCAGCAGGTTCTGAAACACAGTGAATTTGCTCTGTTGATAATTTGCAATATATTTGAATATTCCTGGTGTACAGAAACTTAACTTGTCTTGCCATGCAGAAGATGGATTTCCTGAACACCCACCTACATTGTTAACATTTATACATCACCACACTTTGCACTGAGTACACAAATATTCCATTTTATAAACACTGTTGCTGTTCCTCAAAAAAACCTATTCTCAGCAGTCACTCTGGGTCAGACCAAATCTAATCCAGCCCAGCACTCCATCCTCAACAGCAGCCAAGGCAGATGTCTTTGGAAAACACAAGAGCAGGACAAAGGCATATCAAAACTTTTGCAGGATATTCTCCATCTTTCCAGCAGCTTCTATCTCAGACTCTTTCTGAATCAGATGTGGTACCTTTGTGATAATAAACCAAAATATATTTTTCTTCCTCTTTTGTTCTCACTCCATTTTTGAACTTTGATGCCATTGTACTGCATAGCATTCCAAAATTCAATCCTACTCATCATGATGTGCTGTTTTACACCTGCAGATTTTATTTGCTGGTGTCCAATTCCTGTAGCACAGACAGACCCTCAACTTTAGAAAAAAATGTGTTTTCCTGAACACAGAAAGACAGCAATAAGAAAACACGCAAAGGAAGTTGAGGTGATAAAAATGCACATCCACACAGTGAAGAGACAGGCAATTCTTCACTAAGCAGACATCTTACCTGGCTGCAGCAACTACTGCAGAGAAATGAACACAATAAATTAAATTATTTTAACACATTTTTTACGTGTAGCACACAGATAACAAATCTCTGAAGAAAATTCCAAACCAGATTACAAGAAGGTTTTTATAGCCCCAAGTATCTGAGAAGTTTTATGAGACAGAGGAGAGAGTCAGCAGCTGCACAGAACACCTTTCATTTAAAAGACAGGATAATAAATGAATATAAACACAATGGAAGGAACAGGGAAAATAAATACTGCCTCGTTGTCCTTAGTCATGCTTACAACTTAAAAGGTAGGTTGGGGGCTGCAGCTATAATGCATCCAAAAACTAAGCAGCACTTGGATTTTAAGCAAGGAAGACAAATAGCAAACAGAAGGGACTACATGAATAAAAATTGTGTGTAAAAGGATGGGAAAAACAGAAGGAAAGCAGCTCAGCACTATGAGCAGCTCAGACTTAAGGACAAATGAAAAGGTGATAAAAAAGGGGACAAGCCACCAGTGAAATGCATGCAAAAAAATGAACCACAGTTGGTACTGAAATTTGAGCACCAGACAAGAAATGCTGCACTCAAGAAGCTACAAAAAATCCTTCTGGATAATAAAGTCACTCTGATCTACAAGCTTTAGAGGGATGTGTTCTCAGGGTGACCCCAAAGAGATGGAAAAGCTTACCTGGTACTTCCTGCTTCCTAAAAACATTGCCCCAGAGTAAAGGAGTACTGAAAGAAGGGGAACAGAGATTCCTCTGCAATGCTAGAAAAGGAAACTTGCAGATTTACAACAGGAACGACCTTGCACGGACAGAACGTGCTGACACTTTGCTTTGAAGCCCCAGCAAAAAGCTTTGTGCACTGAGAATTAACAGGACCTGTGAGAGGAGCAGCATAGGAAACCCTCACCCCAAACTGAATGCACACCCTCCCTGTTTAGATAACAATACAAATAAGACACAAAGGAAGGTTTCAACCCCGCTTAGATTCCTTCATTCAAAAGTGTCTTCTATTGCCATCCATCTCTGAATCCAGGAAAGAAAAAACACAAATCATCTCTCTCTGCTCTAAGAAAACTCAGAGCAAGTGATCAGAAGCAGATGGAACCACTAAGTTTCTGTACCAAAACACAGTTTCCTCTACCTCAAAATTTTTCCCACTGCTTTCTTTTTGTTTTGAACATCTATAGATTTTCCTCCTCCTCCTTCAGGGAATATTCACAGATGTGCAAAGCCACCTCTAACAGCAACATTAGCTGAAGCAAAAAATGAAATTTACACTTGATTGCTTTCTTCAACAATGTGCAATCACCATTTAATAGGAAAATGGAGCAGAGTACAAACAGGAAAAGGAAAGGCCTGATTAAAACCCAGCCGTCCCCGAGCTGACAGTCCCCCTGCAATGGGAACAAGGCAGGGCTGAGCTGGAGCAGCAGGAGCTGTGCAGGATCCACAGCCCCACAGAGCACTGAACTGGGGGACAAGGGCAAGGGAGGGATGTTCATTGAGCAGCGCGGTGGGGCTGTCAGTGATGTCTCAGGAGCTCCAGATGACCACCTGTGTAATTTAAAAGTCTCTGTTTTCCAGCCTGAGAACTGAAGAAAGAGTCAGGAGTCGTCTTCTGTTGTTTATTTTATCTTATGTAAGAAATTCTTTCCCTGCCCAGCCAAGGTCCGTTCAGCAGGTCAGTCCCAGGCACACTGCTTGCAGTATTGGGGCAGTATTGTCTTTTTATACTACAAACTACATGAACATTATTTACAGTTATCTTCCAATACCTATCACCTATATTGTACAGTCTAGTTCTACTCTAAACCAATCCAAAAGTGCCACCATCACCCAGAAGATGGATGCCAAGAAGAAGGAGAAAGAAGAACAGAACTTGCCCAAATTCCTCCATCTTGACCCCAAACCCCTATTCTAAAAAATCTTAAAAATTTACTTTTTCACCTTGTGATAAACTAACATATACTCTACTTAATTTTTGTGACTTGTAACTCTTCATACAAAGGTGGTAATTTTTCAGTGGGTTGAAATTAAAGGCACAGGGGTCTTGGGCTCCTGAGCCCCCTGCCAGGGGCTCAAGCCATCCAGGACAGCCAGAGGGATGTCCTGGGTTCTGACAGTGGCCACCACAGTACATCAGCTTGCTTTTCTGTTTTCTAAGGAAAACTAAGCAGAGACATAGCCATGAATCCTTTTTGGCTCACTAACAGATGCCAAAGGCACCAGGAAAAGCCAAAAGGAGCACTGAGCTCTGAGCAGTGTCCAGCAGTGACAGGGCTCCTTTTCTACTCAAACACAACAGAACCTGGGGACAGCCCCACTGCCCAAGGAGGAGCTGCTGCTTCAGGGCTGTGACTTCAGTGCCATCTCCAGCCCTGGCACTGCTCGAGTGCCCTTCAAGCCAGGCTGTCCCAGAGAATCCAACTCAGCACTGACACAAACACTTTCACACTCAGACCTTACCTGACTGAGGCTGATTTTTGTTGTTGTTGTCTTCACTTTTATCATTTACATTATAGATTTTTTATTAATGG
Source organism: Sialia sialis (assembly GCA_009812075.1). NCBI lineage: Eukaryota > Metazoa > Chordata > Aves > Passeriformes > Turdidae > Sialia > Sialia sialis. Next base: position 4,607,693 of record VRYO01002014.1, on the reverse strand, counting down.
ATTCTCATTTACACATGTCAGAAAATGAAAGAAATCACCTAATTACCTGTTTTTCCCATCAGTTATGGTACAGGGCTAGCAATTTGCTAGCTCCTTTCTCTTCTTTCTCTTTATATATGTGATTTACCATCTCCTGTCAGCTGCAAGCTGGAAGAATCATTTTCTAATTATCAAGATTTCTCACACACCAACTTTGAATTATTTGGCTTTTTTTTCTCTTAAATTAGAAAAATATTCCTTTGAAACAATGTTTCATTTTCTATTGGCTCTGAGAAAAGTCTGAATTTCTGCTTAGCTTTTAATTGATATTCACAATACATTATTAATGACAAAACCAAAAGAATATGATTAGAGCAAACAAGTAAACAACCCCATTTTCGTTATGTTCTGGCGATGCGAATAAAATTACAAGAAAAATGTCTAATTTTCTTAAGCTAGGCAGAAACTTTACCTTTTTATTTTGCCAAGTATAGTTTTATTTGTAAGATGAAGGAACTTTCAAAACTGCATTGTGTTGTTAGCTTACTGTCTCAGAATGTTCAATTATACATTTACGAGCAGGTTGGTGCTGTGATGCTACACAACCAGAATGCAGCAAAACAACACCATGGGGGATGGATGTCTCCCAAACCCTCTACTGCTCCAATCAGAGCAGAAGTTAACACCAAATATTCCAGTCACTGTGGAATATCATTTGCCCTGCTGCAAATTTAGTACTCTCAGAACACCTGATTTTCATAAATCTGCACATCCACGTGGTCACCTCCCTCCTGGAGGGATTCTGCCAAGTTGAAGGCAACTAACCCTCTGCAAACTGAATAAATGGGGACATGTCATGGGTAAAAGCAGCTGTAATTACATATTCTAGCAGAGCTCATAACTACAACGCGCTCCTTAAGCAGCTCTCTGGATGGAAATTATTAGTAAAAGAAACCCACTACCCAAATGAGCTTGCAGTGCCTCTGAGAGTGAGAAATTCCACTGTGCCCAGGAGAAAAGATGCCAAGAGGCACAGGGCACTGCTGGCTTCATTTCCCTCCTGTTTGCCCTCACAAACTGAAAATACTGACAGCACCTCACTCATACACACTGGGAAGGTGCAGCAGCTGCAGCAGGATTCATCCAAACTGAAATTGCAGATCCCTTCTAGATCCTTGCACTGATACCACACAAGATTAAGAAAGCACTACAGACAATCTTCAGAGCAAAACCTTCCAAGAGAAGTATCACAGGGAAAGAAGTATGCTGCTTATATCTAGAAAACTAAAAGATAAAGATAGGAATTTATCTAATCAGCTGCCTGGGGCAAAACATCGTGCTCAGATAAGTAATGATCAGAGTTTCACTGCCCAACTGCATGACAGGCAGTATCTGTTATTACAGGCACTGAGGCCTATTACAGGAAAGCTCTATTGAACACATATGGATCATCCCCCATTTGAAGAGAACGTGGGAAGAACACCAAAAAGAATAACAGAGTCTGAGCACTCCAGAGCTCAGGGATTTTACCCAGCCCAGCAGGGCCAGGCTCCAGCTCTGTGTGTGAATTCTACTACAATGGATGAGAGAAACAAACAAATCCTGGAGAGATTCTACATGCCAAAAAATACCATTTTTTTTCATCACTTGTTTAAAAAAAAAAAAAAAAAAACCAGCAAGATTTACCTGAAAGCACTGCTGGGAAAAGAGAGCAGAGAGTAAGAAGAGGAGTAACACGAGGCTGGGAAGAATGACCCAGGTGTGTGCAGCCAAACAAACACAGACACAAAGTCAAGTTACAGTCCTTACTGAGAGATGTTATTCCAGACAATCCAAACAGTTACAGTGGCATTCAGAATCATTTCAACCATAATTCACCTCTTGAAAAAGCTTTATATTAAATCATTAAATGCATGTCAGGAATAAAGGTCCAGTTGGATACTTTATAATCAGTTCTGTTAATCCAACTATTTCAGTAGTTGACTTCATAACTGGTTAAGTTCTCAGCTTAAAAATATCATTACTTTGTTCCTATACATCTAATTCCAGCACTCCCATACATTTAGCATAAAAGACCAGTTCCAGATCTCCAAAAACAGGTGAATCCAAATCTGGATGGCTACCTCTAAGCAGCAAACCCTGACAGAAACCAGCAGCATCTCTTTTGGTTTTAGAGGGGCCTGGGTTGGGGTTTTTTTGGTTTTGTTTTTGTTTTTGTTTTGGTTGGTTGCTTGTGGATTTGTTCTTTGGTCAGTTTGGTTTTGTTCTGCTTTTTATTGTGATGGGAATGCTGGAAGGTCCCAGCTCCTGGAGCATTACAGAGAATCAGCATCCCAGAACTGGGACTCCTCCCTTATCCCACTCACAGGCACCAGCAGAAGCCATGGGCTGCAACACTTCAGTGCTTTTCTACCCACACAGTACAAGATTTAACCTAATCTGCAAGAAATGAAGTCAAAACACCAGCATCTTGTAAGTTAAAATATTAATCCTGCTTTGAATTAAATCCAGCACAATACATGGGCCAGCAAATTAAGCAGCAGTGCATGGAGTTTTGAGTAAGAGATGATTCCTCCCTCTACAACACATTCCACTTGGATTCTCACAGCATCACCACAGCAGCTCTGACATCTGGCACTACCTCTGGGTCTTCCCTTCTTCCCATCCCCAAAGCACCAACCAGTTCTAATTCATCACCTATTTCTTTTAAACTATCAGAAACAGGATTGGTGAAGTTATTTTTACTGTGGAGGGTAATATCAAAATAGATGCTCAGCTCAGAAATGGGGAGTTGGGCTTATATCCAGAGAGAGATTTTTTTTTTTTAACCATCCAAAGAAAATTTAAGAAAATTCTGTTCTACATAGAGAGCCGACATGCCATTACAAGCAGTCTTTCCAATATCCCAGACACTGATAATTAGAGCAGTGAAGAAAAACCTTGGAGACCTTGAGTTCTCTGGGAGGCAAGTACAAAAATGTATCAGTAGATTTGATCTCTGTGCCACAGAGCATGGTGAGGAGCCTGAAACTGCTGTGGTTTGTAATCCCAGGGCAGCCTCACACTTCAGAACATTGCTGTAAATTCCAGCCCAGGCAAGGAATTACAGAGGTGCATATGAATGAGGACAGGCTGGTCCAGATGGTCACAACACAGGAGGACAAAACTACCAAGGATGGCACAAGGATCTGGCTTAAGAAACAGAGAATTGCTGTAGGTGTAAAGCAGCCCTGACATGCACAGGAAGCTGCACTGCAGCTCCAGACTCTCCTCAAACACTTCAGTCTGCAAGCCAGCAGCATCTCCAGCAATATTAATAATTCATTTTAACACTAGCTGTTAACCCGAGAGTTGCTTTGAGGCAAATATGGAGACGGGCTGAAGACAAATGGTGCTACCAAAAAGCAACAAATATAGCAAAAGAAAAACACACTTAATGAAGATAACTCATTCTCTGGGGGGATGAATCCACTACTAAAAGACAGGCTTTTGATTAATTCAAGCAGTTCTTTTTCTGCATATAGTTCTGATTGAGAGGCCAGCTCATCAAAAGGTGACAGGACAGAGTAATAGTTTAACATTTTAAAAACTCTATTTAAAAAACTATGAACACTCTCAAAAAGACAAAAATTATACTTGTTTAAACAACTGGACTCCCTGCCACAAAGAGGGCTCAAGAGTTTAATACCTTTTTTAATATAGGACAAATAAAAAAGCCCCAAAGGCTTCCACCTATGAGTAATACAAGAACAAATTAAATTGTGCAGGAAAAATAGAAAGGAATTTTCTCCTTTCTTTTCTAGTAGGTCTCTGAACCTTCCCTTTATAAAACTACCCTGGGTGACTGACATTGTGCCAGACAAAAAATTTATACCTGTGTGACAGACAAAATCAATCAGACATTGGGTTGGACACATCACTGGCAAACTGAAAGGAGCAGGCATTGGCTTTTCATCCTGAGCCTCAGCACACACCAAGGACCCCTGTGCAGCCTTTTAGGGGAGCTTCTCCCGTGCCCTAATTAGGATTTAAATTGACTTGAAGTGCTCTGACTCAAAGTGTCTCTGATCCAGAGCCTGGCTAAGAAGCTGCCTGTCCTCCACACACCTGTTGGCACAGGAGTTCTTCTCATCTAATAGAAACTGAAGAATCAATCACAGGTATTGACATGGCATTTCATCATAAATCTGATCTGAACCTGAAAGGATGGCTTGATCGTGCTAAAACCAGACTGATCCGCACTAAGATCCATCTGAAACAAATTCATGTGCTTTGAGATGTTCTAGTAGATAAACTACTGAGTTGTCTTAAAAATGGAATTATGTCTTCACAACCATGAAAAATTTGGATTACCCATCTTTTGTCATTTAGCGTTCTTTTTAATGCAGCTGGTTAAAATAACATCACCTTCTATTTCTAAATATAGTTGTATTTCTCACTCATAGGTACAGCTTACCAACCTAGCAACTACAACCAAGAAGCATCTTCACCTTTTCTCCTGTTCCTGCTCACCAGCTGTGGAGTTCCACTCTGTCCTGCACAAAATATCCAGCAACCACCTACCCTCCTACCAACACACTGCTTTGGATGACCACGCCCAAAACATAATTAAAAAATTATATTAGATGGTAGAATTAATCTTTATAAGGGGAAAACAGCCACTTGTTTTGGTTTGTGTTTTACACTTTTTTGCTCTGGTTCTTTTTTTAAAACCACTATAATAATATGCTTTGTATTTTATACATAAATACATTTACATGTATATACATATTTATATTTACATCATGATTCCCAGTTCTTGATCTTACAGGCCTGGGGGATCTGTAGTAAAGCAGTATTTATACACTGTATTTATACACTGTAGAACTCCATGACACGCACATGGAATGAATGTGCATGAGAAATCTGTGCTGAAGTCACCAAACATTTCCAAAGTTCTCTTGCAATCTGACACGAGCAAAGACAATAAAACCAAGACTACCAAGCTCAGACTCCATGACAGCTTCTTTAACCTTATCCTAAAGCTCAACATGTTTGGAGATATTTTTTTGTTTTTATTCTGTGCCTGGAAATTTTAATAGAAATGTTATTGTACATTTGAAAACAGCACAAACTTGAGGGATTATATCAAATCAATTCCGCTGGGATTTGTGTCCGCTCTAATCCCCTATTCAGTCTCAATCTCATTAACATACCAGGCTTAATTGGCATTTCATCCCTGCATTGTGTCTCCAAAATGAACAAGGTGTAATTATGGTAAAAAGAGCACTTCAACGGTTTTAGTTTAATTCATGTCATTCATCCGCGTCAGAATGAACGCAGATGTTCCATTGCGGGATCCAGCAAGAGATGAGCAGCTTTGAAACCACACTTCTGAGTCGCAAACTTTATGGTAAAAAAGTTATTTAAGAGAAACGTAAAACACAGTATTTTCTTCCTTTGTTTCTGTGGCTATACAACACTCACTTTCAAAAGCTGGTTCTGCTTAATTTGATTTTTCATTTTCAAATGAACAGCTGTGTTTAAGTCTAAAAGCCCTTTGTTTAAGCATACAGAGCCCCAGAAAAGGTTTGAACAAAGCATCTTTCTGTAAACACTTGATTACCAGGAAAGGCCTGGCTTCCAAAGTAATCTTGGGTTGGTTTTGCTCTAGGTTCTCCTTTAAAGGAAAAAAAATTGCATCATTTCTCAGATGTCAAACAACAAAAGCAACAAATGTCTTACTAATTGCATGGGCTTCCTGTAGTCAAGGTAAATAAGGGAAGACAGAAGAGGATTTTCCAAATGGCCATTTTCCACCCTTTCCCCCACTTCCCCAGTTGCAGACACAAACCTACCTTAATTATAATCACAACTAATGGGTAGCATATTTAAATTGTTCAGAGAATGAACCACTGAAGAGTTTTGTGGTCAGAGAGGTTCTCTTAATACTGACAGTTCCCAGACAAAGGGATTATTTTGCACAAGATATGCCATTAATTAATATATACACTGTCAGGTCAGTAATTTAATATGACTTGTTAACCAAATATTATTGAACATTAGAAAAAAGGCCCAGTGGGAAAGCTCAAGTATTTGCCCAAACTTCAAGTTTCAATGTTTATTTTGTTGGTGCTGTACTCCCCATTTCATGGCTCTGTGTGGAAGTAAATGCCTAAGTATAAATCTCTTTATTAAGATTAGTAATCTTCCTTAAGTGATTACAGCTGGAAGTACTTTGGATATTGAAACATCCCTCCCAATTCATTTCCTATTGTATTTTTCCAACTATGAAACGTGAAAAATACATAATCTATTGTATAAATTCTGTAATTACCTAATTACATGGCATCAGGTAAATATGTGACAATTTAGAATAGTAGGTAAACGAGTAATTAGGGAATTAAGATTTATTATTCAGAATGCATAATAATGATGACTGAATCAAAGGTGCATCCAATCAAAGCAGCAGCAAAAGCACCTCGATGGTGGCTCATAATTCACACATAAAAGGTGACTGGAGTGAGATACCAAATGTACCCTGAGTAATTCATTCACAAGCTGTTTTTTTAAAAATCATGTAAATGTTCTGGTCAAAATTAGGGTGATGGAAAATCTTTAAGAAAAGCACTGACAGCATTTGGAAGAAAAACTAATGTCTTTTTAATAGAGTAATAGCAGTTAATGCTGCTTTATCAAAATATGACATGGATTTGGAAATCTCAGTAGAAATTCCTCCTAGCAGGTACTAACACACAACACTGTGCCTTTATCATCTTAAAGGAAAAGAATATTAAATGCTATTGTATCACTCTGTGTGCAAAGAGTTCAAAGTTACTCTCATTTTAAAAAATTGAAATAACTATACTCACCTCCAGGTGCAAAATCCATACTTTTAGGATTTTTCAATCACTAGTATTGAAAATCAAGGTAAGACATCTTTTCTCCTCCCCTACAACACCTATTTACAAAAGTCATCTCCATAGGATAGAGAGTAGACATCTCAAGGATAACTTTCTTCCTACAACTCTTGTGAAGATAAGCAGCTGGTGAGGAGAAAATTCGGAATTCACAAATTCACCCTTAATTCCTCTAGTCCCTGATCTAATTGGTGGTGTTGAATACAGCAGCACACATGCTGCTATCCAAAATACTCTGTAGGAGAAGAGCAACAGGGAGAAAAGGATGGTTGTTTTTCAGACTAATGAAGAATCAACAGAAAAATTAAGCCCAATTCAGTTTAGAGAAAGCTAATTAACCAAGACATAGAAACCCACAGGAAATTAAAGCTGTTTCATTGTTCATGAAAATGTTTGTTTGGTCATTTTGATAAGAGCTGTTAAAAGGTCTGTTCAGTATTGGAAATACTGGAAGTACTTTTCCCAGAGGAGTGGGACACCCCAGGTTCTCAGCTGAGACATTCAGGTTCCATCATCTCATCCAGTGCAAACCCAAGCACAGGTGTGGTCCAGCTCTTCTCTGGACTGAGCCCACACTGCCCATCACTCATCATGGAATCACAGAATGGTTTGGGTTGGAAAGGACCTTAAAAATCATCTCTTCCCACCTTCCACTACCCCAAGCCCCATCCAGCCTGACCTTGGACACTCCCAGGGATGGGGAGTCCACAGCCTCTCTGGGCACCTCTCTTCCTTCCTCTACTGATGCACACAGAAAAAAGCATTGAAGCAGGAGAAGCTGATCAAGGAAAAAATTTCAAGTTTATTTTCAATGAAGCCAGACTTAATATAAACCAAAATGTACTCACTGATTGCCAGCAATAAAAGTCTGTTTATTCCGTGCTACTGTAACTTGGGAGCTAGAAATTATCTCCAGCAATACCATTATGTTTAGTATTCAAAACTTATAAACAACATATGACCCTCTGGGCTTGGAAACAAGTCCAAAATCTGATCTGTGTTTTTACTACAATATTGCATTTATGACCATACAGTACAGTTTGAATATGAGCAGTTTTAAAGCCACCTGCTGTTGCAAAAGTTATTTTCCATAATTAAATATCTTCATATCAAAGTCATCCAGGTCATCTAAAAACATGTGGTTTTCTCTCACACACATAATCAAAGTCAGCATATGCTATGAAATAAAACCACAACTATAAGAAAACCAGCAACATAATGTCAGGAAAATGATAATTGCAAATCTCAGACCTCAGAAAAAGCAAGACCTTGTCTTACATCACTGTCTTCATTCAAATAACAGCTGCCATAAACGTGAAATGATCCTCAATGCCAATTGCATATTTTATTATCTTCTCTGACTGTGCTTTTTACCAGGATCTAGCTTCACATCCCTGGGAGTGTTCAAGGCCAGGTTGGAGGGGTCTGGACCAAGCTGGTCATGTGGAAGGTGTGCTGCCCAGGGCTCATCTTTAAGCTTCCCTCCATTCTGTGATTCTGCAATTCATACATCAAGTCCTTTTAGGAAATTCTCACAAAGCTCATCACACACCAGTGAAAGGTCACCTTACTTGGGACACAGGACTGTGCTCTCGGTGTCCCTGGATGTCACCTGCCCAGAGGTTCTGTTCTGAGCTCCCTGAGCACAGCCTCACAAACCTGGCAGACGCAGAAGCTAACAAATGAAACTCTGTCATGTCTGCTCAGGAGATGGGAGTGATCCACATCTTGTCACAGGGAGCACAAACACCTCCCTCTGCAGCACTTCCCATCAGGTGAGGGAATGTGGGACAACAAGTGACAATCACACATCTCTGTGAAAGCCAGGGAAAGAACTGCAATGCTTCAAACACCATTGAAATAGTTCAAAAGGTCTGTGATTCACTCGTGCCCTTGTCTGGAAGTTCATCAAGAAGAAAAAAGCGTCAGCTAAACATCCCTAATGCCACAGACAGGTCCCAAGTGCTAAGTAAACCACTCATTTTAAATAAAACTGATTCCTGTGAAAATCAAAAACCATGCAGTTCGGCTGCTGAAAAATTAATGAACTTGCTATAAGATCTCGGTAAAAAGTACACAGGTGTGCACAGAAAGTACACAGACAAGTAATGCAAATATAGGCTTCAAATGAGAATTCTGAGCTTGCTCTTTAAATCTCTCTTAAAAGTCAACTTGTCTAGGATTCAGGGTAATGTAAATATAAGTGCACAAAAAGTTTCTAACATAGAGCTGGGAAGGCTCCAAAGCAGTCTGCTTCCCTGTAAAATCAAACATGCTAAACTGGCACCATAAATCAATGAAGAGAGGGAGGCAGGTAAGGAACAGCAGCAGCAGTACCTGAAAACCTGCTTAAAACAGAGCAAATAGAAATGCTCTGGGAACAGCAGTGAGTGCAGTCAAAGAAGGAAAAAAGATCAACAGTTATCTTCAGAAAACACTGAGAGAATGCAGAGACAGATGAAAACAAACAGTTGTGTATAAAATGATAATTTTACCAGAGATGAGAAAAATGCTTCTTTATCAAGGCACAGAGTGCTCTCCTTGTCTCTGAGGAGGATAAACTAGAATACCACCTGTGTGAGCAATCAATTTTCCAACAACATCAGGAGGTGGAGCTGGGTATTGAATAGGCAACAGAAAAGATATTGGGCAAATTGAGTGGACTGAAAGCAAACAGAGAATCACACCTCAGTAATTTCCAACCACTGCAATCCCACTGCAGCCCCTTACACAGGACAGGAGCTGGAACAAGTATTCCCTAAAATTTCCAAAAAGCTCTGAAATTCAGCTCAGTTTCAGGTACAGCAGCAGAAAATATGAGAAGCAGAAAAAAAATAAAAAGAAACTAAGGCATCATTAAATTATAAAGCAAAATATTTTGGCATCAGATATTTTTAGCAGAAGTTGGCAGGAGATGACATTGAAGTAAATCATAAGTAGCAGAACTGAGAAAAAATTCTATGACTAAACAGAATTTGTGTTAATACTTCCTAGGATAAAAATTCAAGGAACTGGCAGAAGCTGTTCTGTAAGTCAGTTCTTGGCTACAATTCTGTGTTTATAACTTCTAAATATTTTACTAGAGCTTTCATTATAGGTAACAAAATTAAATCAACAATAGACCAACTGTTCTGCTCTGGAAAAATTATACCTGGAGTCACTTAGGGATATATCAAAAGTTAAATATGTCATCGATTCTGACATAGCCATATTGGTCACTCCCTCAAATACAGATCAGAGCATGAAATACAGAATTCAAAAACCTCAATATATCAATTTAAAGGATATGGAATGATCCCTACAGACCTGGGATCTGATCTAGAATGCAAGAGGTCCTTGCCAGGCCTTTCATTTCCATGACAGTCATGGAAAACTGCACAACCCCAGCTGCTGAAAAGATAAGTATTATTGCAGGAAATGGAAAACAGTGATGAGAATACACTGTACAGAGAGCATCCACGTGATAATCCCGTGAAAATCCCTTGGGAATGCTCAGTCAGGCCTCCCCTGGTGTCCTGTGCAGTTCCTGCTGAGACAAGCAGCAGGCTGGTGATTTAGAAAGCCTTTTTTATTTTTTCAAATGCCATCTGTACTATGCCAGAAAAAATTTAAGGAATCTTTTTTAGTAATGCCACAGAGAATTGAATATAATATTTCTTTAAATTTTAATGGAACATCAAAATGTTTGGGATTCCCCCCCTCCTCATATGGAAATCACAGTACATTGTTGGGAAGCAGGCTTTCATGGTAGTTCTATTATTAAGTCATCATGAAAAATGTATCAAAGACAGTTCCACAAAACTAGTATTTATTTTCTCAAAAGTGAAAACACAACACTAAAAAAAAATCCCAACCTATCAGTGTAAAACCATGCAAAAACACAATCTAACAGAACATTAACAAATAAAACCCAAACTGGAAGTGCTGTAGAAACAGAAAATCTGACAAGCTTCGATAGATACATTCTCACAATATTAAAAATTGCACACATCTTAGCCCAGCTGTTACACCATCCACTGACTTTCTGCCTGGCCATTCTCCAGGCAACTCAACAGCTGGAGTGCCATGAAGGAATGCTCTCACTTTTATATTAGAGTTAAAATATTAATTTCCAGAAGTCACTTTTGCTGTCTAGTGTTGAGGAGCCTGGGGAGAATCAGTTCTCAGGTGACATCTTCTCCTCACAGAGATCACCTCAGTGCTCTCTGGACTGTGCTTGTGAAAGATGCTCCTCACTTGTAACAACCTTGAGCCAAGTCCTGTGCCTAAAACAGATGATGGAGTAAGCACTGCTGTGGGGCACTTTTCTCAGAAGCTTTGAGGCCTTCACCAGTGCCAAAACCTTCCAGAACATTCACTGTTCACCCAAGGATCTCTGATGCTCCCAGGGTGTGATGTCATGATGCTGACAATGCTAAAATTCTCATGACCTTGGAGCAGAAATCATTTCATTTTAAACCAAGACAGGGACTGATTAATCTTTGTGAGATACAAATCCCAATTAAGCCAGTGGGGAGGAGAGCTGCATCCACTGGTCTCCACTGCCAGTAGTGACTAAAAAGTAATGTACTTCAATAATTGTGTGAAATGCACGTTTTCAGGGCATGTGTTCCAAGGAATTGCAACTAGGTCATGGAAGTTTGTACCTCCACATTCCCCATTTCTGTGCTAGCAGCCCCTTGGGAGATACAAATCTGCCCAGACAAATCCAACATCATCCCATGTCTCCTGTGATGGACCTTGGGCTAGATGAGGTCTCCTGACAGCATCAGATATTCCCTGGGTGTGCCCATTTCCTACACAGGCTGCTCCACCTTCATCTAACAGGAAAACACATTCCAGGAAGAAACCACAAGCTCCTGGGAAGGAAGGCTGGAAAGCAAGATGCCATATCTTCAATAATTCCTCCAGTTCACTGCCTGCATCCAAAGCAGCCCTTTGGGGAAAGTGAGACAGGACCAGACTGCCATGCAGGCTCTGAGGAACTGCAGAACACAGCACTTTCATTTCAGAGACACCTCCCACATTCTCCCACATTTGGTTTATTAATAAGTCAATGGGACTTATTTACAGAATATATTGATGACACCAGAGTTCCCAAATCTCCCGACACCCTCTGATCAGCAAGGGCTTTTATACCTTGCCTGTTATAAATACAACATCTTAAAAATTAAATAACAAGAAGCCCTTGAAAATTTTAGTGTGCTAGAAAAAGATATTTCAAGAACACACCATCAAGTCCCAGCTTTATGGATGCTGTTAAGAAAACAGTTCTCATTCCTTTCAGGTTTTTTTTCCATCAGCATTTCTGTCGCCCTCCTTTTGCCTGGGACAAAGTACCAAACTGGATTTGCCAGCACAATGCACACCCATTCCTCAGCCTGGCTGTTTTCCTTAGGCACAAACAGCCTATAATCAAAAAGAAATAATAATCATAATACAAACAGCTGGATTCATATTCCCCTCTGCAGATGGCAAACACATACATCTTGTGTACAAAAAGATGAACTCTGTATTTCTTACGGCTAGATGGTATTTGTGTAAAGAACAATTGCTCCATGCTGGGCTGATGGTTTCACTTCTGTAGGGTATTATTTTGTAGTAACTCTTCTCTTACCAAACCACCTTTTTTTCCTCCAGATGAGGAGAGGAAAGCACAATAACAAGGTAAACACAAATATTTCAGACTCAAAGATTTGAGGGTTAAACACAACACCTATTTGTGCTTGTAAGATTAGGAAGTACTCGATTGCTACAGAGGCCCTTTCAGTTTATTTTAGAAATGCTCAGTGCCTGTTAATACTGTCATGTCTTTGCTTCCTGAAATATTCATCCATCCTGCATCATAGCCTCAGTTTGTAAATGACATTTGATTTTTAATTCTGCAGATTATACAAGCAGTGACTCTTACCCTATTTTCCTCAATAATGAGCAGTGACTTAAAAACAAAAAGCCATCCACACCAATGGATGGCAGCTTGAAGTCATCAGTTCTCATTTCCTCGGTCAGAAGAGCACTAAATCCCTGCACAAACCTTTAAAGACAAGTCAGCAGCCACTGGGAGTTTAGATAAACTCAGTACAAATTATTTCTTCCTCTTCTGACAGCAAGTTGTTCCTTGTTCCAACATGAGAGGAGGTACATGAACAGCCTCACTCCACAACACAACCTGTGCACCAACCACATTAATTCTGTTTGTTGTCTGAGTTCTGAGATTTTTCTCTTCCTCCCTACACCTTATCCCAATTAGCCTTTTCAGCTGTCAGCATCCTGGGTGGCAAATACAAAACTCACAACACTAAGGCATCACCAAAATGCTCTGCCAGAGCAGCAGCAGGCTGGCTGAAAACCCAGGCTGCTTGTAAGGAATGCTGGCTGTCTTTGCAGCCCCAAAAAAGAAAAGGCAGCCTACATGTCCCTTCAGATCAACTTGAGCTGGTAAATTAGTGCCAAGGAATCAAGGAACTAATTTAAAAGAGCAACAAAATACTTGAGAGGAGCAGATAAACAGCAGCACAAACACTCCTGGGGTGATGTAAACAGTGTTACTTTAAGTTCTTTTATTTGCCTTCTTTACACAACAACTAAAATACAAAACTATCAACAAAGAAACCCCTGATTTTCCAGCTCAACACGTCTCCCTGTCTATTTACAAGCACTGAATTATTCATGTTGTATAGAGTATATACAGGAAGAGATCCATGTATGTAGGAAAACAGAGAATGTCAACTCCCAAGCATCAGAGCCTTTTCTTAGAAAACTATGAGAGAGTCACAAACTGTTTAAGCATCACAGAATTTCTGTAAAACTTCAGTCTCTAAATTACTTTGATACTTAAAAATTTACCTTATGTTCACAATCTGCTCTAATGCAAATCACATTACTCTGGGCTACAGCTCAATTTCATTTTCCTAAGCGAGGAGCTTTTATTGGCAGTGAAACCTCAGAGAATGAAACTTGGCCTAATTAGATTGCTCACAGCGCCTTTCCTCCAGGAGCAGCACGTGCCATAGCCCACAGCCACGGGACCTGGTGGATTTGCTGTCACTCCAAGGAAGTTTCACTACCCCACAGTGGATCATCACCACGTTCCTGTACACAGAGCATTTTATGGCACATGAGCTCAGCAATCTTTAATGGCAAAAGTACCAAAGGCAACAGCCCCAGGTGCCTGGGTTTTCCTCACAGAGCTCTGACAGTGTTTGTAACTCGGACTCTGCTGCACCTGAGCTGTGAGATGGTGTCAGCAGAGCCCCCTCAGCTCTGTGTGAAGAGCTCCAACCAATGCCAAGGGTTTTATGTGGATTTTTGGGGGTGATAGGGGAAAAAAAACTTGTTTACTTGGAGGTTGGACTAGATGATCGTTGCAGATCACTTCCAACTGAACTACTCCATTTTATTCTTCTTACAACTTTCAAGACTGTTTTCTTGTAAGGTATCTTTTAACAAACCCTCGTCCCCATTCCAAAACTATCCCACTACAAAGGCTTCAAGGTATCTCCTCTTAAAATCAGTCACCCAACAATTACCCTCCCACTTTATTAAATTCCCTCTGCTCTGCAGTCAACTGCATCACAGCTGCACAGTCAGAATGATAAATGCCCCAGAAAGGCACAGAAAAATTCAAGATACAATGCTTAATTTTGTTTGCTCCTTTGCCCGGAGCTACTTCCTCCTCTGACACAATATTTGATATTGGCTCAGAAACCTCAGATTTCTCCAGGCCATTGTGGGGAAGGCTCATTCCTGCACAGTCCTGACAGGGAACTGTAGAGAGCAAGTGAGGACTGTAAACAAACCACATCCTGTTTATGACAGTCGGCACAGAAGAGCCATTTCCCTCCTGCCTGGCACTTCCCAACGTGTCACTTGGCATCTCCTCGCTGTTTTGGAAGGAAAGCTCATTAGAAAATTCATTTACTGCTAAGAAATTCTTGTCCTGCAGGACTGCATTTCAAGTGGGAAGCATCAGGAAGGGATTGCAGCATATCCAGGGGGGTCGGGATGTTGTGGAAATTGTCAATTTTCCAGGTAAAAGGAATCAGATGTTTCCAAATCGTTGCGTTTCCACATGAAAATAAATGGGTGAGAAGCTGCAGCTCTTCACTGGCTCCTACCAGAGTCTCCATGGCAGATGCTCTGTGCTCCAGAGGCCATTTCCAACTAATGGATCTTTCTAAGATGCATTTTAGTCTTATGACTATTCAATCCTGTCCTTCCCTACTAAAATATAGATGGCATAACACAAATTCACCTCCTACAGAACTGACTATTGTTAGAATGCCCTTCTACAAACCTCAGCAGAAGCCTCTCAGAGAGAAGGGGAAAAAACCTAGCACATATCTTCCTGGTTTTCAAACTATTTCATCCAAAATGCCCAAGGCTGGATTGAGTTTGGCAGGTAAAGAGTTGGAATTTTCTCTAACTATTTTATTCTTTCCATTAGACAATCAAGAATTGTGATAGTACCTGGATCACATTGGACCTGGGGGTAGGAGAAAGGAGCAGCAGCCCATAGTCCAAATCAATCATACCAGTCCCTTCTGTACTTGTCTAAAGGTGCCTTGAAAATGGGAAATAATACCAGGAGAATGCTGCAAAGAAAAACATACAGCTGACAATAGCAGTTTTCAAGATTATTTTAAAAAACTGTAAATTTGGATGGGTTTAGTTTTTAAAATATACTTTAGGAGCAGATCTTTGCTTCCAGGGAAGGCTTGAAGACCAGCAAGGAGTGAAATTATGACATGACATAACAGAAATTGAGGCCACAGCTGTGAAGTCAGTGCCAGCCCCACAGCAACAGAATCACCACGGCCATCCCATGGCATTGCAGCAAGCCAGAGGTGAGGCAGCAACTCAGCTGACTCCACAAGGCACTGAACAAGTCATCAGACTCTACAAGGCTTTAAGCAATTCCTCTGAACAGTCATCTCTTAATAACATTTTTAAATTATCAGATGACTGTGTTGAGTCACAACAAGTTTATCATACAGTTCCTGTGCTAATTATTTCAGTCTGCCACAATGCAAACATGCAAAACAGTGCTCTTAGTTTTGGTAAACATTCAATATTCCTTCAGCCTTAGAATCATTTATCACATTGAAGTTCTTCACAAAACCTAGAAATATCATGTTTAAATTTAGGGTAAACTGGAGTGAGGGCTGTCAGTGAAGCAGCTGAAAAGTTACCATTCTTTAGCCATTATGACACACCTTTCGCAAGGTATTTTATATTTGTTTACAGTCTTTCCAGCTCATCATTAAGCAAAATCCTAGGCCTGGAAAAACAAAGATCAAAGGCTACATACAATGAGTGCTTACACAAATTAGACCTAATGAGTTTCCATAGGAGGTACCTTAAATCTCCATAAAGCCAGGAAAGGAGAATCCCAAATATCACCAACGACACTGGAGAAAATGGAGACTGCAAATCTGGCACTTTAGTAAAAGCAACTAGATAAGAACAGTGGAATCTGTAGCAGACACACAAAAAATTATATCAAAGACTGAGAACAAAGAGCAGCTGGGTCAGAAGGTGTCAGAGCAGGAGAAATGGTGCAGTTCAGGAGGAAAGGACAGTCTGGGATCTAAAGACAGGAATATCAGATGGACAAATGAATGACATGAAGACCCAGCACATCATTAGTATCCATTTCCTCTATCAAATGGGTAAAAATAGCAGTAAGTTTGCCACAACACCCACATCTTAAGTACTGCTGCAAACTCAGAGCATTCTTTCTGAAGTTATTCTGGGCGAAGAGGAGTCTGTGAAAGAGCAATTAAATATATTCCAGACTGGGTTCAGCTGCCTGCGGGGAGTCCACAGATCCCCCTGCTCCTGTGTCGCTGCAAGTAACAAATCAACCAAGTGCCTGGCTCTACTCCCACACAGGAAGCAAATCTGTTTACAACCCTGGAACAAATAAATAAATGAAACTCAACACTAGTTAACACCCCAAGTTTTCCTCAGTGCACAGAATAAAGAGCAGAGGAGTGAAATGCCAATTGCAGCATTGCACTCCATTCAAAGAAGAAACCAAGGGAGAGTCTGAGCTCTGTGTGCAGCAGCAATGTGCCAGCAATGCACAAACAAGGAAAGATCTGATATCAACAGGCATCTCTCAAAGGCAAGAGGGACACAGGCAGAGCAATAATGTGCATCTGACATGAGAAAGGTTGGACTGAAATTAGTTCATCACTGTATAAAAGCTAACTAGCACCAAGCTGTTCCAGGCACTGAAGGACAGATGAACTGGAGACCTGATCAGTCTGTATGAAACATTGTGTATTTAATGAGAGCTACAATCTGGATCTTCAGAAAAAAATGTCATTTAATTGTTATGAAGGGAGAAATGTATTTATATCCAATTCCACTGACTTCAATTCTGCACTGCATTGAACCAATCCACTCTGGATTTGGTTCTGCTAAATGCCAGCTTTAGATGCAGCTGAGCTACTGCAATCATCCAGGGAATATACAAAGCCATTAAGTACAGACCTCCTGTATTGTTATTTTTACACAAAAACAGAAATGGAGGTTTAATTTTATACAAGGCCTTCACATCTGGCACGGAAAGGTACAACCTTTGAAAGGAAAAGAAAGGAGAAATACCAAATTGCTCTTTTTATCATAAACAACCTTTGGACTCATTTGGCAAGGAGTCAGTTCTGGACTTCTTCAATCCTGTGAGAGAGATTAAAAAGGAATAAAAATAATCTGAATTAACTATACAGGATTAGAGAAATCCAACAATCTCTTGGGAGTTGAGCTTCAAGCTCAGAAGAGGTGCAAACAAACTCAGCCCCAAACACCAGCATAAGAAAAAGTCTCTTACAAAGCAAAAGATAGAAAGCAACAACTCTCCAGAGCAGAACAACTGAGTCTGAATTTAGCCAGTGCTACTATTACTATCCATCACCCTCTCAAGCAAAGGGAAACAGAGAGCAGTACAATAAATATGTCAATGTTTATGAGCACTTGAAGAACTGTATGATCTCGCAATGCAAAATTAATCTGTACTGCTTGGTCAGCTAATTTAAAATATTTTAACTCTGTCTCATCTGTCTCATTTAGAAGAGAACTTTTGCCAGATATGGGATTTCAACATGCAAAACAGTTAAACAACTAACAACCATCAAGCTGTACTAACCAGAGTCCACTCAGCAAGGTTTATTATTGCTTCCTGTTTTCCCCTACTACCTGCTTTTTTTGTACCTACTTGTTTGTTGCAGCTTGAATGAAATTACATTTCAAACTAATTAAGATAATAATTCCTTTGTGGATTTATTTTGCAACTGGAACAACACAATAGCTCTTGTCTCTGATGGACTCACAGTAATAAAGAGCCAAACAGTAACAAAACTACCCCAGAGATAAAATATAATGTCTTAGGATGTATAACACAATATTAAGGAAAACTAGTACAGAAGAGAGCCAGCAGTGTGATGTACAGGACCTTCCCTCATTTTTATGGGACCAATTCTTTTCCCAGTGAAACTGAAGGGGGATCAAGGCAGACACAAGTCTTCCAAGACATGGAAGCTCTCAAGCAGAAAAGCAGAAATGTCACATTTTCATTGCTTTTCAGAGGTCTTCAGCACTAACTAGAGCCACAATATTGAGGCACCAGCAGCTCTGAGGAGGAACAGACAAGTCCTTGACTCCTTTGGTTAAACAGCTTGAGCAAAACACACTCATTCTACTCCCACTTTTCTGAAGCAAATTGGATGTGAATAATTAGATGAGGGTAAAGAAAATCCAGCTCAGTAGTGAGAGTGCTGTTTGAATGTCCGTCGTACAGCCTCCCACTGCAGTGACTCAACAGGAGAACAAGCAAAAAATGCTTTCATAGGACTGCTTTCCAACAAAAGGTCTATTTAATTAGAAAACCTCTCTTCTCAGATGCAAGTGAGAAAGGTCTGCACACATGGACCTGAGCATCTTCAGGTAAATGAAGAGCACATCTGCACAGATCACGTTTTACTTGCTGGTTCCCAAGGATTCTGTGTTTGCCCTAGGCACCACTTCAAGAAATACATCTTATTGTTTTGGAGATTCATCTAATTTAATTGCTTATTACATTTCACAAATAGCTTTTCTGGGTAGAAGTGATTAATAGATACACTTGTAAGTATCCTCCTCCAGAAGTTTTCCAACAGAACATTTAGAATAAACAGAACAGCACTTTCATGGCTTCTCATAGTGTTTCTTCCCTCCTATAAAACAGTAAAAGTTCACTTCAAAGGTAACATTTCAATCTCCAACAGGTGAGCACACATTTAAGAGCTACTGCAAGAGCTCTACAGCCCTTTTCTATTTTAAACAACAGAATTTTATCTGACATTAACAAAGCCATGTATGTTATGGCAATACTTGGCAATATTCAGCGCATTTTTAAGGGAACAGACTGATTTATTTAAAAGTCAGCAGTGAAAACTGGAGGTTATTTTTGGTTACTGGCACTTAGCTCAGCTCTAGCTTCTTGTCACTTTAGCTCCTCATTCTGCCACATGAAGCAGGTGGATCCCAGTGGCAGAGGCAGCTCTGAGGCCACCAGGGAAGAAAGCAGAAACTCTGGGATTGCCTCACAGAAGTGAGACAAACACAAAGGATGCAAAAGGGAAGGAGGCCACAGAAGAGGGAATATTTACCAGAAATTATAAATGAGCAAGAGGCACTGCAAGATTTTACTTATTCATCTGAAATCAATCTCAGTCAATCCCAATCGTAGGGCTCTCTGAAGGATCAAACCTTACATTTTCCAATGCCTGAACTTTTCCTCTCTTGCCCCTGTCCATGTATCAGTCCCTTGGTGACATTTCTAATGCTCTTACTTGGAATAGAAAGCAGATGTCAAACATCCCTGCTGCAGCCACAACCCTGATGTGGTGAAGCAGGCTACACAGATGTGGATGAAATGGCCATTCAGAGCCAAAGAAAAAAGAACATTAAAGATATGAGTTAAAGCCAAAGGAATTCAGTTCAAAAATACAGAGTAAATGGAGTCCACCCACTGCAAGAGTCTTTTGCAATTTTCTGCTGCAAAGTCCTTTATAATTAGCACAACACCAAGCATGTTAATCCTCAGAAAAATCAATGGATTCAACTTTGGAAGACACAAAGTGAAATTCTCCATACTGAAATGTCTCTCTTTTGCTCCATAGTCATTAAGAAAAAGAGGGTTTAAGAAAATCAATTATGGTCTTAACCTGCTCAGTCACAGAACCCATGTCAGGAGAAAAATACAAGTCTTTTTAAACAGCTGTTATTGAGCAAGTCCCCTTGCAGGCAGCCTTCTCTGACCATGTTAAATTACTTTATGCACACACACAACATCAGATACTTCTGTAATCCACAAAACCACCTAACTAGCAAAGCTCAATTTCCTTTGGACTGTGGTTGTACATCTAATTCCTCTCATACAGTAATAAATCAAATGTCCTCCCACATCACCCTCATCAGCCCTACATTGTCCACACTTCCTCTCCTCTCCCCTCCCCTCCCCTCCCCACACTTTCTCTCCAAATTCTGTTCTGTGTGGGCTACAGAACACCCCTCCTTCTCTTTGCCACTGTCAAACTAAACAGAGCAAACCAACTGTCTCTGAATTTGGCCAGACTGAAAGCCCTATCTTTGCTCCTTTCTTTGCACAAAACTCCCTGGCTTTAAAAGATCTCTCCCCCTCTCTGGTGTCACCAAGGTAGCCAGAGGCTGAGCATGGAGGGCCAGAGGCCAATGAACATCCACACTCAAAGCCTAATGAAACCACTCCAAAAAATTTCTTTTCTTCTGTTCTTACATAAAGAAACTGGTCTGATACCCTATGAAAAATCTGCAACAATTCAATCCATTCAGTGCAAATACCTCAACATGTCTGCATCTGTTTGCAAAAATGGTATAAAACTAAAGTCTAGGACAAAAAAGTTCAATCATCCATTCTAAACAGCAAGGTTAAAATAAAATTCCTGTCATCTACAGAGCAACCCAGGCAGCTGGAAGGTGTCCCTGCCCATGGCAGGGGGTTGGAACAAGACGATCTTTGAGGTCCCTTCCAACCCAAACCTTCCTGGGATTTTATGCTTTACCAAAAGTTTGATCTCCTATAATCTGGAAACAAAGATATTGATCTCAGCATGACATTCCAAAACCAGATGGAGACTGTCCATGCAAATGAACATGCACCATGTCTTCCCTTGGAAGACACTGATAGATGGATAATCCAGTTAATTAACAAAAGGACAGAAAAGCTTTGCACAGTTAAATGCCCCATTCAAATTCCATCATGATTAACAGCTCAGCTGTGGGGGTATCTAACAGCATCTCTTTGGCAGAGACTTAAAAATCAAATATCTGTGTGGTTCCAGTCAATGGAGTGAGTTATGATTATATGAGAAGCTCACAAGCCCCCCCGTGTCTGAACTTGATCCCACCCCAAAAACTGGTAACAGTCCTGAAAATAAACCTGATCACAACACTCTTCCTCAATAAGGTATTTTAGAGGAATAGCAGCTGTTTGGCCATGATCAAAGATTGCAATAGAAATCACTGATCTTGGTGGGTGTTTTTTCTAAAGTAGCTTATTCCAGCTCTTCTGATCAAACACTGATTATCAACCAATCTGCACCTTGTCATGTAACATCTGGTAAAGATAAGAAACCAGAACTAAGTAGTCATAATACACATCTGAAATGTGACTGTCTATGCAAATTCCAGCCCAAGCTGCAAATCCTCAGTTCTGAATTCACCATTTCTGCTGGTCCCAAAGTGACCTGACCTGCAGCCAGTACAGCCTTCATCTGCCCACAAAAACTTCCTGCTGCCATACTAAGTGTGATGTACCTCACTGGAACAACAGGCTTTCTACTGCCTCTCTATGTCCCTCATCAATGGATTTCCTATTTCCAGAAAACTACACAGAAATATATTTATTGTATATTTAGGTATAAGGATTTTAAGCTGAAGAAAAATGACACTTGAAGCAGGTAGAGAAAGAAGCTGCCTTTGTTTCCTTACTCCTAGGAAGGTCAGAAAGGAAAGGTTATTTCTAGGGAACTCTTCAGCTCATGCCATTATTTGTCTCTAGCATGTGTTTAATATTTTGGTCTGCAGTGCACTACATTACACTTTTTCTTCTTCCAGTTCTACCCAAGTCCAGCACAAAAGCAGAATTTCATGAGCCAAACCAGGCACGGCCCCTTCAGAAATGCCTACAGATGCCCATTTTAAAAGAACATTAAAATGCCACGAACATTAATCAGATGAAAATTACTGAACATCCTTCTCATTAAAAAGAGCTCCCAAACAAAAGATGAACTGAAAACTTGGCCCTTGCCAAGTAAATACCCTTTGCCATTTTCCCCCCACACCTACAGCACATATCCATGCTTAATTAACTTGGTCTAAGCACTCTCATTCACTTCCAGCTTTCCAATATTTAACTAAACTACTCATTTTTCAATTGTCAACCCATCTAAAGAACTTTGCCAGCAGCACAGCTCATCTCTTTCATAATTATAAGAGATATGAAGAGTTTCCTTTCATCTTCCAGTGAACATGTATTTAGCTGGTTTCCAAATACCTGCTGCAATTTGTTATCCAGGGCTGCTTCTTGCCCCTGGCAGTCTCCTTTCTGTAATTCAGTGACATTCTAAGGAGCCAACAATGTCCTGTTCAGTGGTAGCACAGAGCTTATTCTAAGATGTTCAACTTGTTTCCTGCTACCAATGAAAATGTTTCTTTAGCCTTTCAAACTAGTGCTATGTACCAGCAGCGTTTTTTCAAACCACTGAACATCAGAACATCTAAAAATGCTTTTTCTTCATTTGGATGTACAGCCAGAGTATCCTTCCAGCGGGGCTCCTTACTAACAACTGGTTTAAAATTCTAGAATACACACTTTGTTTGTTAAGTAGCTTAAATGATCTATAGCATTTCCAGGCTGGGTGAAGTATTATTGCTCAGTCAGAACTTGTTCTGCCTTCCATTTCCAATCACCTTCGAGCTTAAATTTCACTCAACACACTCATTTCCACTTTTAATATAGCCAAATCAAGGCAGCATATGGATGTAGTAGTATTAATAAAAATGGAGCTACTCTCCTCTAATGGAGTGATCAACTAATCAAACCAAACTCGTAAAGTCAACATAATGAAACATTATAACAGCATTATAAAAGACGACAACCCATCTTTCAGCATTTGACAGCAGTGAGAAAAACTAATTACTAATAACACATCACACCAAACAAGAAAACAGATTTTCATCAAAAAAGAGTTTATGGCTCCTGGTCAGTGTCTTTCTCCTGTCAACACATCGAGTGGTTTGTTAGCTATTAACTCTCCTGTGTGCTCACCCTTAATGCTGTATTCTTATCTTACAAACCCTATTGACATAAAATCTCTCTCCACTTTGTACTGAGTCTGTCTTCCACTTCTGCCCTATTAACTCGTGTCAATACGGCAAAGGGAGCAAAAGCAAGCAGCAAAGATCAATACCCATCCATCACATTTTTGTGCAGCTGCTGCAGTGGAAAGGAACACAGGACAAAGGAAGCAGCTGCAGAGGTCAGAAATTAATCTGCCCAGTTAATATGGAGTACCCCAAATATTCAGAGCAAAGAGCACATGCAGAAGCAGAAGCTGCTCTATCTCCACTGTGCTTTTACAAATAAAAGTCTCTCACAAGACATGCTGTCCTTGTTTTAAGGAAATCACAAGCTGTGGTGGGATTTGCCATAGTCCCACTTCTCCCCTATGCCTTTTCTACCCTTCTTGCAATTGCATTTCTCATGCTAAATCACAAAGTACCTCTGGGAATAAAGGAAGGCATCATCACTGAACACTTAACTGGACAGGATGATCTCTTTTCTCCGCCAATCCCTGCAACAATAGGAACACTAGAGATCGGAATTCAGAACAAAGAAGCAAGCATTTATCAGACAGAATAGCAGAGATTAAAGCATTTCTCCCTCTGATTGAATGACCACAGTATCGCATTCCCTCTGCTCCTGCTGCTGCAGAGGAAGTGATTGAGCTCTGGCACAGGGGCCTTGCTGAGTGAGGAAGGGGGCAAATCCTCTCACCAGAATTTTAATCTCTTGCTCCTGGAACCAGGAAATCATTACCCAATGCAGCAGAGAAATGAATGCTACATCACGTCCAATGGTCTCCCTGCTGGCAATTTCTACGTGAGAGAGTTTATTTCAAAGAGACTGGATAAGGTATTGCAGACCTTTAAGTTACATGGGACCCATGAAGGGCTGAAAGAACTAAGATACAAAAAGAAAGAAATGAAAAACAGAAGAAATGAAATTGTGAACACAATTTAAAGACAGATGGAAATAGCCAGAGTAAAATCTGAGACTTCCACTGTGGAGCAGTAAAACACATTAACTCATCTTGCCAAAATACTTGCTGCAAAAGATACTATTTTAGTACCTTTTACACACTCCTGGACTGCACTCAGTTGAGGTCTCTCAATTTCCAAGCCTCATTTCTCCTTTCCAGTGGACAATACTGGGGGTGCCAGGAAGAGAAAAAGGTAAAATTCCAAATGCTGGATTGATTCCCACATGAAGAGCCTTGTGTCTCCTCCCCAGTTCACGCTATTCTGTGCTGAGTAGAGCCCACCTTGCACAGGACAGGCCAGAGGCACAGCTTTCTAATTTTCTTTTTGTTTTCCTGCTGTAGAAATCAAGAAGCAGTGGGAAATTAATGCAGATGTAAAAATAAAAATAAATTAAACAAAAGAAAAAGTTAGCTATTCAGATATTTGTTTGGATGCAGACAAAGCTGAATGAGTGATAGCATACCTGTTTTGAAGACTCTAAAATAAATCTGCTGGCTCCCAGAATGATTAAATGGATGCTATAAAGGAATTATTATAATAAATTTATTTAATATGGTTCTGTGTCCACATTCTCTGACCATTAGATCATTTGCACAGACAAAAAGCAGACTGATTTATCACAGCCATTACTGCCAGCCTGTAAAGTGGTTCAAGTTTACATTGAGGTTTCATGTTAGTGGGCAGAGAATTCCAGTGTGCCTCAGATGGACACTGTGTTCCAACTCATTCTGCTTTTGTGACATCTTAGACAAACAGGTCTAACAATTCTGATGGATTTTTGTTTGGTTCTTTTAAATGGAAGCAGCAAACCAAATTGTCCCTGTTGTACATGGTGTAAAGGATCCAAGCAGTGCTCAGCCACTGGCTCTGTGTGGCTCCCAATATGCTGAACATGAAGGTTGGTGTAAAGCAGCTGCTGGGATACAAGTTCAGGATGTGGGAACTGAAGCTGTCACTTGGAGAAACCGTCATAAACATTTTACAGGAACATTTACCAACTGTTAAGCCATGATGAAATCAGAACAGACAAAACCACAGGCATCAGTTCTCAAACAGTTTTAATGTCAAGAGGTATTAAATGAAGCTGTGACCCATGTGGAGATCAGACACCAGCCCTGCCACTCTCTGAAGGAAGTTTCAAAGCCAAATGCTCAACAGTGAAGAAATGTCAAATACATCCATGGAACCATCCCCCAGTAACTGCCTACCTTCCCACACTATTTCAGCTTTCAATGCAGCAGGAGTAATTAACCTCCTGGAAGCAGATGTATGAAATCATAAAGACTTATGGGTTGCAGGTAGAGTAATTGCAATTAACAGATAAACTAGAGCTGCTCCTCAGCAGTCAGCTAGGAAGTTTCCCAGCTACACAATATTGTATATACATATTAAAAAAAAAAAATATATATATATGTACAGTTATACAGTGTATAGAACTTGCTGAAAAGAAAGAAACAGCCTCCCTCCTCTCCTCACATTTGGATCAATGCCTCAAAGCATAAACCAGCTACTCAGATGAAAGGAAGAGGAGGAAATTTTTAACAATGGAGTTCATTCTCAGCTGTGACAGGTTGGTTTTTTTTATTTCTGCACTGGCTTCACTAGGCAGATGATCCTGGAGTTACAGTTTAAGCCTTTCAGTGACTTGCAAGCATCCTCCCTGAACTAAATGCATCACTACAGTGGACACTACCACTCGTTTCTTAATTTTTATGACCTACTATATTAAAACCAGTTTAAATGTAATAAAGTCTGCAACATTTACAGCTACAAAATATGGGAGGGCCATAAAATTAGCCAAGCATAAAAGTAAGGGAGTCTTAAGCATCCTCTGCTTGCAACAATATACACGGAATTGGCATGGACTACAAAATCAAAAGGAATTTGAATTCAAATTAGAATTCTAACAACCTTTTCTCCTGCCTGCTAGGGGCTCAAGGGACATTAACACACAGAGACTCACTCTTCTGCATTGTTTCCTCAGGTTTTCATTCTCACTTCCTGAAATTCGTTTATCAAAGTGGTGATCTGAAATATTGATGATTTACTCTCATACATGGCTTTGCTCAGCTGCAGCTGGTTTGGCAGTAATGACACACTTTTTCTCTTCACAGGCCACCCCGTTTCTGCAGAAGCTGGAGTTGCCACATGTAATTTTTAAATCACAGACTACCCTGAGTTGGAAGGGACTGACAAGGAGCACAGATCCCACCCTGTGCATCCCCAAGAGTGTTGTCCAAACACTCCTGGAGCTCTGGCAGCCTTGGGGCTGTGACCATTCCCTGGGGAGCCTGGGCAGTGCCCCAGCACCCTCTGGGGGAAGAATCTTTTCCTGATATTCACCCTAAAGCTCCCTTGACCCAGCTCCAGCCATTCCCTGGGTCCTGTCCTTGCTCACAGGGAGCAGAGATTGAAGCTGTCCCTGCACTGCCCCTTAGGAGGAGCTGCAGCCCAGATGAGTTTCCCCTCAGTCTCCTCCAGAAGAACAGACCAAGAGACCTCAGCCACTCCTCACATGGCTTCTCCTCCAGACCTTTCACCATCTTCACAGGTTGCTCTTTATTCTTCCCTCACTACATACCTTTAAAATGTGTAATGCAAACCAGCAAATCCATACCGAAGTGTCATAACAAATCCCTGTTGCAGTGGCAAAACAAAGCTGTTCTCACAACTCTCTAGCAGTACAAATATGGACTGTGCAGGGGACTAAGGCAGCATCTCTTTGCATAGTGGTCTATTCCAGGACCATGGAATATTGCCAGCTTCTTCTCTTCCTTAGGAGAGTTCCCACTGTTTTCTTAATAGGATGCTATTTGATGAATGGGATACAAAGCTGATTAAAGCAAAAGAAAATTCACCTGCTTTCTCTCATGCTTATATTTGGAAGAATTCAAGAAAATCTGGTTGGGGCACAGGCAAAAGCTTTAGGATTTGCAAGTGATACAAATTGCTCTTTGAGAAAGCCCTGCACAAGCAGTGACAAAGACATGCTCTGGTAAATTCTGTCACAAGGTTTGTTAACTCCCACCAGCCAGAGGACAGATTGCGCTGACTTGCTTAACATTACACACAAGTCCTGGGTCAAAATCAGAGCCCAGAAAAAAATTGCTTCCAAAGGTCCACTGAGTTTTGAATGTTTCTGCAGTCCTGTCTTAGAGAGGGCTCTCAATTTCCATCCAGCCTCTCCCTCATCCTCTTTACCTGAAGCAGCTTTAACACATTAAAAAGCACCACATCATTGACCACAAGCAGAACACATACCCTTGCACACTCTTGGGGAGAATATAAATAACATTTACTGTACTTCAGAGAGGCTCCACTCTAGGTCAGGTGTAAAAACACAGCAGACACACATTGCTTACTCCATCAGCCTCCTAAGAAAAGCATTTTTACAAGCCCTGGTTCATCTCTGCTGCAGGACTTCTGTTGGTCCCAAATTTTTTGCACTTCACCTGACCTCCACATAAGCCTCTCCTGACACAGTGATGAGTAGTCAGTGGCATAAATCCCAGTATGGGAATATGTACATGTATTGGAAACAATCAGCCATGTGCCCTGGATTTTACATGTTCAGTTCTCCCATGTTTCAAGAATGTGCTTCAATATCTTGCAGTAGAGAATGATGGTGCTCTACTTCTTTTAAGTAGGCTAACTAGAGAAGGAACTTACTCTTTGAAAATGCTGGGGAAAAAATGAATTAAAAATTAGCTTGACTGATCAAACATGGGACCATCTACACCGAGTCCTTGGCTTGATTCACTTCTGTAAGGACAAGAGGAACTTCTTCAAAGCGTGTACACATTAACAAAAGATGCCACTCACTTTATTTTTGAAACATGAAAACCAATGAAGTCTGAGGCTGGCTGACCAGGACTGCTGGGTTTGCAAGAAGGACACAGTAACTTCTGTCAGCCTCAATGACAGCTACATTATCCATGGGAGCTACAACAAATCTGCTCTCTCTTTCTCATTCAGGAATTAGACAACCATCTCCAGAGGATGGGAAAGGAGAAGCCACTAAAACTTCATCCAGGCTCATTCTCCTGTGTTCTGTTCAAGACCGTCACCATTCACTGAGGGAAGATGTGAAGTAATTACTTTGACACCTCAAAAATCCAAATTTAAAGCTTGCAAAAACTGAGGAATTTCTGCTTTACATGTGGCTCATATGTATGAAACAAGGCCCACAGTTCATCATTCATAAGTTTGCCACTGAGCCACAGTCAGAATCAATTTGTGGACTCTTCTGCATTGAGGTATTAATGAAAACTTCTGTAAGTTCAAGATTATTTCCCATCCTTGTTTATACACAGAGCCCTCACCTTCAAGCAGCAGCTTGGTGAGATGACAGAGTCTGGGTGCTCATCCTCTCCATCAGGAAAAACTCTCCCTGCAGCTCAGAACAAGCCTGTTAAGTCCTTCTGAGAAAGGGCACATTTTTACAGACAGCAGAACTGCATTCTGCTTTGAGGAGATGACTGGAATGCATTTTGTCTCTGCATAAAGGCATTTCCTTGGAGGCATCAGCAATCCATGCAAATGAAAGGTTTCCAAAAGGTCACTGGCAATATAAAATGTAATTAGCTTACAAACAACAAGTATTTTTAGGCACTACTCTGCCCCAGGTTATCTTACTGTTACTTGGGTTTTTATAATCACAGTTATTATCAGCATTTTCCCCCCTTTTGGATGTAATCAGGAAAGAAAAAATTTGACAAATACACTGTTAAAAGACATCATGTTACTCTCAAATAGGTGAGCTAGAGACTTACCACCCATGGCTGTGCACAAACTGCACATACAATTCAAAGTAGCACAACAGCAGGTGCACTTGTATTAACAGGACACAATTTTAAAAAATAAACAAGTTAATTACACTGCTGTTAAATCCAAAACTGAGAACAGATTTTGCCATGAGCACCAACATCCCACTTGGTATCTGCAGCTGGCCTTTCCCAGAGTCAGCAGAGCCCACAGCCCTGGCAGCAGGGCTCAGGGAAGGAACAATGACTTGATCCTAGAAAGTGTTTGGACAAACAAAGCAAAACTCATTCAGCTGTCACTGTATTGGCAGTTCAGACTTGCTGCTGCACCCGAGTGCCCAGAGGAGATAAGTCAAACAATATAGCAAAATTATTTTATTGACAGTTTAGAAAATAGTATTTTTGGCTAATATAAAATTGAAGTTCTAGTCCCTTAACTGCAAGGCTGACACCCCAGTGCTGAGTCAGTGAAGCACAGGATTTACTGGGATGTGCCTCCAACAAATACATGACAAACACTATTTGCTTTCAAGTTCCTTCTAAAAGGAGAAAGTTCATTCCACTGATTGTTTGTCTTCTCCAAGTACCCAAACCCTGCTCTCAGAACTGAGGGGACAGTCTGTTTCTCATGGGTGCTAACCGCCCTTCATCTGCTCTGATTCCTGTCCCAAGTGTGCCCACCACCTTCTCTCTCAAATTGTCCAATTGATAAATCAAGTTAAACTCAGAGCAATTGTTAACCTGCATTTAGCTGGAAGGCTCTTCCCTCTCCATCAGATGGGAGTGTTGGCTGTGCGCCCACACCGTGTCTGTGTGCTAATCCTATCACTGGGGCTAATAAAAGGTATCACTTCTCCTCACAAACCTGGCTCTGCTGATTCTTCTGTGAATCATCAAAATGCACTCTGACTTCAACAAGCTCCAATTCTCACAGCAGAGCAAGACTTGTACGATGAAAAGCAAGGCGTAAGACCTAGATGAGCAAGTTCAGCTCAGTAAATTGGGAGTGTGACACAGCCACACAACCTGTGCTGCAATTCTGTCCCTGGTGGCACAGGATTCAACAGGAGGGGATGGGAGCAGCCCTGCTCCACACTCCCAGCTACCACAGAAAC
This sequence comes from Sialia sialis, assembly GCA_009812075.1. Classification (NCBI taxonomy): domain Eukaryota; kingdom Metazoa; phylum Chordata; class Aves; order Passeriformes; family Turdidae; genus Sialia; species Sialia sialis. The sequence continues at coordinate 4,577,588 of VRYO01002014.1, read as the reverse complement.
AGCTACAAAGCTACTTCAGTCTTGCTCTTTAACTAGATTAAGATGCATCAACATAAATGATTCTTTTGGTTTTAAAAGGTCAATTAATGTATTGTCTCAATAACGATTTTTACCTCCAATGCAAAGTACACAGAGGGACTTTTTCATTAGGATAATCCATGGAAATCTGCTTTGTCAGTGAAGTCCCATTAAAAGGAAACCTCACAGCTTTTTCTAAAGCATACGCTCTATTTTATTACGTGTAGATGCTTTGGACTCTATGTACTGCAACTGCCATAGGCTAGATCTGATAATCTCTTATTTGTACAGTCAGAAAGGGACACATTTTGGTTTATTTCCATAAATATTTCAAAAGCTTTCTCTGGCTGAGAAACAGAGA